>JANAVB010007596.1:12815701-12930701 GCA_029216955.1 Iris pallida
AAACAAACAAAAAAAGAAAACAAACAGAGAAGAAGGGGGGCTCGAACTCGGCACAGAGGGGTCGGGTTCTTGGGCTCGGTCGGGTTGGCCAAGGGGTCAACCCGAGCCGTGTTAGAGTTTGGGTTAGGGTTAGTGTTATTTAGGTTTTAGGTTAACGGGTTTAAACCCGATAGCCAACTTCGTGTCCTGACTGTTTGGGACACGAAGAAATGGCCGAGTCCCCGTGTCTAGGTTATGCATGACATGCACGGGCGAGTCCGTTGTGTCCAAACTCACCATTAGGTTCGTCAGGACGCGACGAGTCGCATATGTGAGATTGGGACACGCACAACACGGTTTTTAGAGTGTTACCTACGTGTCCGATCGAGCTAGGGGTTGTTGAGGGGGCTGGACGGTGGCTGGGGCGTCGTCGTCGTGGCGCTTGGACGGCGCTGGACTCAACTCGTCGGGGCGCGTCTAGTGGTGGTGATTGATGGTGGTGATGGTTGGTGTAGGTGGCGGTGGGGGGTATGGCCGGAGTTAGGTTCAGGCGAAGGAAAATGGGGACACGTGGTCGTGGTGGTGGGTTTTGCCTAGGGTTATGGTTTGGACTAGGAGGGTTATTTATAGGAGAAAAGGAGGTCAGTTTGGGGCTGTAGCTGGCCGGAAATGGCGGGTGGGAGTCGGTGGTCGTTGGGGGGCAGCTGGCCGGTCGTCGGGAGTGGGTGAAGTGGGTTTTTGCAGTCGGGTCCCTAGAATTAGGATTTTACAGTTGGTCCCTCCCCTATGGTTAATGTAAAAGTGAATTTGCAAAATACAGTTAAAATAATTTAGTAATTTACAAACCGATATAATAATAATTTGACAAATTGCATAATGATATTAAAACAAATTTAAATATTACAAAGTGATATTAAAACAATTTAGTTATTACAAAATGATATATTTGATTTAAAAACTATTTAAAAATCATTTTAAAAATTCTAGAAAAATTCAAAAATCATAATAAATTATTTTAAAGCTAAATAGGTCATTAGCAACTAATTAACACTAATTAAATTAAATTTGAAAAATAGGGGCTGACAAGTCTTTCCTCCTTAAAAAATTTTGTTCTCGAAATTCACAAGGATTGAAGACCCTACAATTTCCTAACATAGCAAGCAATGCAACAAATGACTAAGGCTATGATCAAAACTAACCTCTAAGGTATCAAGCGGGAACGGGTGGTTCCCTCGCAGCGGTTGGGTCGAACAAGTAAGGATATCTCTCCCTCATGTCCGACTCCCTCTCCCAAGTAGATTCACCCGGAGAGTGACGGCTCCAAGCTACTCGTACTAAGGGTATGACTTTGTTCCTCAGCTTCTCTCCTGTCTAATATCTCCATGGGCTACTCAGAAACTGCAAGGCTCGGTCCGATCTCCAACTCTGAATGATCTAGCACATGGCTGGGGTCCGGAACATATCTCCTCAGCTGAGATATGTGAAAGACATCGTGAACTCCTGCTAGGTTGGGTGGAAGTGCAACCTGTAAGCTACCTCTCCGATCCTGCTAAGTATCTCGAACGGTCCGATGTATCTGGGGCTCAACTTGCCTCCCATCGACCCCGGATCGTCCCTCTAGTAGGTGATATCTTCACTAGCACCATTGTCACGCCCCAGAACCAGAATACTGGAGAGCAGGGGCAGACATAGCCAGCTACGTATATGAAATGGATTATATCTCGCTATACGGTCACGGCTGTCTAGATACATGAGGGTTTACTACAAGCCAACAGTCTCCTATGGTCATGAACAAGCCTAGTGTCTCAATCACAAGCAAGTAAGTAAATGTTACAAGATGTTAGATCACCAAATATACAATAGTAAGGCATCCCAAACATTACATATTCAGTTGATCATGAAGCTAGTCGTTACAAAATGTTAGGACTAGCAAGAGTTTTAGTCATACATGATCAACCCTAGGATCTGTCAATCATGTTACAGCCCGTAAGCAGACAGCAAGTAAGTACAATCGAGCTAAACAGGTGCTCGTCGGCTAAACGCCTCAAAAGAATATTTTTATAATAAAGTGGGAGATCAAAAATAAATCCACTCGTTGCCCTGGTTACGTCTAGTCACCACCATCGGGCTGGAAAGTCGGTAGATCCTCTGGAGTTGCCCCGAAATCTGGCCATATAAATCAGCTGGGTCAGATCCCAGAAAGAGCAAGTGCCACAAGGAAGCTTCACTTAGGAGCTAAAACCAGCAATCAGCACAAGAGTATAAATAAAAGTAACAACTGGAAATAAAGAAAATACATCAGGATGATATACGACGAGATAACCATGAAACTATTCAGATAACCAGGTAAAATCCGTATACCAAACAAGGACCGGGGTTGTAACCCTTCGTCTGAACAGAACTTGGAATTCTCACCATTTATCGGTAAAAATAAATATAAGCATTCAGGTCATGCAGTAATCAGGAACAAAATCAGGACAGGACTAGGCATGGTTAGACTCCATCCAATCATTTCACGGTCAAGCAAGAATTACGGCTTGATACTTTAACTAAACTAGGGTTATCACAGGCCTAGTTACTAGCAAGATGCAGTGAGAGTCTTCCACAGTCACAAGCCCTGCAGACCATCCAGGTTACCCGGGTTGAGAGATTAGGGTGAATTCGGTGGGTACATCGTCCCTGTACCCTTAGGTAGCTTGAAGGGTGCAACACATGACAGTGAGCTGGAAATGTGCCCTACTCGACGGCAGGCTACAGATCCCAAGGCGCCCAGGTAACGGGATTGCATGTAGCTGGGAGATCTCTTTATGACTAATGTATTAATCTAGTTATTTAGCCTTAGTCTATTTCAGTAGGTACTCCTGACCGTGGTACTCAGGAGTCCCCTCCTAGACATGATGCAAGATAGGACTGGATACTTGTACAAGCACAATCGCCCACGGTGTCTAGATTAATTATACAGGTCATGTCATGTCAGGTAGCCGTCACAACAGCTTATCAAGATATATCATGTCAGGTTATCATGTCGAGTTCACTGGTCAAGAGTGCGCCACGACGGGCCACTATCAGGTCGTGCTTGTTCCTTGCCACACCATGTCCTGTACAATTTTCATTTCAATCATGTCAATCAAATCGTGATTTATCAAGTTCAGGACAAAAGGCGTAAGGATATAAAAGGGGCGTAAAAATATACAATAAAGGGGTTACAAGACATGGACAAATAATAAAACACAGGGCTATAGGGAGCCATGCGGCTCAGGCACATCCGGCCAGGAATGATCTCATACGGCTGGGAAGAGAACAGCCCATACGGCTCAATAGGGTCAGGCGCATAAGGCCAAGGAGAGAATCCATGCGGCAGCAGCTCATGCGGCTGAGGGTCCAAAGCTCATGCGGCTGAGGAGAAGGAGGCATATGCGGCTAGCGGGAAGAGTGGAGTATTATGCGGCTGCAGGGGGAAGGATTCATGCGGCTGAGAGCAAGTGGCTTACATGCGGCTCAGGAAGAAGTTCTCATACGGCTGGATCAAGTAAAGTCCCATGCGACCAGCGGGAAGAGAGGGCGCATGAGACTAAGTCAGAGCATTCATGCGGCTGGAAGAAGCGGGGTCCTCATGCGGCCAGGGAGGGCGCATGCGGATAGACGAGTAACGTCTCATGCGGCTGAAGAAGTGCAGAGTATATGCGACTGGGGATTGAGCGAGTTATGCGGCTAGATGGGTTCGGCCTTCATGCGTCTCAAGTACCTCCAGCCATGCGGCTGAAGAGAACACTTACCGCAAGAATTATTCATGCGGTCAAGTCAAGCACAGTTCATCTCTCCAAAATCCTGAGAAGAAGAACACCATGAGAGCCAAGTTCTCAAACTCTATAACTCCATCATCCGGAGCCAAAATCTAAACTTTCATAGGTCAAAATGGGTCAGAATGAAATGCTCTACAACATAGAACCATCAAAACTCAGAAATATCAAGATTAAGTAGATTAAAACCCAAAAATTTTCAAAAATAAGTAAACTTAGATCTACAAGAATCTAGCCATGGAAAGTGGAAATACCAAGTATTAAAGTAAGTTAAAATGCTATAAGGAAGAGGATGAAGCAATAAAATTGGAGTTCCTCCATCAAGCAAGTTGCACTTGCCTAGACCTCTCTCCCTCTCTCTGGTAGGTAAAAAAGTAAATGGAAGAAGAAGAAAAGGTTAATGAAGAGAGAGAAAGAAGAATGGGGTTAATAAATGGTAGTGGTGGTGGTAGGTAGGGGGTTCACCCTTGGTTCATAATGAACCAAGGCAAATCGAGCCATGCCGAACCAAGCCAACCCGAACCAAAAATAAACCAAGCCATGGAGAAAACTAAGCAAGGAATCATGCAATATAAGATAAAATATGTACACATATTCCAAAATACGTAATACGAACCACAGGCATTACAACCATATCTCCGTCAGCGAACTCCATCGGTCTGCGACTAGTATTGGCCCAGTGTTTCTGCATGTCCTGAGCTACTCTAAGCCTGTCTCTGATCATCCCGACCTTCTCTGCTGCATCCGTGATCATATCTGGTCCAAGCATAACTCTGTCCCCAACATCATCCCAAAAGAGCGATGTACGGCATCATCGTCCATATAGTGCCTCGAAAGGAGACATACCGATGCTGGCTTGGTAGCTGTTATTGTATGAAAACTCTACCAAGTATAGGTGGCTCTCCCATGATCTGCCAAAGTCTAGCACACAAGTCCTCAGCATGTCCTCCAGCGTCTGTATCGTCCTCTCGGACTGCCCATCTGTCTGCGGGTGGTACGCCGTACTGAACTTGAGTCGACTGCCCAACTCCTCCTGCAAGCTCCTCTAGTAGTGGGACATGAATCTGCTGTCTCTGTCCGACACGATGCTCACTGGTACTCCGTGTAAGCAAACTATCTGCTGCATGTATAGCTCCGCTAACTTCTCAGTGGAAAGCCCCACCTTGAAGGGTATAAAGTGCGCACACTTCGTCAGCCTGTCCACGATGACCCAAATGGCATCCTTCCCTCCTTGGGAACGAGGAAGCCCTGAGACAAAGTCCATCGTAATGTGTTCCCACTTCCACTCGGGAATGGGTAACGGCTGTAATAGACCAGCTGGCCTCTGGCGCTCCGTCTTGACCTGCTGGCAAACTAGGCATCTCGAAATAAAATATGATACATCTCTCTTTATCCCGTGCCACCAAAGATGTTCCCGCAAGTCACGGTACATCTTGTTAGTACCAGGTTGAATAGAATATCTCGATCGGTACGCCTCCTGCAAGACTGCCTCTATCAGCTCTTCCTTCGGTACGCACAATCGGCTGCCATGCCTCAAGGATCCATCCTCTGCTACGGTGAAGTCATCCAGCAATCCAGCTAAAGCCTGGGCTCGAAGTCTGCGAAGGCTCTCATCTGTAGACTGTGCCTCCCTGATCTGCTCCATCAAACATGACTGAATGTTAAGCACCGTCATCTTTATCACTGATCCTGACCGAACTATTTCGATACCGAGCTTCTCCAGATCTTTCCGCAAATGCCGATCTATCATCAGATACCATGCCATCGGATGCCTGCTCAGCGCATCCGCCACCACGTTTGCCTTTCCGGGGTGATACTGTAAATCGATGTCGAAGTCCTTCATCAACTCTAACCATCGTCTTTGCCTCATGTTCAGCTCTTTCTGCGTAAACACATACTTCAAGCTCTTGTGGTCAGTAAAGATTTCCACACGCTCTCCGTATAAGTAATGTTTCCATAACTTGAGTGCAAAGATCACCGCAGCTAACTCTAGGTCATGGGTAGGATAGTTCCGCTCATGAGTCCGTAATTGCCTAGATGCATAAGCAATCACTTTTCCATGCTGTTGTAGGACATATCCTAGCCCCTTTCCCGAAGCATCGCTGTATATGGTGAAACCACCAGATCCTGAAGGTAATGTCAGAACTGGAGCGGTCGTCAACCTCCTCTTCAGCTCCTCAAATGCTGTCTGGCAGTCCTCTGACCAGATGTACTCTGCATCCTTTCGCGTCAGCTTCGTCATGGGTCCAGCTATCCTAGCAAAGTCCTGGACGAACTTCCTATAATAGCCGGCTAAACCCAAAAAGCTCATGATCTCTGAAACTGACGTCGGAGCCTTCCATGTCTCAACGGCAGCAATCTTCCTGGGATCCACCGAGATCCCCTCTCCAGTAACTACATGGCCGAGAAACTCCACTCGGTCTAAAAAGAACTCGCACTTCGACAATTTGGCATACAATCTCTCCTGCCTCAGAATCTCCAAAACTGTCCGCAAGTGCTCTGCATGCTCCTCCGGCGTCTTCGAATATATCAGGATGTCGTAGATAAATACTACGACGAACTTATCCAGATACTGGTAAAATGTCTTATTCATCAAATTCATAAACACCGCTGGCACATTTGTGAGACCAAATGGCATCACCAGAAACTCGTACTGCCCGTACTTCGTGTTGAACGCCGTCTTCTGGATGTCTGCTGCCCTGACCTTCACCTGGTAGTAACCGGATCTCAAATCCATCCTGGAAAATACTTTCGCCCCACTCAACTGGTCGAACAAATCATCAATCCTGGGCAGAGGATATTTGTTCTTAATTGTGATGGTATTCAAAGCCTGGTAGTCAATACACAACTGAACTGTACCATCCTTTTTAGGCACAAAGAGCACTGGCGCTCCCCATGGAGAAGTAATAGATCGAATGAAACCCTTTTTCAACAGGTCATCAATCTGCTCCTTCATCTCTACGGCCTCCTTGGGGTTCCTCTATAGCAAGCCCGGGATACTGGTGATGAACCCGGTACTAAATCTATAGTGAACTCTACATCTCTGTCAGGCAGAAGTCCTGGAAGATCCTCTGGGAATACATCCATAAACTTCCTAATGATATGGTGTGGCGGTGCTATCTCCCCAACTGTCGCATAACAGTTCGGCTCTAGGCTGATCTCCGGCCCTGTTCTCCTGACACTGAATGGTGTCGTGCCTGGGGGACTGAACAGAATACTATCCTCATGACAGTCTATAGCTGTATGGGCATAGCTAAGCCAGTCCATCCCCAATATGATATCATACCCGGGGAGTGGCATCACAAAGAATCGTCCCCTAAACTCTCTCATGGCTATAGTAATAGAGCATCTATAGATAGCTCTAATGGGCACTGGTCCTCCTTCCGTCATTACTCTACTCATCTCCTCGGTAGGTGTAGCTACTAAGTAGTATTTATGCATAAACTCTAATGACAGGAAGCTATAAGATGTACCAGAATCAAACAAGCATAGAGCTAGAAAAGTATGCAAATAAACATGACCTGTGATGACGTTAGCCAAATAATCTGGCTCCGAAACCTGCTCCGGCTCTGGCTCAAGAGCTAGACTATAAGCCTTCCCCTGGGGTCCCTTCTGCTACTGCAGATGTTGCCCAAACCTCTGCTGCTGAGTCGGAAGCGGCCCTCTAGATACCCTGGCTGCGGGGCAGTCCCGAAGCTGATGGGTGGCAGACCCGCAAGCTAAGAACTGCTTCAACCACTTTCTGCAGATGGAGTAATCATGCCCTGGTCTTCCACAGAAAGAACACATAGCTCCTTTCTGCTGCTGCCGGGGTCCCGGGGCTCTAACTGGCGGGGTCGGGTGATGTGGTATAGGAGGACGGTATATTTATTGGTGTGACGTCGGTGCTCTCTACTGGAAAGCTTAACACTTGGACGGTCCCTCGAGGTGTACAGAAGCTGGCCTCTTGCAAGACATAAGACGCTCCTCTATGCTCCGGGCCAACCCTAGGCTCTGGTAGTAGTCAGTCGTACCGTTTGTCACTATAAGAATGCCAATGTCTGAAACTAGACCATGGCAAAACCTACGTGTCATCTCCTCAGGGTCTGCAACTAGACTAGGAGTGAAACGGCTCAGGCGACTAAACTCTGCCGCATACTCGTCAACAGAACGGTTCCCCTGCTGGATGTTCTAGAATCGTAGCCCCATGGCTACCGTAGCGGTGGTCGAGAAGAATTTTTTCTTGAACTGGGTCTTGAACTGATCCCAACTGGCCCTTCCTCTCGTGAATAGCGGCTCATTCCGGAACCAAACTCCTGCCAAGTCTGTCAGCAGAAATCCTGCTGTCTCGACCTAGTGGTCATTCGGCAACCTAACTCTAAAGAGCTTTCTCTCTATTGAGTCTAGCCAGTCATCTGCTACAACTATACCCTCAGTCCCTAAGAACTCCTTGGGGTTCAGACCCATGAAGTCCTTGATTGTCCCTGCTCTCTGCCGTGGCTCTACAGGTGGTGGGACCACGGTACGTTCCTCAGAACGCTCCATGCTCTGGCAGTGTAGGGTGGTCTGCTCCTATGGGTCGTTAGGAACCCCTGGATCAGAGTGAACAGTTGGTTCCCGTCGAGTGTGACGGAAGCCTGGGTAGGTATAGTGATAGGTGGTGGTGGGAGTATCGGGTCCTGCTGGGACTGTGATGTGGAAGGTGGTGGAGGCATTTGGGTTGGTGGATTTATGGAGTGGAGGAGTATAGTAGGTGGAGGTGTATCGGTCAACTGGTCAGCTGACTGGATAGGGAGTGTGCCATTCTCAGGTGTGACATACTGGGATGAACGAGTAAGCACCATCTAAATAAAATAAAAAGGACTTATAAGGACTCTTTAAAGTAAACAGTCATAAATAACAAGGAAAATCTAATTTGTAATAACGAACATATGATGTGTTTCCTACGTTGCAATCCTAGTATTCCTCTAGATGTTCTAAGCGTCATTCCTAATGTTGTCTAATTACCTTAAGTTCCTAATTGTAGGCAAGCTTGGCACAATGACGTAACCAAATAATTTAGTCAGGACCTGCATGGGCCACCACTAAAAATATGTCACGATCTGCTATCCAAATTGTTAGGCCGGGCCGAGTCATGTCCAGCCTACGCTTGAGATAAGCGCAGTAAGCTGTTCTAGAGATAACAAGATAAGACTAAATATGCTAACAGATCTATAAGTAAAGAAAAGTCATAAATGCTCCAAACACAAAAGTCATCTCATATAATAGTAAGTCCAAGTACAAGTCCAAAATGTAAAACTGGATACAGGTCCAGTTACAAAATACGTAGTCTAATACATGACTACACTAAATATCCCGAGCAACTACACAAACTATACGAGTTTTCCCGCAGGTATATCCTCGTAAGACAAAGCCTGGTCCTCGGCAATAACTCCATAATATGAGTCACAGAAAAACTCCTCCTCAGTAAGAATACCTACAACATTATCCTGTCAGGACGGGAGCAAGTACTGTTTCTAGCAAACTAATATACGAAACATGAAATGAACATAAGAGGAATAAACTGGAAATAAGGCATCTCATAGTCTATCATGGCAAGGACACATATGTCATATAGACAGATGTATATGTATTGTTTAAAACTGTAGCAGGTACATGATCGTCAATAGGTATACAATGTGCGGGGGCACATAGTGAAATATACTTCCGTACAAGTGATAAGGCGATAGATGTACATACGTACAAATCCGCTTTGAGATAAAGCCTACGGCACAGTATTCATATAAAATGAAACTTTGTTCAGTACATACGTACGGAGAAGGGGGCATGATCACGTACACTACTAATTGTTCCCCATAACCCATATTCTAATTATGTGAGAGATATATAAAGACTGGTCTAAGCATGGTAGTGACTGAAAGTACAACCTGTGAAGATTTAACTTACTACCCCAAGGATCAGCATTTAACATGGTTGGATTCGCAGTTCATTGTTATAACAGTATGTAAAGTTTGTAGAAGTACTTGTCTTTAGCAAAGCAAAGCAGCGATAAAAATTCTATAGATGTCGGGTAACTCGTCGCTATAGAAATAAATACATAAACTTAGTTTTTATACTAAGTTAAACACTAAAACACTAGTGGTGCAACAAGACTTTCTGATTGGACACCTAGCCAAATGGTGACTTTAGCATAAAAGACCAATGTGGGGTGACACAATACTATAACAAACTTTTTAGGGCCTTTACACTAGTGCGGGGTGAGGTTCAATACGACTAAAACTCAAAACAACACAAAAAGTTGCAAGTCGTAATTATTCAATAATTAAATCAACTGTACACTATGTTCCAACAATTTTTGAGATAGACAAAATGCTCAATTTTACATAAAATAAAGTACCAAAATGATCCTTGTTAATTATAGAAATTTACAATAAATTTTCTGGAATTTATAAACCCTCATAAATAATTATTAAAAATCAGCAAACATAAATATACTGAAAATGGGTTCTGTTATCCTATTTTTATAAAATACCTAAGGTACCTAATAAATGCTGGAAAAATTATATTAAATTGTCTAAATTAATATAGTATTTAAATACAATTTTTTCTAAATTTTTACAGTAACTAAAATATGTATAAAAATTCAAAAACAGCAAGCAAAAGTTTCTAGAAATTAATTAATTAATTATTTACTATTTTTGTCCATATATTTGAATTTGAACCGAAGTCCAAGTACAGGACCCAGAGCCATGAATCAAGTCCAATATGACTTGTACAAACTCTGAATGTATTAGACACAATTGGACCCAAAAATCCATGCTAGGTTTGGACATCAATTGGTTATAACAATTAAAATACAGGAATTTAAATAATATATATATTTTTAGAGTGGTAAAAATATACAAGTCACAAATTATATAATAAAAATAACATGTAAAATTTTACATAATAATACTTTATACAAGGTAGAATTGAAATACATATATAAATATACAACAACAATATATATATATATATATATATATATATATATATATATATATATATATATATATATATATATATATATATATATATATATATATATATATATATATATATATATATATATATATATTAAAATACAGGAATTTAAATAATATATATATTTTTAGAGTGGTAAAAATATACAAGTCACAAATTATATAATAAAAATAACTTGTGAAATTTTACATAATAATACTTTATACAAGGTAGAATTGAAATACATATATAAATATACAACAACAATATATATATATATATATATATATATATATATATATATATATATATATATATATATATATATATATATATATATATATATATATATATATAATGGATATATATACATATAATAAAATATACATATATATATATACAATAGAAATACTAAATATAAAATATATATATATATATATATATATATATATATATATATATATATATATATATATATATATATATATATATATATATATATATATATTTATATATATATATATACAAATACTGTATACTTATATATATAAAACAGTATATATATAATAATATATATATATATATATATTATATATATATATATATATATATATATATATATATATATTTACATATATATACATATATGTATATATACATTTTTTTTACATATATATACATATATATACATATACATATATATAATAAAATACTAGTTATAAAATATATATATATATATATACATACAAAAATACATACAAAAATACATATATAAAATACATACAAAAATACATATATATATATATAATATATATATATATATATATATATATATATATATATATATATATATATATATATATATATATATATATATATATACATATAATAATAACTAATAAAATAAACAAATACAAAACAAAAAAGAAAACAAACAGAGAAGAAGGGGGGCTCGAACTCGGCCCAGAGGGGTCGGGTTCTTGGGCTCGGTCGGGCTGGCCAGGGGGTCAGCCCGAGCCGTGTGTTAGAGTTTGGGTTAGGGTTAGTGTTATTTAGGTTTTAGGTTAACGGGTTTAAACCTGATAGCCAACTTCGTGTCCTGACTGTTTGGGACACGAATAAATGGCCGAGTCCCCGTGTCTAGGTTATGCACGACATGCACGGGTCGAGTCCGTTGTGTCCAAACTCACCATTAGGTTCGTCAGGACGCGGCGAGTCGCATATGTGAGATTGGGACACGCACGACAGGGTTTTTAGAGTGTTACCTACGTGTCCGATCGAGCTAGGGTTTGTTGAAGGGACTGGACGGCGGCTGGGGCATCGTCGTCGTGGCGCTTGGGCGGCGCTGGACTCAACTCGTCGGGACGCATCTAGTGGTGGTGATTGATGGTGGTGATGGTTGCTGTGGAGGTGGCGGTGGGGTGTGGCCGGAGTTAGGGTTCAGGCGAAGGAAAATAGGGTAGACGGTTGTCGTGGTGGTCGGGTTTTAGCCTAGGGTTAGGGTTTGGACTAGGGGGTTATTTATAGGAGAAAAGGAGGTCGATTTGGGGCTATGGCTGGCTGGAAATAGCGGGTGGAGTCGATGGTCGTCGGGGGGGCAGCTGGCCGGTCGTCGGGCGTGGGTGAAGTAGGTTTTTGCAGTCGGGTCCCTAGAATTTAGAATTTTACAGTTTGGACCCTCCCCTATGGTTAATGTAAAAATGAATTTGCAAAACACAGTTAAAACAATTTACTAATTTACAAACCGATATAATAACAATTTGACAAATTGTATAATGATATTAAAACAAATTAAATATTACAAAGTGATATTAAAACAATTTAGTTTATTACAAAATAATATATTTTGATTTAAAAACTATTTAAAAATCATTTTAATAATTCTAAAAAAATTCCTAAAAATTATAATATATTATTTTAAAGCTAAATAGGTCAATAGCAACTAATTAACACTAATTAAATTAAATTTAAAAAATAGGGGCTGACAATGTGACTACAACCTTGCCTTGAGTTACTTATCCTCCCCTCGACCCTAAAGCTAATATCATGACCTTCTAGTCACTAGAGTCTGAGAATGATTATGACCTTACCCTTGGTCAAACACAAATCTAGAAGACTATCTATTCTCAAGGAACCAATTATTGTGAGTCTCTAATTATTTGCTTGAATCTTGCTTTAACTAGCAACCCTTAAGCCTTAACCCGACCCTTACTCGACCAAGCCCGCAGTTTAGACATAAGAGGAATAGACAGAAACATAAGCAGTTACCATGACTATAATAAACATCTATTCCGAGATTAGGGATCCAATAGGTATTATTCTAATTATACAATTTTATTTTTAAGAAGTGACTTAGCATTAGAATATCACACTCACTAGCTTGGCCAATATCCATAGCATAATACCCTGTCATATTATGAATTACCAGTTATCAACAGCAATGCATGAGCACTACACTCGATGCCACTAGAACCCTTGTGACTATAGTCCTGCAGGCTTGACACAAATAGAAATTTTGACTTGGTCGTCAGAGGTCTTCATATGATGTGCTGTAGAGTTCATTGCCCTCATCGATAACACTCATATACTATGGACGAGTGGATCATTCTATTCTATCGACTCATGTATTGTGGTATGCAATTATCACCATTATTGAAAATTGGGTTACGATCCTCGAAATTGATTCATAACTACCATATCCCGTTATTGATCACATCGTGACTTATTATTACCAAAGCCCAAGCACGATATCACAACTTTGAAATTTTCTAAACCCATTAATCCTAAAACCGTGTCCTAGCTTCTAGAGTGAGTAAATTGTAAGCCTTCTAAATTGTAGGACATACTAGCATTATCGAATGATTAGAATAAGTTGGTTTCCACTAGGGAGATAATTAGTGCCTTATGAACTCCCACTTTCTATTTAGATCATTTAATGTCCCCGACCGTGACTTTAATATTTGGAGCACGAGACCAGCTGTTTCCTTCCAATAAATTGCACATACAAGATCTAGACGTGTCCACCTTCATGTAGCCATATCATGTCCCACTAAAATACGTCCCCTTACTCTATTTTTATGATGCGGCTTTCGAGTCAAAAAGGCTAGTCATAACCCCTACCATAATACTATTGTCCTTTCTGACTTCAGGTAGAGATCCAACCTCAACTCAAATCTTTTGACTCAATATATGGTTATGATCTACTCGAAGCCCACTACGCACATGCCACTAGTGTCAATTGAGTCTTCTTGTGCTACGTAAACTCAAAAGTCATGAAGACACATTTTTGGGCTTAAGAAACCTAGATAACCAACCTTACTAAGAAATAACCCATCCACGTGAGTTTGAACCTATTCTAGGTTACCCTAACCGAATAGAGATAGTCTAGATTGATTTTGTGGATCTTGTCCAGCCAACCTAGATTTAAAACCAAAGATTCATTCAATAAAAGGGTTTATGACCAATTAGAGAACCTATTAAGACCTAGTTAAATCCATCCATGCCTATCGCCATATTTAGACCATAAAACCAAATTTGATGAAATAAGTCCTTACACCTATTATGTAGTCCTCACCTCTTGGCTCACTAATTTTTCTTCCATAAATCTCATAATCGTATCTCGTTGTAGCCATGTTATGAGGTGAATGGAATCTTGTTGTAACAACTTGTTTCCTGTTACCAAAGCCACTCCTACTGCCTTGATAAGACATGGTCAATATAGGAGCAATGCTAAATAAGTAACAGGGTCTATGACTACAATTCGAAGTACCACATTTTTCATACACCTCTTTGAAATTTGATCTTCTTAGAAGTTCTATTAATCTGCTTCCCACGATTAACAAATTTATGTAAGTTGGTAGAACCTTGAACTTAGTATGCTCTACCTTTTAGAATGAGATGCCAAACTTGGATTCTATTCATAACCGTCCCTTCATCTGTTTGAAAGTTGCGATACAATCTTTGTATTGCATTTTTATCTCTTGCTCGTGTCTTTAGATAACCGCAGTAAAAGATTGCAACCTTGATTCTTCACAGTTTGTTCTATCATAGAATCGTGCCTTAGTTACAATTTTGAAATAGAATTTCTAAAAATATATAAGCAAGCCTCTTTAGGAATTAGCAAATGATTGGTTCTAATTAGGCCAATAAATCAGTGGTTCATAAATGTCTACTTTTATCTGTATCAATTGATACCGTCTACCATGACTTTGATATTTTGAGCACAACACGAGCCGTTCCCTACGAACAAAGTTCACACTCATGAACTAGACCCATCAAGTTATACACATGGCATACATGTTCCACAAAAATACACTCCCCCGTGCTCTATTTCAATAACACCATATGTATAACACAACTTCCTTAAATCAAACCACATATGCCCATTCTCGTCCTATTTGATTTTTGCAATATCAAGCCATTCCCTCCAATGAATTGAATACCCATGACCCATACAAGACAAAGAGTACCCTATATTGTAGGATATGTTGCCATTTTGGATTCTTTAATAACTACCACCTCCATATTTTTGAGGACCAATTTATGATTTAATACACTCTCTTCGTATTCAGCCTTACTATATTTATTAATTGTTATATTAAGTTTTGTTTTAATTTTGAGGATGAAATTTTTATAAGTTGGGTAGGATGTAATCCCCCAAAATTTTGGAGAATTTTTATTTTTATTTTTCTTAATTGCATAAAATTTTTGTTTTGGAATTATTTTTAATTAATTATAAAGATATCCCTAGTCATGCTTAATTTTTTTTTATACACAATGACTGGACGATATGGCACGATTAGTGCAAGCAAGTGCCTGGACTAGCATATTAGTTGAATGTGCCATTGGGATTATTTTATTTAAAAATTTAGTTGTCTAGATTTTATTAAACCATATTATGGTCATCTATTCCATTTTTTTATATATTTACTTAATTATTATTTTTGTGAGTTTTATATTGTTGTAAAATATACTAGTAGCAAAATGTACTGTCCGGAAGGTAGCATAACCCTACTAAAGTGATGTTCATATTATTACTATTATGATTATTATTGTGATTATTGTTATTTTTATGGTAATTGTCGTTATTATTATTATTATTATTATTATTATTATTATTATTATTATTATTATTATTATTTTTGCTTCCAGAAAAAGTATTAGAAATATTAGAATTTATTAGTATATTTTTAGAAGGTATTATTAGGATTCTTGGTATTAATAAAGGTGTATTTATGCCCATGCATATATATATTGTTAGCTATAAACTTATTTTATATTTTTTCAAAGATTTTTTGAATTTTATTTGAATTTATTTTGGAGTTGTATAAACCATTATACAATATATGAAAAAGTAATACAAAAAAAGAAGAAGATACAACTCTTCTCGTGAGATCAGCAAGATCTCGCGAGTTAACCAACCCAAGATCTCCCGAGCCCCTACCCATGTAAGACCAAACCCGATGGGAAGCAGCCGTGTATAAACACACAGCAATAGTAGGGGGAGGAAACCCTAATCGAACTCGACCAACTGCTGCCCCCTTTGATCCATGCCTCGTCCTCGACCACTATGCGCCCCCATGAGCGGCCTGCTCCGTCGCTCGATGCCGGAGCGTCGTCGCAGCCCGGCCGCACGGCGCCCAGCCCGAGAGGAGCATGCCCTGTTCCAGAGAGCCTGACCCCCAGGTACCAACTTCACGATCGAATAAGTCTCTATTTTCTTGATCGTTTTTGAACCTATATATTACTAGGCGTAGCCTGTATAACCAGGATCATATCCTAACAAATAGTTTTATTTTAGAAGCCACAAAACATCGGGAAAAGTTCCGTGAAAATTACGAAAAACAGTCCCGAAACAGGACATCGAATTGCTCTAGGTATCTGTATTTGAGGACTGTTTCACATCAACCTAGTAGAAATCTCAGAAAACTATTTGAACACAAATTTAGACCACATGTAGGACTGTGAAACCCTTGTTCTGAAATTATTTTTAATCCATTGAGCAGAAATATTTTTGTTTGTAAAGTTTAGGAAAAACATGTTTTCGAAAACTAAAAATTTAGAAAAATTCCACGATACGACGTGTGTCCCGCCAAACCGGGCGACGTGGTCGCGAAACGAAAGCATCGAAATGTGCGTATCGACTTCGCGGACGTGTGGCTTTGACGGAATTCAAATTGGTTGCGTGTGCACGACGAATTTGATGCGTATCCGTCGAAATTTACCGTATCGGTCCCTTTACAAAAAATTTAATTACTTTTTGCATGTTCATCGAATCGAAACGAAACTTGTTCCAGCAGGATTGAATTTTTTTCTGGTCCTATATGCCAAGTTTGGTCCGATTCTGAGAAGGTCGACCGGAACGCTTAATTGGCGGGCCCGTGACCCACTCCAACGGTTAATTTTGTGCACGACTCACCGGAATCCAACTTTGGACATACTATTGGGTTCATCTCCTCAAATCGGACCCATAGACATATAGTTTGATGAATTTAGAGACCGTAGGTTTTGGCACGCGTTTTGGTACAAAACAGGTCCAACGGTGGACATCGTTTTGACCTAAAATTATGATTTTACCCCTGTTCCATAATTAGACTTTTGGATAGGCATTTCCTAGACATATCTTATATTCCTAACACGTTCATGGTATTTATTTCAGCATCCGAGGACGTATGCGGGTTTTGGCTTTCATCGCTTCACTATTCTGACGGTTCGAGCTATTGGACGTCGTTCTTTTGCACACAACCTCAGGCAAGATACCTTGCCATATTTACTGCTTATATTTTAGTTTGCATTTTTGTTATTGCATATCACTGTTTACTTATTTTCAGTTTTTGTAGCTGTATCATTATTACAGTTCCTGAATTATTGCCTGCTCAGTGATATTATCTTTACTTTACTTATTATCCTTTGATTGCATATTGACCTAGAGTTAAGGGACTACCATTTGTAGTGTATAACATAAACCCTGACACAGTTGTACCACGTGGTATGTGTGAGATGAGTAGCATATAGAGGTACTTATGTGATGGCTGATCACCGGTAAGCATACGTTAGGGCTAACTGCTAATAGAGGCATGTTAGGAGACTTGGCAGTTATTAGAGGTATAGGAGTCATAGATGTGACTCTACTAGGCATTGGATGGGAAGAACAGTTCCTTAATGTATGGGCCACGTATGCACTTTCCTATTATTGTCGGTTATCTTCGCTGGAGATACGGTCCTGGATCCTAATACCTGATTTCCTGCTGGCCTCTAACATTCGATGAATGTTATGCTTTGAGGTCCCTGGTATCCTGGAAGGACCATACCTGAGTTCCTGCTCATGTAGCCAGAGTGCCCATGCGTTGAAGGTTTGTTGTTAACTGCATAAACACATTAGAATGGTCAGGTAACCCTCATTAATGTCATATCACCCCCGTTCCTTTAGTAGCTTGGGACAATATCGCATCGCCGTATAGTGTACTACCCCTTGTCCTTGTTTGGTTGTAGGGATAGTCCACTGTTTCGATGATAAGATATTGGATCTTGTTACAATTGGGACTATTTTACTTTACTTATGATTGACGACGTATTATATATATTCAGTTATGTGGTGTAAACCCCCAATGTTTTCCTAATTATTTTAGTGCCTTAAAAATTATTTTTCTATATTATTTAGAATTTATTTGGTATGTACGTAAATATAAAGGCATGTGTGTATATAATATATGTGTGCATGTAATATTACTATTAAGTAGGAATATAAATTCTAGGATTTTTTTTAGAAATTATTGTAAATTCTTAGGAATTTTTTTTAGCCTAGAATATAAAATTACTTATAGTTTGGTGTGTGTGTGTATATATATATATATATATATATATATATATATATATATATATATATATATATATATAATGGTTGGTAATAATAATAATAATAATAATAATAAAGCAGCCGGCCCCACACTCAGAAAGGAGGGGGGGCGGCCATGCCTCTGTTTGCAACACTTTGGTGTTTGAAAAAAAAAATTAAATATGTAGGGGGGAGGGGACCAACCCACGTGGGGCCGGTCCACTTCACCCGACCCCCTCTCTCTTAATGCAAAGCATAGCTTTACAAGCAACTGCTGTTGCTTTAGCCGACCCCACACCCATATGAGAACTTAGCAGCTGCTATAAGGAATACCAACCCGAGCCCAACATGGATAAGAGCTCCTTCGAAAACCTATTTACATTAGTATAGCCGACAGCAGTATAAATATTTGGAGGCGCAAACCGAACCCTAACCACTTCCCATCTCTTCTCCACCTCGACCCCAAGGCTGCCTACCTTCCCGCGCACCCCCAGGCACCGGACAACCACCACGCCACCGCCAAGATCGCCGGAGCGTCGCCCCAACCAACCCCCGTTTAGGAACTCGACAACAGGTACCACTCTTTTTCGGCTTCGATTACTTCTCGCACGTTTGATCGTTTTGCGATCCGAAAGATGCTACGTGTAGGCAATGTAACCTTCTTTGAGTCCCATCAAAGGGAATCAGCTATAACCCACTGGTTTGACTAGTAACTCGATGCAAAGTCGGGTAAAACTCTGTCGAAAACAGAGTCTGAAATCAGTTTCAAACCACAACTTAGAAGCCAGATTTTGCCCTGTGTGTCGAGATTTTTCAGAAACTAATTGAACACATTTGAAGACAACATAACCACGATGGGAACGTAACTGGTAGATCGGTATTTAGATTTCTGTGCAAGAATTAAATTCGTGTTAAACATGAGTGAAAAACTGTTTTCGAAATAGTAAAATTTTGAAATTTTCTCCGATACGACGTACGCCCCGACAAACCGGGCGACGTGGTCGCGCGCTATATGCATCTAAAGGCGCGTATGGACGTTGCGGACGTGTGGGAACTGACGGAACTCAGTTTTGTCGCGTGTGTGCGACGAAATCAACGTGTATCCGTCGAGATACCCCCGTATCGACGTTTTGCAAACTTGTCCATAACTTCGTGTACAGTCGTCGGATCGAGACGAAACTTGCGCCAACAGGTCCAGATCAAAATTTTGGTCCTGCATGCCAAGTTTGGTTCGATTCTGAGAAGCTCGAATCGGAACCCAATTTTGACGGGCCCGCGACCCACTCAAACGGACGATTTTGTACACGGCTCCTCGGAATCCAAAACTGGACATACCGTTGAGTTCCTTTCCTCAAACTGAAACCATAGACATATAGTTTGACGACTTTAGAGACCGTAGACTTTGGCACGCATTTTGGTGCAAAGCGGGTCCAACGGCGGACATCGTTTTGACCCAAAATTATGATTTTGCCCCTGTTCTAGAATTTGACTTTTAGACAGGCATTTCCTAGGTATATCTTCTTCACCGAGATCATTTTTATGTTTGTTTCAGCATTTGGAGTCATCTGTGATTTGTGAGTTTTTGTGCTAACACTTGCTACTCTTGGACTTGCCACTTTGCACCACCAGGCAAGATACCTTGCCACCTTACTCTGTGATTGTTATTTTCTTATTTTCAGTTGTTATTTTTAGTATTGTTTCGTGATATTTAAACTGTGCGTCTAAGTCACACTTGGGTGCAAGCGACTCTATCGGTCGTTCTTCTTGCTTTATTTATTCTCTTGCATTGACTTAGTCTAGTGACCACCCATTGATGTTGAGGTATTGGTATATCTCATACGGCCTTGACACTTGTTGTATCACGTGATGTGAGTCACATGTAGGATACGTTTTTGCATAGTCGGCTGGCCACCGATACGTATGGAGCGTGCGACGGATAGGAGTAACTGCCAATAGTATTGTATATTAGAAGACTTGGCGGTTACTAGAGGTTCATATCAGTCATGGAGATGATGATACTAGGCATTGGGTGGGGAGAACAATACCTGATGTATGGACATCTTTACACTTCCCTGTTTACCTGTGCGCTCCTCCGGAGACGCAGGCTCCAGGTGCCCTCTGACGTTTCCCAGAGCGTTATGGACGTAGCCCTTCACATGGTGCCCTCTGACGTTTTTTGAGCGTTATGGACGTAGGCCCCTGGTACCCTCTATGGGAACTATGCCGATCCTATTTTCAGCCAGGGTTCATGCGTCGAAGGATTGTATCTCAACTGCATATTCACAGTAGAATGGTCAGGAACCCGATTGCATGCATACCTTTTCCTCTTATTATATTATCACAGTTTATATGGCTTGGTATTTTCTTGTATCTTGCTATGTCCCCTGAGGACCTGGTTATCTCTCCAGGTTTAGACGATATTCCACAGGAGTACGGTGCGACTTTGGAGCTATCTTACATTGATGACGAGGCAGTCACTACTGATTTCTAGTTTATTCTATTACTTATCTGAGACAGTTGTATACATTATTTTACATCTCTTTTCTTTCTATTTTGTGGAGGTCGGACTCCGATCTTGTGAGACTATTTTTCATAGCTGTTTGGAGTGAGTATGTTCATCCGGCTATCTTTTGGTACTCTTACTTATTTATTTGGACTTTATTATCTTCTGTGTTGAGCTGTGATGAGATTAGATATGTTATTCTGGCCTGTGATTATTTATTTACAGCTTATGTGCATATATGAGGGTTCCATATATTGGAGTATTCTTCGTATATGTGCAGCTGGCATGTTCACGTACTTGGTCCTATGTATTTTGGGACTAGGGCGTTACATATTTTTGTGGTGGCCCATGCAGGTCAGATTTAATATTGTTGGGTTACATGACTGTACCCAACAAGCCTGCATATAGGAATAGGAATATCTCATCCTGAACTACTACTATCTCTTGACTTCCAATCTTTTCGAAATTTCCTTAATTATTCGATTTACTTCATATCTAATCTTTCCTAATATCAATCTATCCTTCTCGTGCCAACAGTATGAATCTACGAAGCGGACGCACTTCTGCCTTGGCCCTCACATCTGGTACGGAGATTACTTCGGAGGGACAGAATCCTCCCATGACTCCAGCAACACCATACCAGCCAGGACTGTCGCAGCCTACTACGACATCGACGACGGAGTACCCAGGGACTGCTGCACCTCCAGGCAGCCAGGCTGGGCAGACCACTACCATGCCACCGGGAGGGAATGTACCACTACCTCCTCTACCACCATTCCCTCAGCAGTTTCCTCCACAGTCGGGACCTCAGATGCCTCCACCACCGACTGATGGGAACCTTACTACTCAATTTATGTATGCCATGATGCAGGCTCAGTGGCAGCAGACTGAGCTGATGAGACAGACTATAATGGTAGCTATGGCTAGACCTCCACCACCACCTCCAGTACCAGCACCAGCACCGGCTCTGCATCCCTATGAAGGCTCTATCAAGAATTTCACAGATATGAACCCCAAGGCCTTTAGAGGGACGGAGAAGCCATTAGAGGTGTCACAGTGGCTTATTAGTACTGAGAAGCTACTGAAGGCATTCCAGTTGCCAGCTCGAGATTGGATGACAGCAGTGGACCTACTGTTAGAAGACAGTGCTCACCACTGGTGGAAGGCAGAAGAGAGACGGTTAGGCACTGGGATCACTTGGAAGCAGTTCTATGATGCATTTTATGAAAGATTCTTCCCTATTCATGTTCGTGATGGTCTCTACGACCAGTTCCTACATCTGAAGCAAGGGAGTATGACAGTTGATGAGTATGACTTGGAGTTCATTCGCCTGAGTCGATTTGGTGTGGGATTGATTCCGACAGAGTTAGAGAAGGCGAGGAGATTTCACCAGGGTCTTGCACCAGAGCTCAAGTCTTATACGACTACTCAGTCTCGAGTCTCCCATTCAGCTGTCTTGGAAGAAGCTCGTGCTCAGGAGATTCTTCGTAAGGAACAGCAGCAGACATCGAGGCGTCATACCCCAGCAGCTACACCAGCCCGAGCTACTCAGAGTGGACCTATCAGGAGGACTACATGACAGTTCCAGCAGAGGCCCTCACCTTATCAGAAGCCTGTTTGCCATTACTGCGGTAAACAAGGACATATCCAGAACGACTGCAGGACTCGCCTTGGATTATGTTTGAGATGTGGATCTGATCAGTACATGCTCAAGGATTGTCCGGAGCAACATGTAATTGTACAAGCTCGACAAAATCCGAGGCCCACAGCTCCAGCTCTCCCAGTACCACGGCCTATAGCAGGAGCACCTCGTCCACCATTGCCTCCCCAAGGCACACAGTACAACAAGGCCAGAGCTCAGGGCCCGGGACAGAACTATGGGCAGGCATTCTCACTTGCTGTTGAGGATATAGAGACAGAGGTGGAAGTTATAGCAGGTATGGTTTTAGTTGCATCTTTTCCTGCTATTACATTATTTGATACTGGAGCCACTCATTCATTTATAGCCACTAGTTTTGCCACTAGACACAGCATTCCCATCACACCCTTAGCCAAGAATGTTAAAATCCTCACTGGAGGAGGAGTTGTACCTGTTAGTGGTGTTTGTAGACTTTGTCCTGTAGTGATAAATGGTAGAGAGATGGTGGCACGACTTCTTGTATTCCCTATGCCGACATTTGATGTGGTTCTTGGAATGGACTAGTTGAGCCAGCATTTCGCTCTCATAGACTGCCATAGGAGCAGTATTATCTTTAGACCACTGAATACGGCAGAGCTTGAGTTCACCAAAGAAGACGAAGAGAGTTGTGATGCACCCACATCGGGGACTCACATGATGATGCATGACACCCCTCAGCACCCTATTATCACCGAGTTCGATGATGTATTCCCCGAGGAGTTGCCAGGACTACCACCTGACCGAGATATTGAGTTTTCTATTGAGCTTATTCCCGGAGCCGAGCCTATTTCATCTCGAGTATATCGTCTGGCCCCCAAGGAGTTGGTAGAGATGAAGACGCAGATTGATGACTTATTAGAGAAGGGATTTATTCGTGCCAGTACGTCACCATGGGGAGCACCCGTTCTTTTTGTGCCTAAGAAAGACGGGACAGTGCGCATGTGCATTGACTATAGAGCATTGAATGCAGTAATGGTGAAGAACAAGTATCCCTTGCCGCTTATAGACGATTTATTCGACCAACTGAGTGGAGCAAAAGTATTCTCCAAGATTGACTTACGATCGGGCTATCACCAATTGAAGGTTCGGAAGGAAGATATTGCCAAGACGGTCTTTCGATCGAGGTATGGACAGTACGAGTTCTTGGTCATGCCTTTCGGTTTGACCAATGCTCCCGCAGTTTTCATGAATTTAATGAACAAGATCTTTCACCAATACTTGGACAAATTTGTAGTAGTCTTTATAGATGATATCTTGATTTACTCCAAGAGTCAAGAGGAGCATGAGCAGCATCTACGGATAGTTTTGGGAACATTGAGGAACGAGAGACTCTTTGCGAAGCTTAGCAAGTGTGATTTCTTTCTCAAGGAGGTATCATTCCTTGGTCATATTTTTACGGGCGATAGTATATCAGTAGACCCAGAGAAGATCACAGCAGTCAAATCATGTCCCGTTCCCACATCAGCTTCTGAAGTGAGAAGTTTCCTCGGACTAGCGGGTTACTACAGACGGTTCGTAGAAGATTTCTTTCGAATAGCGGGGCCCATGACTCGATTGACTTGCAAGGATCAGGAGTTTGTATGGACAGACGAGTGTCAAGCTGCTTTCGACGAGTTAAAGAAGCGATTGACCACAGCACCGATCCTGACACTACCATCAGGCCCAGGAGGATTTGTGATCTACAGCGACGCATCCGGGAAGGGATTAAGATGTGTATTGATGCAGCATGGTCGGGTAGTAGCATATGCATTGCGACAGTTGAGAGTGCATGAGAAAAATTATCCGACCCACGATCTAGAGCTCGCAGCGGTTATCTTTGCTTTGAAGCTATGGAGACACTACATGTACGACGAGAAGGTTAATATCTACACTGATCATAAGAGCCTCAAGTACGTGTTCACACAAAAGGAGTTGAATATGCGACAGCGACGTTGGTTGGAGTTGATGAAGGATTATGAGATCGACCTTCATTATCATCCGGGCAAGGCTAATGTCGTGGCAGACGCATTGAGCCGTAAACCCATGGCACACTTTTTGACTACACAGAAGGAATTGATTAGAGACTTGGAGCAGCTTGGTATTGAGGTAGTATTGCCTGGAGCAGACGGCGTATTAGCCAACCTTCAAGTGCAATCATCATTGGTAGAGCGCATCAAAGCAGCATCGCCCAATGATGCTAGATTTCGACGACTGAAAGAGAGGACTGAAGCAGGAGAGCAGACAGGTTTGAGGATCCACTCAGATGGGACATTGCGATGTGGTGATCGCATTTATGTACCCAATAGAGATCTACGGCAGGAGCTGATGGCCGAGGCTCACAGTTCGACTTACTCTATTCATCCCGGAGGGACCAAGATGTATCGTGACTTACGACAGTATTATTGGTGGCATGGAATAAAGCGGGAGATAGCTCATTTCGTTGCCAAGTGCTTGGTATGTCAACAAGTTAAGGCGGAGCACCAGAGGACGGCCGGATTATTGTAGCCGCTACCCATTCCCGAATGAAAGTGGGAGCACACTACTATGGATTTCGTTACAGGTTTTCCTCAGAGTCCTAGGGGACGTGACGCAGTATGGGTGATTGTTGATAGACTTACGAAGTCAGCCCATTTCTTACCTTTTAAAGTGGGCCAGTCGACAGAGGTATTGGCAGAGATGTATATGGAGCAGATTGTGAGATTACACGGTGTACCTGTTAGTATTGTGTCGGACCGTGACTCAAGATTCACCTCGCATTTTTGGAGGAGCATGCAAGAGAGTTTGGGCACTCGATTGAAGTTTAGCACATCGTATCATCCGCAGACAGACGGCCAGTCGGAGCGTACCATTCAGACGCTAGAGGATATGTTGAGAGCGTGTATGCTTGATTTTGGCAGTTCGTGGGAGGACCATCTTCATCTTGTTTAGTTTTCCTACAACAATAGCTATCAAGCAAGCATTCAGATGGCTCCGTTTGAGGGATTGTATGGTAGGAAGTGTTGGTCTCCTGTTTGTTGGAGCGACATAGGAGAGCGACAGCTATTGGGTCCCGAGTTAGTCTTGAGCACAGTGGAGACAGTGAAGAAGATTCAGGACCACCTGCGAGCAGTACAGGATCGTCAAAAGCAGTGGGCAAATAATCGTCGTCGACCCTTGGAGTTCAAAGAGGGTGACCATGTGTTCTTGAAGATATCCCCCACTAGAGGCACGATTCGATTCGGAGGACGTGGCAAGTTGAGTCCAAGGTACATCGGTCCTTTCGATGTCTTGGAACGTGTTGGAGAGGTTGCCTACAGATTGGCATTGCTACCGTCACTAGAGGGAGTACATGACGTATTCCATGTATCTCAGCTGAGGAGGTACGTGGCGGATAGCAATCATGTGCTTGATCACTCCGAGATCACAGTTGGACCGAGTTTGTCGTACGAAGAGCAACCAGTAGGTATCCTCGATCGCCGAGTAAAGGTGTTACGAAATCAATCTATTCCATTGGTTCGCGTGGCATGGAAGCATCACTCGCCAGGGGAGTCTACTTGGGAGCGCGAGGACGACATCCGAAACCGCTACCCGCATTTGTTCGAAGGCGAAGGTATGTCTTGCATTTATATTTCCATGCATTGCATTTGATCCCCCGACCTTAGTTTAATTTCGAGGACGAAATTTTCTTTAAGTTGGGTAGGATGTAAACCCCCAATGTTTTCCTAATTATTTTAGTGCCTTAAAAATAATTTTTCTATATTATTTAGAATTTATTTGGTATGTACATAAATATAAAGGCATGTGTGTATATAATATATGTGTGCATGTAATATTACTATTAAGTAGGAATATAAATTCTAGGATTTTTTTTAGAAATTATTGTAAATTCTTAGGAATTTTTTTTAGCCTAGAATATAAAATTACTTATAGTTTGGTGTGTGTATATATATATGTATGTATATATATATTTATAATGGTTGGTAATAATAATAATAATAAAGCAGTCGGCCCCACACTCAGAAAGGAGGGGGGGCGGCCATGCCTCTGTTTGCAACACTTTGGTGTTTGAAAAAAAAATTAAATATGTAGGGGGGAGGGGACCAACCCACGTGGGGCCGGTCCACCTCACCCGACCCCCTCTCTCTTAATGCAAAGCATAGCTTTGCAAGCAACTGCTGTTGCTTTAGCCGACCCCACACTCATATGAGAACTTAGCAGCTGTTATAAGGAATACCAACCAGAGCCCAACATGGATAAGAGCTCCTTCGAAAACCTATTTACATTAGTATAGCCGACAGCAGTATAAATATTTGGAGGCGCAAATCGAACCCTAACCACTTCCCATCTCTTCTCCACCTCGACCCCAAGGCTGCCTACCTTTTCGCGCACCCCCAGGCGTCGGACAACCACCGTGCCACCGCCAGGATCGCCGGAGCGTCGCCCCAACCAACCCCCGTTCAGGAACTCGACAACAGGTACCACTCTTTTTCGGCTTCGATTACTTCTAGCACGTTTGATCGTTTTGCGATCCGAAAGATGCTACGTGTAGGCAATGTAACCCACTTTGAGTCCCTTTAAAGGGAATCAGCTATAACACACTGGTTTGACTAGTAACTCGATGCAAAGTCGGGTAAAACTCTGTCGAAAACAGAGTCTGAAATTAGTTTCAAACCACAACTTAGAAGCCAGATTCCGCCCTGTGTGTCGAGATTTTTTAGAAACTAATTGAACACATTTGAAGACAACATAACCACGATGGGAACGTAACTGGTAGATCGGTATTTAGATTTCAGTGCAAGAATTAAATTCGTGTTAAACTTGAGTGAAAAACTGTTTTCGAAATAGTAAAATTTTGAAATTTTCTGCGATACGACGTACGCCCCGACAAACCGGGCGACATGGTCGTGCGCTATATGCATTGAAAGGCGCATATGGACGTTGCGGACGTGTGAGAACTGACGGAACTCAGTTTCGTCGCGTGTGTGCGACGAAATCAACGTGTATCCGTCGAGATACCCCCGTATCGACGTTTTGCAAACTTGTCCATAACTTCGTGTACAGTCATTGAATCGAGATGAAACTTGCGCCAACAGGTCTAGATCGAAATTCTGGTCCTGCATGCCAAGTTTGGTTCGATTCTGAGAAGGTCGAATCGGAACCCAATTTTGGCGGGCCCGCGACCCACTCAAACGGGCGATTTTGTACACGGCTCCTCGGAATCCAAAACTGGACATACCATTGAGGTCCACTCCTCAAACTGAAACCGTAGACATGTAGTTTGACGACTTTAGAGACCGTAGACTTTGGCACACGTTTCGGTGCAAAGCGGGTCCAACGGCGGACATCGTTTTACCCAAAATTATGATTTTGCCCCTGTTCCAGAATTTGACTTTTAGACAGGCGTTTCCTAGGTATATCTTCTTCACCGAGATCATTTTTGATGTTTGTTTCAGCGTTTGGAGTCATCTGTGATTTGTGAGTTTTGGTGCTAACACTTGCTACTCTTGGACTTGCCACTTTGCACCACCAGGCAAGATACCTTGCCACCTTACTCTGTGATTGTTATATTCTTATTTTCAGTTGTTATTTTTAGCATTGTTTCATGATATTTAAACTGTGCGTCCAAGTCATACTTGGGTGCAAGCGACTCCATCGGTCGTTCTTCTTACTTTATTTATTCTTGCTTTATTTATTCTCTTGCATTGACTTAGTCTAGTGACCACCCATTGATGTTGAGGTATTGGTATATCTCATACGGCCTTGACACTTGTTGTATCACGTGATGTGAGTCACATGTAGGACACGTTTCTGCGTAGTCGGCTGGCCACCGATACGTATGGAGCGTACGACGGATGGGAGTAACTGCCAATAGTATTGTATATTAGAAGACTTGGCGGTTACTAGAGGTTCATATCAGTCATGGAGATGATGATACTAGGCATTGGGTGGGGAGAACATTACCTGACGTATGGGCTTCTTTACACTTCCCTGTTTACCTGTGCGCTCCTCCGGAGACGCAGGCTCCAGGTGCCCTCTGACGTTTCCCAGAGCGTTATGGACGTAGCCCTTCACATGGTGCCCTCTGACGTTTCCCGAGCGTTATGGACGTAGGCCCCTGGTACCCTCTATGGGAACTATGTCGATCCTATTTTCAGCCAGGGTTCATGCGTCAAAGGATTGTATCTCAACTGCATATTCACAGTAGAATGGTCAGGAACCCGATTGCATGCATACCTTTTCCTCTTATTATATTATCATAGTTTATATGGCATGGTGTTTTCTTGTATCTTGCTATGTCCCCTGAGGAACTGGTTATCTCTCCAGGTTTAGACGATATTCCACAGGAGTACGGCACGGCTTTGGAGCTATCTTACATTGATGACGAGGCAGTCACTACTGATTTATAGTTTATTCTATTACTTATCTGAGACAGTTGTAGACATTATTTTACATCTCTTTTCTTTCTATTTTGTGGAGGTCGGACTCCGATCTTGTGAGACTATTTTTCATAGCTGTTTGGAGTATGTTCATTCGGCTATCTTTTGGTACTCTTACTTATTTATTTGGACTTTATTATCTTCTGTGTTGAGCTGTGATGAGATTAGATATGTTATTCTGGCCTGTGATTATTTATTTACAGCTTATGTGCATATATGAGGGTTCCATATATTGGAGTATTCTTCGTATATGTGCAGCTGGCATGTTCACGTACTTGGTCCTATGTATTTTGGGACTGGGGTGTTACATGTGGCATGTTCTTTATGTATCTTGTTACGTCCCTCTGAGGACCTGGTTATCTCTCCAGGTGTGTGCTTTGTGAATTTTTGCAGGTGTTGTAGCCAAGGCCGTGATCTTCTCCCGTCCTTCGAAGATGATTGTTCTTGGTTCGTCTTTTCATTTTCATCTATCATTTCCTTGTATATTTCTCTCTTTTAAAATAGTTGGTAGTGGATTTATCTTCGCCCAACTACAAGTATAAGTGACAAATTCTTGAGTTGATTTATATCATTATTCTTCTGATTTTGTGGATAAGATTTAGTTATCATGGTTTTACTATTTTTATAGCTTATGTATACACACGGGAGTTCCATACATTGGATTATACTTCGTATGTACACAGCTGGCATGTCTACTCGTTACTTCTAGGATACACTTCAATTCCTCAGCATACATGTATGCATGCAACGAGTATCAATCTCGACAAGCTCAAGCTCAAACTTTACTAATTCTAATCTTCGGCGATCAAGATGTGTTAACATCTTATTGCACCTTAGGGTCATAGCACAGATTTTTAATACTCCTTCGGGTCACCGACAACATTTGTAAAACTTTTACTTTAGTAACCAACTTGTAATAGCCACACATGATTCTCATCCAACTAGTCACAACTATCGTTGCATGTTCTAAGCCCCACAACATTCGCTAGCCAAATTCATTACCCACAGTATAACCATCATCCTGCTAATCTGAGTCCTTATTCGATTGAGCAATTTCTAACTAAGGCACCCGTTACAATTTCTGACTCGCTACCCAGCATAACAGCACCATCAAGGGATACTTGAGTCACCTATCAATATGGCATGACTCCCAGCTAAGTCTCGGCACTACCCAATACTCATAGATAGACTGATTTTTATTCTACGAAAAGGGTTATGATGCATCTCATTCTGAAGTCGTAGAGGCAATATACCACTCAGAAACGAAGCCATTCATTAAACTATACCAACGCAAGTCTATTTTGGACATTCGTGATCTATAATGATCACAATGCAAGGCCAACATCTCAGGGTCTCAAATCACAAGCCAACATTCTTAGGGTCTCAAAAGCACTAGCCAACACACATGAGTCAACTCATCAATTCTGATGAACTCATCCATCAATCGTTTCATTCACTATTCTTTTTTCCAATGTAACAAGCAATTCTCAATATCTTACAGCACATATATCCACTTTTCTCTATTCCCATGTTTTGAACATCACTTACGAATAGCTTACTATGGCATCGAGTCATTCTAGGGTCATTAGTGTCTAAACTGTTGACACAAAGTCACAGTCAACCAAATATTGATAGAATTGACTAAATAATACTTGTGATAATTCAATACGACACATGAAGACTACATCCAGCACAAGTCAGACGACAGCTCAGTTTTGCAAATGCAAGTCATTTTTGAGTCTGTATTTTATAATTTTATTGAGTCTAGACTTATGTAAGATGAATTGTGCTGAGCATCTGAGACTTAACCTATACCCTACCCAAAATCCAAAAGCTCCACATACATCCAAATAAGCCCATTGGACCAATGACCTATTCTGTGCTCTGGAGACAGAGTTCGGGCCGAACTCTGTCTCCACACAGAGTTCGGGCCGAACTCTGTCCCCTAAAAATCAGTACCCTAATTTTTAGGGTTGGCTGGTTGCAAGTTGTCCAACGGCCAAATTTTTGAAAATTCCAACCAGAATTCTGGCCGAATTCTGCCTACCTGGTATCCTATAAATAGGCAATGAATTCATCCAATCTTCTCTTCTCTCTAAAGCTCAATACAAGCCATACCCTTCTTCATCTACTAGCCACAAGCTCCCTAAGCCTCAAGTGCTCAGCATTTTTCAGTTAGGAGTTTGTGTAAGAAGTCGCTTGAAAAATTCCAAGCAACGCCACTGCGATCTTTGTAAGAAGTTGACGTGCTCTTCTGAAGAAAAGGCACGGGGTGTAACTACTATTTCACAAATAGTGAATTTAATCCTGAGCTAGAGTTTCCAGGCCTGGACTAGTCCTCCACGAGGGAAACCAGGTTAAAAATCGACTGTGTTTGCGTATACTTTCTTGCTCCTTATTTATTTTCGCATTTACTCTGATTCTTTTTGCTTGTGAAAGAGTTTAATTTTTAATTGGCTATTATCGCTATAAACTCTATTCACCCCCCTCTAGAGTTGCCATCTGTTCTTCAATTGGTATCAAATCTCGGTTCTCTCAACAAGGACTAACATCCTAGAGCTGATCCATGGCAACCACACAATCCTTGATCTCCAATCACGGTGAAGGGCAGTCCACTCATAGGCCTCCCCTATTTGATGGAACTAACTACACCTATTGGAAAACAAGGATGATCTTTTATCTCAAGTCGCTAGACTTCGACCTGTGGACCATCGTCACCGATGGTTACAAAAAGCCCGCCAGGTTAGTTGTCAATGGTGATCTCGTTGAGAAACCACATGACAAATATTCTGACGAGGAGAAGAAACAGGCAAGTCTCGACGCAAGAGCTATTAATGCTTTATTCTGTGCTATAGACAGGAATAAGTTCAACAGGGTCTCAACATGCACCACCTCTCACGAAGTATGGTGACTTCTAGAAGTGACGCATGAAGGAACCACCCAAGTCAAGGAATCGAAGATAAGCCGTCTCACTCAAGAATATGAGGCTTTCAAGATAAAGCCAAATGAGACGATCACGCAAATGTTCACAAGATTCCTCGACATCATCAATCCCCTATCTTCGCTCGGCAAACAATATTCAAATCACGAGAAGATTCGCAAGCTACTTAGGGGCTACCAAAGATTTGGAACCCTAAGGTGACAGCCATCATAGAAGGAAATGATCTCACAACCATGTCCATGGAGACCTTGATGGGAAAGCTGATGACTCATGAGCTTGACCTCAAGGACTTCGAAGAGCCTGCTCCTAAGGCTAAGGAGATCACACTCAAAGCTCACCGACGGAGGGCTGACCCTGAAAAGACGGATGACGACAACTCAGAAGGTGATGATCAAGCTCTCCTTGTCCGCAACTTCAAGAAATTTCTTCGCTTCAACCGAAGAAAGAAGGAACCACAAAAAGATGATGAAGAAGAGCCAACCTGCTACGGTTGCAAGAAGACGGGACATGTCCGAAAAGACTGTCCATTCTTAAAGAAGAACAACCGCTATGAGAAATCATACAAGAAGGCTTCCTCAAAGAAATATGCCAACACAAGCATTTGGTATGAAAGCGAAGCTAGTGACTCCGAGGAAGAAAAGGACTCTCCTCAAGACGCTGCAAACGTGTGCCTAATGGCAATGTCCGACAAGGTATCAAACGAAACTCTTGATGACTTCACTTTTGATGAACTTGGCGATGCTTTTACCGATTTACTTGATGATCATAAAAAGGTCATCGGTAAATATAAACATGCCAAGGAAAAGATCAAAAGTCATGAAGTCGAAATTCAAAGACTTTCTTTACTGCTTGATAACATTAGAGACACTTCACCCACGGATGTCACAAATGAGGTATCTAAGCTTAAAATAAGCTACATGATGCCGAAGCACGCATTGAACAACAAACACAAGAAATCACAGCACTCAACACGGAGCTTGCAGAAGAAAAGAGTAGACACAAGATTTCTATTACTAAGATACATGGTTTGAATGCTAAGGTTACTGAACTGCAGGCTGTCTCCAAGAAATTAGAGACTAAATTGGGAAAACAGGTTGCTCAACCTCAAACCCAATCACATGAGACACACACAAAGCATGACACTACTCATACTAGTCAACCACGTCATCCACCTGCAGCTCATAATCATGCTTACATATATACACACTTTCATAATGCACACAAACCACATGCACGTAGAAATAATTCTCATATGTCACAGAATCATCATGCTACACATAGATACAACCATCACTATGTTGCACAAAATTACCATCACTCTACATATAGACATTATCACCATGCTATTCCATATAGACATCATCACCATGCTACTCTATATAGACATTATCACCATACTGCTCTACATCACTCTACATATAGACATCATCACCATGCTAACTCTACATATCATCATGCTACTCCACATCACTCTACTCATAGACATCATATGCATGCTCCTAACATAAATAGGAATGCTATATATACTTATTGTGGTTTACATGGACACATTTCACCACAATGTAGAATTAGAAGATTAGTAGATAGAAAGATATATGCATGGTTTCCGAAAACTAACTTTTTAGGACCCTCAAGAACTTGGGTACCAAAGGTCACATCTACTCTTGATGTAGGTGGACCTTCCCTCCTCAACTAAGAGTAAGTGGATTCTCGATAGTGGATGCTCGCGGCATATGACGGGAGACGCAAATCTTTTCGCATCACTATCGATGAAGAGAGAAGGATATGTATCCTTCGGTAACAACCTAAAAGGGTATATTATAGGTAATGGTATTATTGGTTATCCTCCCTCTCCCGTAATAAAGGATGTCTGCCTAGTGACCGAGTTAAAGCATAACCTGCTCAGCATTAGTCATCCTGCTGACCATGGATATGACATTAACTTTGGTCAAAATAAATGCTTTATTTATGATAGGTCAACGGGAGACATTGCTTTTGAAGGGGTAAGAGAGGATAATATTTATATTTTTTATTTGTCTAGAGATGCCTATATGCTCACAAGGATGAAAGATTACTATGGCACCAGCATCTTGGTCATGCCAATATGGATACTATATCCAGGCTATCGACTAAGAAGCTAGTTAGAGGCCTGCCCGACATCATATTCAAAAAGGACACGGTTTGTGCCGAATATGAATTGAATAAGGCAACTAAGTCCTCATTTCATTCCATAAACTCTGTAAGTACTACTAAACCTTTGCAACTTTTTCATATGGATTTATTTGGCCCTAGTAGAGTAGCCAGTCTTGGTGGAAAACTCTACGCCTTTGTTATTGTTGATGATTTTTCTAGATTTACATGAGTTTTCTTTCTTACAAATAAAAGTGATGCTATTAGGGTTTTCAAGATTTTTGCAAAGAAAGTTCAAAACGAAAAAGGCTACATGATTACTCGAATCCGAAGTGATCATGGAGGCGAATTCAAAAATATAAATTTTGAAAAGTTTTGTGATTCTAATGGTTTTGATCATGAATTTTCTTGTCCAAGAACTCCTCAACAAAATGGTGTTGTGGAGCGGAAGAATAGGACTCTTGGCGATATGGCTAGAGTCATGTTGAACAAGTTTTTACTTCCGAAATACTTTTGGGCTGAAGCTGTCAGTACAGCATGCCACATTTTAAATAGGGTGCTTATTCGTCCTATTACGAAAAAAATATCCTATGAGCTTTGGTTTGGAAGAACCCCAAATATTTCTTATTTTAGAGTTTTTGGTTGTAGATGTTTTATCCTTAACACCAAAGACAACTTAGGCAAATTTGATGCCAAAGCTGACGATGGTATTTTCCTTGGCTATGCTGCCAAGAGCAAGGGATATAGAGTTTTTAACAAACGCTCATTAATTGTGGAAGAGTCTACAAATGTGACTTTTGATGAAGATAACAGTGCAGCAGCTACTCTTGATGATGATGTTGAGCCATCAACTTCTACTCCAATGAATACTACAACCGAAACCAATTCTCTGGAGGGCTTGCCAAAGAAATTCTCTTTCAAGCCTCACATCCAGAAAATTTGGTAATAGGTGAGGTTTCACGTGGAGTAACTACTAGATTATCATTAAGAGACTCTATTACTAGCACTGCCTTTATTTCACAAATTGAGCCAAAAAAAACATTTTAGAAGCTTTTAATGATGAATTTTGGATTTCTGCTATGCAAGAAGAACTCAACCAATTCGAGAGGAGCCAAGTATGGGAACTCATTCCTAGACCGGCCAATCACTCGATCATTGGTACTAAATAGATTTTTAGAAATAAAGTAAATGAAGATGGTTCAGTCACACGCAACAAAGCTCGTCTAGTAGCCCAAGGATACAACCAAGAGGAAGGTATCGACTATAATGAGACGTATGCTCCTGTTGCTAGATTGGAATCCATTCGGATGCTTTGTGCATTTGCAAATTTTCAAATTTTCAAATTATTTCAAATGGATGTTAAAAGTGCTTTCTTGAATGGATTTATTAAGGAGGAAGTTTATGTGAAACAAACTCCTGGCTTTGAAAATCATAAATTTTCCGACCATGTTTTCAAGCTGAAGAAAGCGTTATATGGCCTCAAACAAGCCCCTAGAGCTTGGTATGAACGGCTAAGCAATTTCTTGCTTGAGAAAGGTTTTTCTAAAGGGAAAATTGACACCACACTTTTCATAAAATCTTTTAAAGACACTATTCTCTTAGTCCAAATATACGTAGATGATATTATATTTGGTTCTACTGAAGAAACTCTATGTCAAGATTTTGCCAAGTGTATGCAGACCGAGTTTGAGATGAGCATGATGGGGGAGCTCAACTACTTTCTTGGACTGCATGTTTTCAACTACTTTTTTGTAAGAAGTTGACGTACTCTTCTGAAAAAAAGGCACGGGGTGTAACTACTATTTCACAAATAATGGATTTAATCCTGAGCTAGAGTTCTCAGGCCTGGACTAGTCCTCCATGAGGGAAACCATGTAAAAAATCGGCTGTGTTTGCGTATACTTTCTTGCTCCTTATTTATTTCCGCATTTACTCTGATTGTTTTTGCTTGTGAAAGAGTTTAATTTTTAATTGGCTATTATCGCTATAAACTCTATTCACCCCCCCCTCTAGAGTTGCCATCTGTTCTTCACAAACCAACAACATTCCAGCATTCACGGGCATCACATTGTATTTAGATATTGTATGGAACATCCAGTGAGCAGCCAAGAGGGTCATGAAACTTTTCAGATACGAATAACTTGAAATGATTACAGGAACAACAACAGCATAATCGCGAAAGCAATCTTTGATTTAATCGCGGAAGCAATATTGAATACTCGCGGAAGCAGCTTTGGTTAATCGCAGATGCAACTTTGATTTTGAAACGAATCAAAAAAGAGACCAAGGACGTAAAACCTGGATCTGATACCAATTTGTCTTGCCCTGATTTCCATAGTCATTTTGCCTCTTGGAATCGATCGTCCTCGCTTGGACGTGATATCGTACAAGTCTGGTATTGCACTTATACAAGGCAAAGATGGTACACAATTGATAATCATCAAATAGGAACACATCGCAGCGGCAGAAGCAGACAATTTAAAGTTAATGAGGACATTCTTTCTTATCGAAAAGAAACACATCACTGATTTACAGCAGCGGAGATAAGCAGATAACTTGGGTCGCACAATGATATATAAAATGTATTCTCTTTATTGATAATTGAATTAGAGTACAACATCGGTATTGAAATACAATGCTTATAACACATCTCGGTTTACATGGACAGCCAACTGAACGAGAGCCATAAAGCTTACATTTGATACTTACATACATTGGAATATAACTCGATATACTGACTTGGCTTACAACTTATTGGTACAACTGATTACAATGTTCCATATAGTATGCCCTTTATACATAGAAGACATCATCTTGTACAAGGAGAGCTTCTGTAGGCCCAAGAAATCTTCAATACCGCGGGACCGATCATGCAAATATTTATGTAAAGAACTTCCCAAGCACGAGCACCTGCCCACAACGTGGGTCAGTACATCATCTATGTACTAGCGAGCAGAATCCAACCCACTCGCCTAAATCGACACTACGTGGTCAATTAAGCAAGCTTGTATTAGAATGATCTTTCTACATGGGGCCTAGCATCAATTTACAGTTCATGAGCAGAAACATTAAAATATGTAAACTTGTTAACTCATTTCTTTTGTAAAGGCATCAATAAAGTATACTTGATGTTATCAAATTCTAGTACTGCTTATGTAGAGGCATCATGCAAGCATCGGTTGAGTTAGCATATATACATGTTATAATGATTCTCTTAACAAGGCAACATTTAGCATACTGTATTTAACATGTTAAGAAGTTTCTCATTTGAAAGGCAACATCACAGCATCATTTTGTTTAGTATGTTAAGCAGACAAGTTGAACCAACATAAATATATTGCATACATCACATTTAAGTGACTTCTTACCGATAGCCGACTCATCGTTCCTGCATCAAATACAGGTTAGGTAAAATATTTACTCTGCCTGCACAAAACATTCATTAGCATTTATCCTGACTACATGACCACTGGTGTTATACACCATTTTGGACTTATCATATAGGACTTCAAGGATATGAGTGACGCACCATTCACCCGGGTTGCAAGTCCGAAATAAATGTCCCGATACCAATTATGCCACCAAAGTATGCTGCATTTCCTCCTAGGCCGAATCGGTCCCTAGGTCCCTGGGAACCGTCCAAGGAAACTATACCTTGTATACAAGTTGTCCATGACCATGCGAATGCATGTCCGACTCGATCGTGCACAAAATCGCATGGTAAAATATTAAGAGAAGTAAGACAACAGTGCATCATCATTCATCTCATTCAAGTCATGTTCAATGACTCATTACTCTCCAACTTACCATCATCTCACTTGGTGATTCCAGCGATCCCAAGCCTCATCATTTCTCATTTCATCAACTCATCGTAATATTTTCCATATCATTCCTTTCGACAAGGAATATAACATTCATTCATTTCATAGGGATATTTATTCATTCTTTCATTGCTTATAAGAACAAGCAATAATTCATATCTTTGCAACAGTTATACAGAGTGTACATGATTCAAGTGTTTCATTTCAGTTCATTGGGTCGATAGCATAGCCAGTTCGTTTCTTATGTATCATTCACAAGGCATCTTATTATTCAAGTGTTTTACTAGTTCTGACAATGTTAAGCATAAGGGGCATTATAAATTCATTCTCCGGCATCAAGTCACATTAGCATTTCAAGTGTGATCCATTCAGCAGTTCAATGTTCATGTGTTATTCATTTCAACAATTCTCAGCATAAGCATCTATATTATTTAGCAACCAACACATGGAACATTTAGGGATAGTTTATAGCATCACATTACTCTATTTTATTAGGCATGATGGAGTAAGAAGGAGGAAGGACAGTTCTACTCACTTGCATAAAGGGTCTTCCTGTTTTGATTGCACACATTCCTACTAAGCGTAGCTCCATGAGCGAGCCACGTTCCAATACCCATTCCGTCTAGCCAGCTAAGAGAGACTGCATCAGTCTCAATTCTTCTGATCTCCAACCCAAGTCATAGTCCAACATTCTGATCGCATCCAACAAGCCAACCCAAATGCCTCGTGTGGTGCGGGATATTACACGATCCGTCACTAAACCAAAATCATTTAGACACTCATAGATTCAAGAATCTAACTATGAAGTTGAATCTAGTAAAATATAATCAAAATATAATAATTAGTTCTAAATAATTACTAGAAAGAAGTTAAATGATAGAATTTAAATAGGCAAGATAAGAAGGAATGAATGACTAGTTTATTGAGAATACGACAATAAGGAATGGGATATCAAGTCTAGTAGTAGATTTTCAAATGACTGTTTAGGAGGAACGACGATTCTAGAAAAGAAACATGGTACCGAAAAAATGTATAGAATCAAATTTGTGGATTATAAAAATTAATGGTTCTATGCTAATAGAAATAAAGCCTTTATAGTATCCGAAAGCCGTATGCATATCTGAAGTCGTTTTGCCTAGAATCCATGCCTTGCCAGTGTACATCTGGCTGTAGTAAACCCTTGGTTTCATGACTCAAACATGATATTGTATCAAATATTCTAGAGAAATTTTGACTTACCCCCCACTTGCATTACCCATATTAAGGGTGCACCCCACAGTTTTGCATTAATGAAAAAATACCCCTATTTTTGACGGAACCCATCAAAAAATTGAATTATGGACGAAAATGCCCTTGGGTTCTTCCTTCCTCTTTGTTTTTTCTTCCCCCTCCCCCCCCCGGCCACCCCCCCTCCCCCTCCCCGCCACCGCTCTCCCCCCCTCCCAGCCACCTCCATCGCTACCCCCCCCACCTCCGACGGGCGGCGGCAACAGCAGCGACAACGACGGCGGCGGCGGCAACAGCGGCGGTGGCAGCAGTTGCAGCGGCGGCGGCGGCAGAGGCAGGGAGGGGGAGGGGAGCGGAGGCGATGGCGGGGAGGGGGGGAGCGGTGGCCGGGGGGGAGGGGAAAGAAAAAACAAAGAAGAAGGAAGAACCCAAGGGCATTTTCGTCCAAAATTCAATTTTCTGACGGTTTCCGTCCAAAATGGGGATATTTCTTCATTAATGAAAAACTGTGGGGTGCACTCTTAATATGGGTAATGCAAGTGGGGGGTAAGTCAAAATTTCTCAAAAAGAAATAAAAGAGATAAATAGAGAAAGAAAGAGAAACAAAAGATGAATGCAAACACAGAAGAGAAACAAAAGATGAATGCAAACACCGAATTAGAGAAAGAAAGAGAAACAAAAGATGAATGCAATCGCGGAGAGGGGTCGATTTCATATAGTGGGTATGTAAATGATATTATTATCCATACATAATTATAATTTTAGATAAGAAAGTATATGACCAAAATAATTGACAAAATAATTGATCAAACCTCTTCTATTTGAATCATAGTATAGTAAAGATTGTAGATTCGACCCCAACTGGGCTGTTCCTGAGGTTCACTAGGTCCAGGGCAGAAAAAAAAATCAATGAATAAAAAACATACTGAGCCTTGGTAGAAAAAATTGAGTTCTTTGGAGTAAACTTGTTGCTTGTTATTCAAATAACGTCTTAGAATGGGTGCGCTGACAATCTGATCTTTTGTTCTCATAATGTCGTATGCCTGCAGTTCTACAAAAATCTCTCATCGTCCCTCAAGTATGTTGTTGTTTGAATATCTGAAGATTTGGAAAATGCCAATTCAACCGTACGAATTCCTTTCCCTTTCCATTAGACAACGATGACTAATATGTGTATCTGGACTATCGGGTTTGTTTTTTTATATTGTAGCACTGAGTTCATGTTGTTAGGTGAATTCTATAGCACTTCCTAGTACATAAGTATAGGAAGCCTCTCATTTGAGAAAGAGAACATGCTTATTTTCTGAGATGTCTAATCCTGTCAAAAGCTCTAACACTATAGAAATTATATAGTAATTTCAGGCAACAATCATCCAGTCTGGAGAAGGTGAACATTATGTCTTCACGGGTCTTCTCTTATTTCATGGTGTGAGATGGGTCGGACGAACCGGTTTTCGGCCCGGCCTAGTCAAATTCGGTCTGCGTCGGCCCGATCCGGTCAACGACTCGGACCGGTTCGGCCCGAGCACTCTGCGGATCCGGACTGGGTTCGGCTTTTCGAACCTGTAGCCTGGCTCGGCCCGGCCCGGTTTGACCACGGGTTTGGGTCAGTTGGCCCAGTCTAGATCGGGTTCTTTTTTACCGTTTGTAGCCTAAAAAGACCGAAATACTCTCATTTTGAGGGCTATTTTTTGACGTTTTAAGGGCATTTTGGTCATTTTTGTTGAAAATGACCAAAAGTATCCTTATAACAACTATATTATGAGAGTATAATAGGTCATTTTGCATCCAAAAAATCTATAAATAGCCAAAATTTATGAAAATTACGCACAAATATTTCTTTCCTCTCTTAAAAATATACAAGCTTATCAATAAGATTGAAGTAACAAGTTTTCGGATTTTGAAGTGCAACTTTCTAGCGGCATAACTATAGTGTTCTCGAGTCTTTTACTTCTGCGAAATTTCTTGGAGTTCAACATTTTCCCTCGAGTTGACATTCCAAGTAATTTTAATTTTACAGATTTTTATTTTATTTTTGATTTTTCTCTCTTTCTCTTTGTTTGGTAGATAAATAATTTTCTCTTCTCTTCTTTTTCTTAAAAGTTAATTTTTAAAATATGGATGCTATTGGTTCTAATCACCCTTATGGAGGTGATTCAAAAAAAAATAGTGATTACTATGCTAATTTATTTGAAATTCTTGATTTTGTGACACCGACACAGATGTCACCTCCTGAAGTTAGTAGTACGGCTACTAATGTTGTAAATAAAAAAAAATAGTTTATTGGCAATATTTTGAGAAAATATATGTCACTGATAATGATAGTACATCGGTTTTAGATCCAAAAAATCAAAAACCAATAGCTAAAGGTGCACAATATAAGAAATGTAGGAAAAAATTTAAACTGAAAAAAGTGAAGGCACGGGCACTTTGAGAAGACATTATGATACTTGTTATGGTAATAACACACTACAAGCTAGACAGGCACAAGTAAGCATTGGTCCTAAAAAATATTCTATAGGTAATTTTACTTATTCTGATGCTCGTAACAAAACTGAGTTGACCAAATATATTATTTGTAATGAACAACATTTCACATTCGATGAGAGTGATTGGTATTATGATTATGCAAGCACTACTCTTAATCCTTGTTTTAGTAAAGTTTGTAGATCTACTACTAGAGCTGGGGCTATAAAAATATTTTAAAAAGAAAGGACAACTTTAAAACAAAGCTTCGTAAATGTTAGTGAGTTTGCTCTAACTTCTGATATATAGACTACTAAACAAAATTATGATTATATTTGTATCACGGCACATTATATAGATCCAAAATGGATGTTGCAAAAATGTATTATTTGTTTACGACCTTTAGAATTTTCACATACTGGTTCTGTAATCGGTGGTGCCATCATTCAATTTTTATGTGAATATGATATTCACAATAAAAGTTTTTCAATTTCTTTTGATACTGCTAGTAATAACACTTCTTGTTAATATTTTAAGAATACAATTTTGCCTATAGTAGAATGACAACTTTTCCATGTTAGATGTGCTTGTCATATTATTAATTTAGTTGTACAAGAATGTTTCTAATTTTTTCATGTAAATTTTGAAAAATTTAGATTATGTCTACAAAGTTTGAACACTTCTGCAAATAGATAACAAGTTTTTAAAATTTTATGTGCACAATATTATAACTTTTAGGAGATTTGTTAAGGATGTACCACATAAATAAAATTCTGTTTATTTAATGTTGAAATCTTGCACTATATGTAAAGATGTTATAACTCATTATTGTAATGTTAATCCAAGTTTTGATAATCAAGTTACTGAAAATGATTGGTTAATTGCTAATTCTATTTATGAATCTTTAAGAATTATTTTACAATGTTACGTGTATTTTATCTGGAGTTTATTATCCAACTTCTTCTCCAACGTTAACAGAAATTATTAACATAACTATTAACATGTCTAATTTATTTTTTAAATAAATAATTGTTCCTAGTTTTGTTTATGTTGTTCCGAAATGGAAACAATATTACGAAAATATTGGGTTGAAATACCTCTTCTATATTGTTTGGCTTCGATTTTGATCCGAAGGTTAAATTAGATAGCGTATTCATATTGTTAGATGATTTTCATGAAAATATGAATGTTAATATAAGTAACTTAAAAGTAGAGATTAGAGATGTTTAGATTTTTTAATTACTTTGTATGAAGAACGAATTGTATTAGCCCGACCAAGTACAACCGTTCAAGTTGGTAGTAGTAGCTCTGGTTTTATATCTAAATTATCACATGCTAAGAGTGTACTACAAAGAAAAAAAACAAAAACATTCTTTCCTACCAACTCATAAATTATCTTATATTTAAATTCTTATGAAGAATATGATGGTGAATCCGCATATTATTTTATTTTAGAATGGTAGAAAAGACACGAAAAAATATATCTTGTACTTTCTTCTATAGCACATGATATATTAATGGTCCCGATGTCCACGGTTGTATCAGAATCTTGTTTTAATATAGGTTCAATGATGCTAAAAAAGAAGAGAACATGATGCTGTCAGATATTTGGAAACTTACGTCTGCTTTTAAGATTGGATTTGTGCAAGAAAATGTACTCAAAACTCAAGAGATGAAAGTGCCGGCATCAATGAGCTGGACTTTCAGTCTCTTACTTTGGAGGATACTATTGAAGGAGGAGTTGAGCAATAAATTGGAGGAAAGATCGATGACGGACAACGGAAAAAAAAATACTTGTACTTTTTTTACAAATTTTATGAAAATAAAATATAATTTGCAACTTGTACATTTTAATACAAATTTTATGAAAAAAATACTTATACATTAAATTATACATTAATTAAAAAAATTCAACTTTTTTTGCTCAAATTTTATTTTCTTTCTTATTTTTGTCAACATTATTATTATTTTTTTTTTGAAAAATCAGGTTAGCCCGGACCCAACCCTGAACCGGCCCAGCCCGCTCAAGGCCGGGCCATGGTCCGGGCTGGGTTTGAATTTTTTTTCTTTTTAATCCAGGTCAGCCCGGCCCGGCTCGGTTCTCCATCGATCTGAGGCCGGCCTGGCCCAGGTCCGGTCAAACCTGGTGAACACTGGGTCCGGGCTGACCCATCTCACACCATGACCCTTATTGTTAATCTAGGCATTGTGTCCATGTCATGTGGTGTGTACATATATCGGACAAAACACATACACTACAAAATAGGACACACCAGGCTAGCTGTTGTATGTCTCTGTGTCTGCACTCTGTTGTCGTGTTCGTGCACCATATTCACAATAGTGACTTACTCCAACCTAATATAACATTTATTTTAGGATTATTTGCACTTTGATACCCTCAACTATTCCGCTTTTTCAAGTTAATATCTCAACTATTTTTTTTCTTTAACTTGATACCTTAAAAAAAATTTGGACAATAATGCCCTTACCCAAAAATTAAAACTACCACTCTACCCCTCCCCCCCCTCCTCCAGCCCCCCTCCCTTCCGGCCACCACCCCTGCCCCCGCCCCTCTCCCCGCCGCCCCGCCCGCACCCTCCGCCCCTCCCTCCCTCCTCCCGTCCCGCCTGCACCCTCCCCCTCCGCCCCTCCCCCCTCCCGCCCCGCCTGCACCCCTCCCCCTCCGCCCCTCCCCCCCCTCCCGCCCCGCCTGCTGTAACACCCAATTTTCCATATGAGGGTATTTTTTATAATTTTTGGGGTAATTTAAATTTATTAGAATTTATTTGAATTTATGGGAATTTTTAGGATTTATTTTGGAATTGTTTGGACTAGGTTGACTTTGACTAGTGTTGACCCTTGTAGACCAACCTAGGAGCTAATCCTAGTTAGTATGGACTTGGTTAGGTTTTATGACTCTATTCTAACCTAGCCTAATCATTGGTTTGGTCATTAGACTCTAGTTAGCATTAGGATTTAGAAAGTCATAAGTCATGGCTTATGATTTAGAGCCTTTAATAAATCAAATCAAACCATAGCCTTGTAGGTTGGCCCAAAGCCCAAGACATTTGCAAACCCTAATCCCTAGAACTAGTGGTCGGCCACCTTATCCTTATGGGGATCATCACCCTATAAATACCCTCCTAAAATCAAGGGTTGCCTTTTTCTTATGAAGGCTCAAGTTCAAGAAGGTTAGTTTCCTATTGTATTTTAATTCCTAGAACTCCATTTCTCTTCCTTTTTCATTCTAATCTTTTCCACTAGGTTCTAATACACCTATTCTTGCTGTCATTAAGGTTCCATCTCAGTTTGATGTGATTTAAGTGGATTGGGACATCAAGAGAAGAGCTATTGATTGGGGGTTTTCTTGAAAGTTCAACAATAGGTAACTTTCTCATTTCTTCATGAAACTTTGATTTCTTTTCATGATTAGGAAGCCCTAGGGGTCTCCTAAGTGTCTGCATTGGTGTCGTGTCGGGTTTCGTAAGTTTCGTGTCCATTTGGATACGTATCAGGGGTGGTACCTAAGTGTTTGTCGAAATGCCACAAAGGGCATTTCGTTTGGTTTTGTAGAAACTTTTTGAATAGGAATTGGGGTTTTGATCTTGCCTGTGGGTTTCTAGTGTTTGTGTTTGGTTTTCGTGTCGTGTCAGACCTAGGGAGACGCGGACACGCGGTCGTGCACACGCACGCGCGGGGACTGTGCGTGCCCTGCCACTCGGGCACGTTTTCGACACGAACACGCCACCCCTGTCACGATCCGTACCCGTTTTTTTTTTTTTTTAAACGGATACGAGACGCGTCCAAGCCAGCCTACGCCGCAGTGTCGGCGGTAGAACGCTGTCACGGCCATGAAGATCAAAATCACAAATAATGCTCATTCACATAATTAATTTAATTTACAAAGATCACAAGGTTTACATTTGTAGAAGAATATAAACTTGTACAATTCAATGAATGACTACAACTCAACTATCTAACTAGTCTCTAGGCTTTTGTCTGCGAGTATTCCCGTCACTCCCCACGCTAAGTGAATCCACGGCTAACCTGAAAATGTTGGTTTCCAGTCAGGAATGGAACGAGCACAATTCACTGAATGCAATTTCAAATAAAGAATATGACTATAAACAAAGGTTAGACATCAATCATGAGTTTGAAAATAAACATGAAATATAAAAACCAATAGTAAGTAAATAGACACAAAATACTCTCCCCGACTGTTAGAAGTACCTTTGATATGTGATCGGTCTCGGGACAATTATGCGACACGGTCTACACGGTCTAAAGTTACACGGTCTACAGTTACACGGTCTACAATTTTACACGGTCTACAGTTACACGGTCTACAATTACACGGTCTACAGTTACACGGTCTACAGAAAATATTGCAGTATAGAAACATTGTCTACAGAATAATAATCACTAACTACACAGTTTAATTGCAATAATAAACACGGTCTACACGGTCTACTTTGCAATAAATAAATCAATGTCTACACTGTCTACAAGAAATAAATGCAACACGGTCTACACGGTCTACACGGTCTAAGGTCAGATCACACATCCTTGGTACTTCTCATTCCCGACTCAACAATTTATAATAGAAAATAATCACATAACCAATGACCAACCAATGAAATATAGTAAAAATCAATATCGAAATACAAATAATAAACTGTACTCGCCTGTGGTCCTTTGCTGGTGAAACCGACAATCTGAACTACTCAATGTGCCACTATAGTCAAAACCCGTACAACAGTCCCCGAAAGCTGAAATAAACAATACCAATGATCTCAGAATAGTCGAATTAGTTAGGGTTGCCTGTCCTTACGTCCAATTCTGGACACAGGGGCAAAACGGTAATTTCGGGCCAAAACGATGTCCGCCGTTGGACCCGCTTTGCACCGAAAAGCGTGCCAGAGTCAACGGTCTCTAAAGTCGTCAAACTACATGTCTACGGATCCAGTTTTCCGATACGAACCCAACCGTATGTCCAGAGTTGGATTCCGGCGGGCCGTGCACAAAATCGCCCGTTGAGCGGGACCGTGGGGCCCGCAAAACGACGTCAATTTCAACTGTCTCAGAATTGGACCAAACTTGGCATACAGGACCAGAAAAATGATACGGTCCTGTTGGCGCAAATTTCGTCTCGATCTGACGAGCGTGCACAAAGTTATGACTGAATTTGCATTGGACGGATACGGGACGATTTCGACGGATACGCGTCGAATTCGTCGCGCACACGCGACCAATTTGAATTCCGTCAAAGCACACACGACCACGAAGCCGTTACGCAGCTTTCGATGACTTCGGTGCGCGACCACGTCGCCCGGAATGGCGGGACGGACGTCGTGTGGTGCAATTTTGTGATTTATAAAACAGATTTTTTCCGAACTTTGAAGTTAATTTAACAACAATATAATTGATGAAAAATAAATCTAAAAACAGGGTTTCCATCTTGTATATGTTGTCAAAATTTACCTTCAGATGGATTTTCAAAATTGTGTATGGTTAGGGACAAAACTGGCTGTAAAGTAGGCTATTTGGACTGGTTCTTCTGTCCTGGTTGGGACAGATTTTTTTGTCAACTTTGGTTCGATTTCTCGGCCAATATACCGCATATAAAATCGATCTACTTGAAGGGAAATACTCTTGTATAGGTTGGGAACGTACCCTAGTTGATGGATCGCAAAACGATTAACCATGCGTTGCGAAAACGCGTCGCGAAGTCGGTCCTTCCGACTGCTGTCGCTGCGGTTACCTCTCGCGCACGCGTCGCTGGTTGTGCGCGCGCTGTTGCTCGCACGATCTGGCCGAGCGTCTGCTGTCCGCGGCAGCTGCCTGGGGCGGCGTGCCCGCGCGCGCAAGGGTGCGCCCAGTGGGGGTCGGCGGGACGTGTGGTTGCGGCGTTAGGGTTTAGGGGAAATCGTCGATATCCTTTCTAATCTCGGGTATACATATATATGGTTGCTGTGATCGGGTGTTCTCGGTTTGTTTGCTATTGCTCACGTGGGAATCCGATTTGGGTTGGCACTGGTGTGCTTGGCCTGGCATTAAGCGGGCTCCACTCGGGCTGGGATTAGCACTGCTGTGCTCGGGATAGGAAGTTTAGTTAAGGGCTCTGCCTATTTATCATTCTTCTTTTTCTTATTCCTTTTCTATTCTCTTCTCTTTATTCGTTCCTATTATTCGTTTGGTTTGGAGAGGGTCCGCTGGTATGGGCTTAGGCCAAGCCCCGTGTGGGCTGCCACTACTTCTCATCCTTTCTTTTTTTTTCTTTTTTTTTTTTATAACCATTATATATAACTATTATATATATATATATATATATCCACACAAAATGTCTATGCATTTATATACATATATGTATAATATTTATACATATATACATACACATATTTATTTATATACGTATATATATACGTACACATTAACACCCATTTATATAATACGTTTATATATATATGCAAATACACCTATATATATATCCATACAATTACCTATATAATATTTATATATATGCATAAATTCACTTTTCCATATACGTATTTATTTATACGCATACACACAATATATATAATTATATATCCCTCTATGTATTTCTATATATAGGATACTTATATGCTATTTATTATATATTTCTATATATTTATATGTATATCTTATTTCTATTATACAAATACATGTGTATATATATATCCCACATATATTTATATATATATATCCTTAAAATCACAAAACCAAAAATACTTCAAATAAACATTATAAATATCAATACTCTTAATATCTATATATAGAAAATCCCATTTATATCTACATATCTATAAAATTGAACTTACCATAATTGACACAATAATAATAATAATAATATAATAACGAAATTCAATAAAATAATAATGGTGTGTATACGTACCGCTATATGCAGTCAAAAATCCAAAATGCGCGAAGGCTCATTTTGTACCAATATCATTGAATATTAATTAACTAAATAAAATATTTCAAAATTCCGGGAAGGGGAGCTACAAATCTACCCACCTTAAAAATAATTTCGTCCTCGAAATTTAAGGTAAGAGTCCATCCGCTATGATGGAAGACGGTTTCCATTTGCTATCAATCTATTCTCATGGTCATTTGAAACTATAATTTCTTGAGGACTTCTACCCACCTTTGGTCACACTACTTTCTCAAATCTCATGTCACTAAAACTTGATAATAATCTAACTACATGCAAAAATTTCTACCAACAGCTATCTACTGCTTATTGCATCTATAATCCCTTCCTATCTATCAAATAACCCTAGCAAGCAACAAATTCACACAAATAGCCAAGAAATATTGGTAAACTCTAATAAGCATGACCCTTCTCGCTCCGAGATAGGAAGGACGTGATGATAAGAAAGAATACTCGAAAACAAATATGAAGTTCCCAAAGTGGTAGGGGGTATCCAATGATGCAGATAGACAGGGAGTCTATGAACCATGGACTTATTTGCTAGATTTGGGCTACTCTAGTCCAGTCTCTTACTAAATCAAGAACCCTTTGCTTCTTAGAGGGGCTCGCAGTCCGTACAATATAGAAGTTCCGTTCCCGAGATTCTAAATAAGGTTCCATAATAGAACATAATTTGAAAATCAAGATTGTGGTCTTAACGGAATCTCTATTTGGATTCACTCGTTGGTTGGATGAACATTGTGTTTCAATCTATATGGATTGAATAAGATCCCGAGATAAAACTATGTCTACTAGGTTAGGGTAACCTAGAATAGGCTTCTACCCAAGGGATTGAGCTAGTTGCTAGTCAGGGTGGTTAGCTAGGTCCCTAAAGCTCAATATGTGCCTCCAGTGACTTTGGTGTTTAAGGAGCACATGAGACCTCAATTGGGTGGCTCACTAATGGCATGTGCATAGTGGGTTTCGAGTGGATCACCACCATATTTTGAGTTAAAGGGATTGAGTCGGGGTTGAGGCTCTAATGGAAGTCGGAAAGTATACCGGTACTATGGTAAGGTTTATAGCTAGTCCTTTTGTCCTGAAAGTCGTACCTCAAAAATATAGTACAAGGGGACGGATTTGAGTGGGACATGATATACCTAGATGAAGGTGGACCCGTCTAGAGCTTACATATCAAATTTGTTGGAAGGTAACAGCTGGTCTTGTGCTCCGATTGTTAATGGCACGGCCGGGGACACAAAATGATCTAAATAGAAAGTGGGAGTCCAATGAGACACTAACTATCATCATAAAGGAAATCATTCTAGTTAATCGGTAATCCTTGCATACCCCAAAAATTCTAGAAGGCTTACAGTCTACCCACCTTAGAAACTAGGATATGGTTTTAGGAATGATGTGGTCAGAAAAATTCCAAAGTCCAGATATAGTACCTCGGCTCTTGTTAATAAAGGATGAGGCATGGCGTAACGGAATACGGTAGAGCTAAGTCAAGTCAATGATCGTTCCTCAATAAATGGAAAACGAGCGTGTACAATAACACACGGTTGATAAAATAGAATGACCTACTCGTCCGCAGTATACGAGAGTTTCCGATGGGGTAACCAACTCCAAGGTACAACATAAGAAGAGATTTCTAACAACTGAGTCAAGAAATTATATTTGTGTCAAACCTGCCAGACTATGGTCATAAGGGTTGTAGTGATCATGCATTGCTATTGACCACTGGTATATCACAATTTGACTGGATATTTAAGCTATGGTATTGGCTAAGCTAGTGACTGTGGTATTCCAACACTAGTTAGGTCTTAATAATAAAATTTACATAACTAGAGTAATATTGGTTGGAACCAATCTCGGGATGAGTGTCACGGTAAATGATTACCTATTGTCCGCTCATCTCACGTCTAACTGTGGGCTTTGGTCGAGGAAGGGTTGGTTCAAGGCTTTAAGGGTTGCTAGTTAAGGCAAGCTTCCAGCAAATAATTAGAGACTCACAACATTTGGTTTCTTGAGAATAGATAGTCTCCTAGGTTGGCGTTCTGACTAAGGGTAAAACCCTAATCATTCTCAAATTCAGATGGGTAGAAGGTCCCAATAGTATTTGAGGATCGGGAGGAGAACGAATAACTCAATCTCATGGCTGGCCAACGGTAACTACACTTGTGTATACAACTACCATAGCCATGGGGATACGCGGTAAATTACGAGCTTCTGTCTTTCCGAATCAGTGAAAGACGACAACAATAAAGAGTTCAAGAAAGATGTCACTGAATACAATCACGTGATTCAAAGGCGAACTTATAATTCAAGAGGATTTGTCAATGCAGTCGTGGATGAGACCCTAGAGAAATCTATATCTCAATCCACGTAGGATAATTAAATAAAGTGCGAACCAAATGCATCATGGTTGATCAGACCATAATACACTGATTCTGATTAGACAATAGGTTAGCAGGCGTCCCCACTAAACATATGCCTCGAATCAAGCTCGATAAAAGAGTAAGCTTGCAAAAACTAGGCTGTAATAGCAGCGTTGGTCAAGATAGTCGATTACAATTATGCGAGATTTTTGAAAGAAGGCACCAGTAGTTCGGGTTTAGAGGGAATCAAACTTCACCTGGTGTTCTTGCTTCCATAGACATCCCACTATCATCTTATCCTTAAGACCTTGGTCGACTAATGGTTTATGGACTTCTGAATTCTCTATTCTAGGTAAACCTATTAGTGTCAATCAGTTACCCTGTTAATAGATCACTAGGATCACAGGATTCTAGGTTGGAAGGCAGGCTACCAAACTTACAGAACCATCACCATTTTGGTTTTGGATCTTACGGTACACACAGGGCATTTTCCTACTCTCTATGGTATCCTAAACTTATAATCACGTCTGAAATCATTTTACCGAGAATTATGCCTCGCCCGTATACTGTGGCTGTGGTAACCCTTGGTTTCAGAACTCAACATGATACAAAATCGAACACTTCTTAACTCTATCTAATATTGGCTCAAGGGTGTCTACGATCAAGAGAGGACCACTAGCTATAGTTTTGGAAATAACCCATCTCCTATATATTTTTTTTTTACTAATTTCGACTCTAGGGGTCATGCCTCACCAGTGCGCTACTGGCTGCAGTGAATCCATAGTCTCCATAATTCAAATGAATGGCGACAGTGCGCTGCTGTCCTGCCATTTATGAGTTAACTACTACTCCTTTAACTATTTCAGCAAAAATTCATAGACTTCTAGGGATTCAAACAAGGTAACCATAAAGCGTAAGTATATGTCCTATTAGTCACAACCCTTGGAATAAAAGATTGCACAGGGGGAAATAACTGAGGACAAAAGAAATACAAACATTCTAACTCTTTCATGTGTATTCGAGCCTCTGAGGGATAAACTTGAATCGAATCTAACTCGAGGTCCGTATGGGGATAACGTAATCAGAATTATATAAAATAATAATTCTTAGGGAAAAATACGAACTAAATGGGCAATTTGGACTAAATATGAGGATGATATCTAAAGAGACAACGAGAAGGAATTGAATAATTCATCTAGGTGAGATCACCAATTCCAGGAAACTCTGCCTCTCCAAGTGAATAATCTATCCACATTGGACCATATCTTCCAATCAAGAGGTAATAGTGTACCTATGAGGATTTGACAAATTATCAAAGTTAATAACTCTCATCCTAAATTGCATGGCCTAGACTACCCATCGGCAAACTTGTATAAGGGACTCCTAGTCCTAGTCATTCTCTTAAATTAAATTAATTTCTAATTCGTGAATGAGCATTTCCTAACCGCAGGCTCGCAATAGTACAACTAACTTAAGTACCATCACGAGTTCGCGTGATTTGCGAAGACAGACCTGCATGGGCCACCACAAAAACTTGTCACGATCCGTACCCGTTTTTTTTTTTTTTTAAACGGATACGAGACGCGTCCAAGCCAGCCTACGCCGCAGTGTCGGCGGTAGAACGCTGTCACGGCCATGAAGATCAAAATCACAAATAATGCTCATTCACATAATTAATTTAATTTACAAAGATCACAAGGTTTACATTTGTAGAAGAATATAAACTTGTACAATTCAATGAATGACTACAACTCAACTATCTAACTAGTCTCTAGGCTTTTGTCTGCGAGTATTCCCGTCACTCCCCACGCTAAGTGAATCCACGGCTAACCTGAAAATGTTGGTTTCCAGTCAGGAATGGAACGAGCACAATTCACTGAATGCAATTTCAAATAAAGAAGATGACTATAAACAAAGGTTAGACATCAATCATGAGTTTGAAAATAAACATGAAATATAAAAACCAATAGTAAGTAAATAGACACAAAATACTCTCCCCGACTGTTAGAAGTACCTTTGATATGTGATCGGTCTCGGGACAATTATGCGACACGGTCTACACGGTCTAAAGTTACACGGTCTACAGTTACACGGTCTACAATTTTACACGGTCTACAGTTACACGGTCTACAATTACACGGTCTACAGTTACACGGTCTACAGAAAATATTGCAGTATAGAAACATTGTCTACAGAATAATAATCACTAACTACACAGTTTAATTGCAATAATAAACACGGTCTACACGGTCTACTTTGCAATAAATAAATCAATGTCTACACTGTCTACAAGAAATAAATGCAACACGGTCTACACGGTCTACACGGTCTAAGGTCAGATCACACATCCTTGGTACTTCTCATTCCCGACTCAACAATTTATAATAGAAAATAATCACATAACCAATGACCAACCAATGAAATATAGTAAAAATCAATATCGAAATACAAATAATAAACTGTACTCGCCTGTGGTCCTTTGCTGGTGAAACCGACAATCTGAACTACTCAATGTGCCACTATAGTCAAAACCCGTACAACAGTCCCCGAAAGCTGAAATAAACAATACCAATGATCTCAGAATAGTCGAATTAGTTAGGGTTGCCTGTCCTTACGTCCAATTCTGGACACAGGGGCAAAACGGTAATTTCGGGCCAAAACGATGTCCGCCGTTGGACCCGCTTTGCACCGAAAAGCGTGCCAGAGTCAACGGTCTCTAAAGTCGTCAAACTACATGTCTACGGATCCAGTTTTCCGATACGAACCCAACCGTATGTCCAGAGTTGGATTCCGGCGGGCCGTGCACAAAATCGCCCGTTGAGCGGGACCGTGGGGCCCGCAAAACGACGTCAATTTCAACTGTCTCAGAATTGGACCAAACTTGGCATACAGGACCAGAAAAATGATACGGTCCTGTTGGCGCAAATTTCGTCTCGATCTGACGAGCGTGCACAAAGTTATGACTGAATTTGCATTGGACGGATACGGGACGATTTCGACGGATACGCGTCGAATTCGTCGCGCACACGCGACCAATTTGAATTCCGTCAAAGCACACACGACCACGAAGCCGTTACGCAGCTTTCGATGACTTCGGTGCGCGACCACGTCGCCCGGAATGGCGGGACGGACGTCGTGTGGTGCAATTTTGTGATTTATAAAACAGATTTTTTCCGAACTTTGAAGTTAATTTAACAACAATATAATTGATGAAAAATAAATCTAAAAACAGGGTTTCCATCTTGTATATGTTGTCAAAATTTACCTTCAGATGGATTTTCAAAATTGTGTATGGTTAGGGACAAAACTGGCTGTAAAGTAGGCTATTTGGACTGGTTCTTCTGTCCTGGTTGGGACAGATTTTTTTGTCAACTTTGGTTCGATTTCTCGGCCAATATACCGCATATAAAATCGATCTACTTGAAGGGAAATACTCTTGTATAGGTTGGGAACGTACCCTAGTTGATGGATCGCAAAACGATTAACCATGCGTTGCGAAAACGCGTCGCGAAGTCGGTCCTTCCGACTGCTGTCGCTGCGGTTACCTCTCGCGCACGCGTCGCTGGTTGTGCGCGCGCTGTTGCTCGCACGATCTGGCCGAGCGTCTGCTGTCCGCGGCAGCTGCCTGGGGCGGCGTGCCCGCGCGCGCAAGGGTGCGCCCAGTGGGGGTCGGCGGGACGTGTGGTTGCGGCGTTAGGGTTTAGGGGAAATCGTCGATATCCTTTCTAATCTCGGGTATACATATATATGGTTGCTGTGATCGGGTGTTCTCGGTTTGTTTGCTATTGCTCACGTGGGAATCCGATTTGGGTTGGCACTGGTGTGCTTGGCCTGGCATTAAGCGGGCTCCACTCGGGCTGGGATTAGCACTGCTGTGCTCGGGATAGGAAGTTTAGTTAAGGGCTCTGCCTATTTATCATTCTTCTTTTTCTTATTCCTTTTCTATTCTCTTCTCTTTATTCGTTCCTATTATTCGTTTGGTTTGGAGAGGGTCCGCTGGTATGGGCTTAGGCCAAGCCCCGTGTGGGCTGCCACTACTTCTCATCCTTTCTTTTTTTTTCTTTTTTTTTTTTATAACCATTATATATAACTATTATATATATATATATATATCCACACAAAATGTCTATGCATTTATATACATATATGTATAATATTTATACATATATACATACACATATTTATTTATATACGTATATATACGTACACATTAACACCCATTTATATAATACGTTTATATATATATGCAAATACACCTATATATATATCCATACAATTACCTATATAATATTTATATATATGCATAAATTCACTTTTCCATATACGTATTTATTTATACGCATACACACAATATATATAATTATATATCCCTCTATGTATTTCTATATATAGGATACTTATATGCTATTTATTATATATTTCTATATATTTATATGTATATCTTATTTCTATTATACAAATACATGTGTATATATATATCCCACATATATTTATATATATCTATCCTTAAAATCACAAAACCAAAAATACTTCAAATAAACATTATAAATATCAATACTCTTAATATCTATATATAGAAAATCCCATTTATATCTACATATCTATAAAATTGAACTTACCATAATTGACACAATAATAATAATAATAATATAATAACGAAATTCAATAAAATAATAATGGTGTGTATACGTACCGCTATATGCAGTCAAAAATCCAAAATGCGCGAAGGCTCATTTTGTACCAATATCATTGAATATTAATTAACTAAATAAAATATTTCAAAATTCCGGGAAGGGGAGCTACAACCCCGACACTTGGGATTTGACACACGGATGGGGGCCGACACTGACACGGGGCTCCCCAAGTTTCAGGGCCCCACGTGTCGTGTCGGACACGCACGAACACGTGCACGGGTTTTTGCGCTGTGCAGTGGCTGTTGTTTTTAGCCACTGATACGCGTGTGTCGTGTCGTGTACACGCAACGTGGACACGAGTCAGGGTGTCCTAACCCTAGCCCTAGTCTAGGTCAACACTGGGACACAACCATGTGGGTTGGTCGTGTCGTGTCGTACACACGAACTCGAGGAACACGTACACGAGGAGCAGTCTCCTGTGTTTACTGTTTTGGTGTTTGTTTCGAATGGACACATTTGTGTCCACTTTTGTGGACACAAACACATTAAATAGCATGTGTACATTAAGTTTAATTATTACCAACCATTAAATTCTTATTTTTAATTGATTTTTATTGTTAATTCTCGATTCCCTACTTTTCCTAAAAACTGTGATATTGTGCATTGTATCCTATATTTTCCAGATTTTGAAAATGAGATTTGTCAATCATTTAAACCTTTTAGACACTGTTAATTACTTGTTATTAAGCCTCTAATAGGTGTACCTACATGATATCTAATAGTGTGTTGATATTGGGTATGTTTTGATGTGATTTGGTATTGATTTGAGGCACAAATCAAAACTTCATTTGAGGACTGTTTTGGTCCAGTCTTCACTGAGTATTAGAACCTGTTTAGACTGATATTGTGAACTGAATTGTGTGTTTTCTTTCAATGTATTAATCTGAGACTGATTTGAGAAGGGAAGGGTTTTTAAGTGTTCATGAGTTGTAGAAATTTGAGAATGATAATGACTGAAAATCTGAAATGAAATTGGGTTTGTTGGATGGGGTTTTGGTTCAAACCTAAGAAATTCATTTAGGGAATGTAGGACTGTTTTAACAGTTGTTGTTTTGTTCATGTAAAATCTGAGATTGATGTTATCTTCACTGTGTTTCCTCTCCATGATACACACACACTTGGCACTTGTGATCATCCCACACACACTCATGTATGTTCCCTCTAGCCCATTGACACACACCCTCATATTCACTCATGACACACTTTCACTTTCCTGTCACTCATACTCACCCTAACACTCTACAGACACACATATGCTCTACATTCCCCTCTCCTTTCCCTCCTTGCATATATATGAGTATATATGTTATAATGTATATAATATAGGTATCATAAATCTATATGTATTTATGCATATATGAATGCAAGTATGTAGGTAAGCATGTATGTAATGTATACATGAATACAAAGCATGTCCTAAAACTTCCTAAATTTCTGAACACATTGCCTACATGGAACCTTCATAACCCACCTACACTAAACCTGAAGTTGACACATTAATGCATAACATTCACACACACACAAACTTATTCATGTCACATTACACATGTACACACAAACATTGGTTCCTATATCACACACATACATGTGCATTGTTTTCCATACCCTTCTATATGTATATATATATACTTTCTATATACTTAATAATAATAATCATATGGTATATCAATATGTAGTAGTATATAAATATAATATATGAAATATGTGTGATGTGGATTATAGGGCATAAGGCCTATGTGTATGGTATGAATACACCAATGGTTGTGTGTTGATAGTCTAGTATGACTTGTGATTGGTGTGTGATTGCTAGAATAGGCTGGTTAGGCTTAGCGAGACTTGTTTGGTTTAGTTTGACCTAGCCTTGACTAGTATAGTTGACTGGAGTTGACCAAGGGTTAACTTTTGTCTAGTTTGACCTAGACAGCATGCAGATGCATAGTAGATTACTTTTATCATCCCCTGTATACATCTTGACTTGTGTTGCTCTAAGTAGGAGTCAGGTACCTCATCTCGGACAGTACATTTACTTCAGACATTCAGATATGAGGTGAGTACATTCTCTGATCATTTCATATCTTGCTTAGAATTATTTCCTGCAGTAGATTACTTTACTTGTACTGTCACGTTGGTCACACGGATTGGTACTATACGGATCCCTTCTTGAGATATTATCCTTAGGGAGCATCGGGTACTACATGTTATGTGCGTTTCACTTACATGACGTATCACTATGCTTCACAGGTTCTTTGATCACTTGTGACATATACCATTATGATCACAGAGTCTCCTAGAATCTCTTATCCCATTTACTGGGTATCCTAGAATCTCTTAGAATCCTCATTTTTGGGACATCCATGTATCACCCTTCGGGGGCTTTACGTGGAATCATAACATAACTTGGTTGGATCCTTGTGTACTGATTGGGGGTATGGGGGTGTGGAAATAGACATGTGAATACTATCCAAGTAGTGTAGTATCAGAATCTCTTCCATAGTGTAGCATCAGAATCTCCTATGCCATTTACATGTCTATATTGTACTCTGACTCACTAGCCACATGTTAGTTCTCTATCTATAGTAGATATTTCTATTACAGCTTTCTCTCTCTGTTTACATACTGTATTTTTTTCAGTACTTGTATCTTACTTTACTGCATGATTATATTTTTAACCTGCTATGAACTGTTGAGATGTACTGTACTCGCTCATGTCCTGACTGGACCTGTTGGAAATATTACAGAGGACGAGGAGGAGGCCTGCCTGGATACTTACTACGGGGCAGCCTTAGATGACACTTGCGAGCTGGACCCTCAGGAGGACCCAGCTCTAGCTGAAGATATCACCCCGATTGCCTAGACTAGATTAGTTAGGCTTATCTTCTTTATGTAGTCTTGAGGCATGTTTTAGCTAGACTTTATTCTGAGTTCTGAGATGTATATATTCTTTCATTCTGTATCTGAGACCATGTACTTATGGATATTACTGGGATTATCTTAGACTACTTTTCATCTATTTGTTTCCTTGAGTTCTATTTCATATCGTGCTATCTCTTCCTTAGTTGTGATTGAGTTTATTACTGCTATGTCACCCCCATTCGGGGAGTATAAACTGTTTAGATATATATATTGTTAGATGTATGTTGACCTAGGACAGCGTTCTACCACCGACACTGCGGCGTAGGCTGGACGTACCCACGTCTTATGCCCTTACTCTAGGGTGCGAGTCGTGACACGTTTTTAGTGGTGGCCCATGCAGGTCGAGTTTATGTAGTGGTATTCGAACTAGAGTATCACTATAGCCTGCAGTAGGATCAGGATATTTTGAAGGTACTCAATCATATTAGGAAAAACTCCTTATCAGACCCCTTTTATCTGAATATGTTACTCGTTGTTTCCCTTGAATATAAACTGTCTTTCTTGAATTTTTGCTTCATTTTCAGAAATTGTTTCTTGTTTTGATCTGTCTTCATGATGATTATGAAGGCACGATCTCATCGCTTCGGTTCGGGGGATACTATCGAGAGGCTGGCCACCTCTCGTCCTATTCATCTGGGCCTCGAGACTGCAGTTTCTATTGTACCGACTCAGGTTAGCGTTTCTGCTACATAGGAGGTGCACCTCTGACTGTACCGGGACTTTTTCCTGTCATTTCTGATTTCTTTCAGCAGTAGCGGTTCATACAGCATCAGCAGCAGACCGGAGGAAACCAGCAGGGGCGAGCTATCGTCAGGACAATCGAAGATGCACAGACCATTGGAGATCTGCTGCAAGTTCTGTTATTCTCAATTTCATTTCCGAAATTGTCTTTTATAACTACCTTGAATTCCGATTCCATCTGTTCCTTGTTGATTGATTAATTTTGTTATGTTACTCTTTTGTTATGTTTATTTTCTTTTTTTTCTTTCTGAGAAAATTATATGGGCTAGGTCACCTCAGTTATGAAATCTAGAATCTTCGATGGTCGTGTTAGTTGGCATAGTGAGGACGTGTAGTCAGATTTTGGATGTATTTTTCGGATATAGGAATTTAAGGTTTTCGCCGTCGCATACGGCAATGCAAAAATTTTAAATACCATGAACCTAAGGGTACGTACCTTAGTCAAGGACTCTGTGATTATTGTAGCATTGCCTACTAGCATGATGAGGACTCTGGACAACATGATTTTGGACAGACGCATATGATTAACAGGTTGTATCTTGATAAAGTTTTAAACATCATACCCTTCTGTTGTCATGAATAACTTAGGAGTAGGGGTACGAGTAGGAGTAGCTTAGTTGTTATTATAACCTTGTGTAACTTCTTGCTATAAATTCTTCCTAATACAATGAATCGGTGATTTTGCTAGACCTTGACTTAGATTTGATATTATAACTCTGGTTTCAAATGGTTCCTTCTTTTAAACAGATAAGCAGAATAGATTTTATCATCATTTTCTTCTTGTTATTAATTTTGTATTATCTTAGAATATATAATATAGTGGACACAGATGCTTGCCTGACACGTATGCATGCTACATTTGATCACCAACCTATCTAAATGCATATTAATATGTTGATATTAAATTTTTTCAAATCCTAATGATTCTAATATAGGACAGTATCAGTGACTAGTTCTCTGTTTTCCAGATTAAATTCGTAAATTAATTTAAATTTCATGTTATTAGTTGTTGTTTATATTACTGTACATGTATGTTACATGCAGGGTTTCAAGTCTTAAAGAAAATTGGTAGAGTTTTGTGTTAAATTTGTCAAACCTGAGACTGTGTACATATTAACCCTTTAAGCCTGAACTCTAAGTGTTTAATTCAATTTGTAGTTTAAAATTGAAATGTTTTGAGCCATATACATTGTTGTATGTAGGAATATAATGTTAGGTTTCATACTCTTACATGTTAGGTTGTTGTTGTGATAAACCTTGAGTTGGTTTTGATGTTCGAATTTCTCCAAAATTTTGAAAACTGAATACATGTTAACATTTTTATATTGCTTTCAAATGTGTAGTCCAATTTCAGATCTAATATGTAATGTTGAGCTAAACTGAATGATTGAACCCTTCATTTCAAGTTTTAACCCATGTACACTTGACACTCTACACCAATGTTCACAACTGCCATAAAAACCTAACCCCTCATCTCTATGTTATGTTCATATAGTTATATAGATATATATATATAGTTCTGTATACATGTTATAATATATGTAGATGCAATTAAAATCTCTACCTCTTTATACATATAAATATACATATATATATATATATATATATATATATATATATATATATATATATATATATATATATATATATATATATATATGGTTAACCATACATGTTATGAGTAAATTGCTTGTGCCTTGTAGACTGCTTAACCAATATGCCATGAATAGTGTAACTTGATAGCTATAGTTGAGACACAGATCCTCTTATACACTTTCATGTATAATTCACACAAACCACATAACCTTTACATAATGTTAGCTTTTCCCTCTCTAATGCTATATATATAAATATATTGTGACTGGATTTAAATGCAATTGACTTTCCTTCTTTAACTTCGTTTTTTTTTCTTGAATAGTATTCCTTAATAGATAATTGGTGGTTACCTTTATTTTATTTTTTTTATTATAAGTACCAGTTTTCTGATAGGATGGTAGACTGCCTTACAGCCTTGATGATTGTTGTTTTCTTTTTTCTTTCCAGTATGGCACCCATGACCCGAGCCCGTCGCCTGAGAGCAGCTGCAGCTACTGAGAGTGTGCTTCCACCTCCTATTGTTCAGGAGGTAGTGATCCCTCTATCTGATCAGGGGGTGGTGGCACCTCCTGCCTTTGAGGAGATGGTGGTAGCCTCGCCAGAGAGTCTTCCTTCATCTTCTGTCATTTAGAAGAGAGCTGCAGATTTGCCTGAGACCGAGAGCCTTTCCCTATCCCTTGGGATGGTACTCCCTACTGTACCACCCGGAGGTTTGTTACTTGACGCAGCCCAGGTGTTTGGATATTTTCAAGAGAGGCTGTTGGAGTCACAGAGAGTTCATGAGGAGGCCATGAGGGAGCAAATCCAGAGGTTGCTACGTCTGCGGGACTCTGTGCTTCCAGGAGGAGAGCCTAGCTCCAAGAGGGCGAGAAGCAATACCCAGTCCTACCCAGAGTTTGAGGAGTACCCATTTATCCAGCCGATATCATCATACCCAGCCCAGTCTCCTGTCCAGCAGAGGCCAGCTGAGCCAGAGCCTATCTTTGCCTACTGTAGGAAGTCTGGGCACAAGTGGAGCAACTGTAGAAAGAGACTAGGATTGTGTCTATTATGTGGGTCAGCTGCGCACTGGGTGCAGCATTGTCCTGATGCACCTACCAACCAGGGCCCTGCTTCCAATTGGGAGTTCTAGTTCTCAGACCCAGTTAGAGGTGAGTTTTGACCTAACCTTAGTATCCCTTTTTGTGAATATTTGATGCATCCCTTGTTTGTATGTTTTGATACCTTGTGATTGCCTAGTACTGTAGCATGTTGGTGTAACTAGATGAGACCCCAGACTGATATTGCATGCCATGACCCTGTATGCCGTCCTCTTAAATTGTATGATTGATTAGGTTCTGAGACTATGAGTGCTGGGGGCTTAACCTAGAAGGAGTGCGATCACCTTTAATTTCGAGGACAAAATTTTTATAAGGTGGGTAGGATTTTAAAACCCAGTTTTCCATATGAGGGTATTTTTTGTCATTTTTGGGGTAATTTAAATTTATTAGAATTTATTTGAATTTATGGGAATTTTTAGGATTTATTTTGGAATTGTTTGGACTAGGTTGACTTTGACTAGTGTTGGCCCTTGTAGACCAACCTAGGAGCTAACCCTAGTTAGTATGGACTTTGTTAGATTTTATGACTCTAGTCTAACCTAGCCTAATCATTGGTTTGGTCATTAGACTCTAGTTAGCATTAGGATTTAGAAAGTCATAAGTCATGGCTTATGATTTAGAGCCTTTAATAAATCAAATCAAACCATGGCCTTGTAGGTTGGCCCAAAGCCCAAGACATTTGCAAACCCCAATCCCTAGAACTAGTAGCCGGCCACCTTATCCTTATGGGATCATCACCCTATAAATACCCTCCTAAAATCTAGGGTTGCCTCTTTCTTATGAAGGCTCAAGTTCAAGAAGGTTAGTTTCCTATTGTATTTTAATCCTTAGAACTCCATTCCTCTTCCTTTTTCATTCTAATCTTTTCCACTAGGTTCTAATACACCTATTCTTGCTGTCATTAAGGTTCCATCTCAGTTTGATGTGATTTGAGTGGATTGGGACATCAAGAGAAGAGCTATTGATTGGGGGTTTTTCTTGAAAGTTCAACAATAGGTAACTTTCTTATTTCTCCATGAAACTTTGATTTCTTTTCATGATTAGGAAGCCCTAGGGGTCCCCTAAGTGTCTGTATTGGTGTCGTGTCGGGTTTCGTAAGTTTCGTATCCATTTGGACACGTATCAGGGGTGGTACCTAAGTGTTTGTCGAAATGCCACAAAGGGCATTTCGTTTGGTTTTATGGAAACTTTTTGAATAGGAACTAGGGTTTTGATCTTGCCTGTGGGTTTCTAGTGTTTGTGTTTGGTTTTTGTGTCGTGTCAGGCCTAAGGAGACGTGGACACGCGGTCGTGCACATGCGCGCGCTGGGACTGTGCGTGCCCTGCCACTCGGGCACGTTTTCGACACGAACACGCCACCCCGACACTTAGGATTTGACACACGGATGGGGGCCGACACTGACACGGGGTTCCCCAAGTTTCAGGGCCCCACATGTCGTGTCGGACACGCACGAATACGTGCACGGGTTTTTGCGCTGTGCAGTGGCTGTTGTTTTTAGCCACTGATATGCGTGTGTCGTGTCGTGTACACGCAAAGTGGACACGAGTCAGGGTGTCCTAACCCTAGCCCTAGTCTAGGTCGACACTGGGACACAACCACGTGGTTTGTGTCGTGTCGTGTCGTGTCGTGCACACGAACTCGAGGAACACGTGCACGAGGAGCAGTCTCATGTGTTTACTGTTTTGGTGTTTGTTTCGAATGAACACGTTTGTGTCCACTTTTGTGGACACAAAGACATTAAATAGCATGTGTACATTAAGTTTAATTATTATCAACCATTAAATTCTTATTTTTAATTGATTTTTATTGTTAATTCTCGATTCCCTACTTTTTCTAAAAACTATGATATTGTGCATTGTATCCTATATTTTCCAGATTTTGAAAATGAGATTTCTCAATCATTTAAACCTTTTAGACACTGTTAATTACTTGTTATTAAGCCTCTAATAGGTGTACCTACATGATATCTAATAGTGTGTTGATATTGGGTATGTTTTTATGTGATTTGGTATTGATTTGAGGCACAAATCAGAACTTCATTTGAGGACTGTTTTGGTCCAGTCTTCACTGAGTATTAGAACCTGTTTAGACTGATATTGTGAACTGAATTGTGTGTTTTCTTTCAATGTATTAATCTGAGACTGATTTGAGAAGGGAAGGGTTTTTAAGTGTTCATGAGTTGTAGAAATCTGAGAATGATAATGACTGAAAATCTGAAATGAAATTGGGTTTGTTGGATGGGGTTTTGGTTCAAACCTGAGAAATTTATTTAGGAAATGTAGGACTGTTTTAACAGTTGTTGTTTTGTTCATGTAAAATCTGAGATTGATGTTATCTTCACTGTGTTTCCTCTCCATGATACACACACACACTTGGCACTTGTGATCATCCCACACACACTCATGTATATTCCCTCTAGCCCATTGACACACACCCTCACATTCACTCATGACACACTTTCACTTTCCTGTCACTCATACTCACCCTAACACTCTACACACACACACATGCTCTACATTCCCCTCTCCTTTCCCTCCTTGCATATATATGAGTATATATGTTTTAATGTATATAATATAGGTATCATAAATCTATATGTATTTATGCATATATGTATACAAGTATGTAGGTAAGCATGTATGTAATGTATACATGAATACAAAGTATGTCCTAAAACTTCCTAAATTTCTGAACACATTGCCTACATGGAACCTTCATAACCCACCTACACTAAACCTGAAGTTGACACATTAATGCATAACATTCACACACACACAAACTTATTCATGTCACATTACACATGTACACACAAACATTGGTTCCTATATCACACACATACATGTGCATTGTTTTCCATACCCTTCTATATGTATATATATATATATATACTTTCTATATACTTAATAATAATCATATGGTATATCAATATGTAGTAGTATATAAATATAATATATGAAATATGTGTGATGTGGATTATAGGACATAAGGCCTATGTGTATGGTATGAATACACCAATGGTTGTGTGTTGATAGTCTAGTATGACTTGTGATTGGTGTGTGATTGCTAGAATAGGCTGGTTAGGCTTAGTGAGACTTGTTTGGTTTAGTTTGACCTAGCCTTGACTAGTATAGTTGACTGGAGTTGACCAAGGGTTGACTTTAGTCTAGTTTGACCTAGACAGCATGCAGATGCATAGTAGATTACTTTTATCATCCCCTGTATATATCTTGACTTGTGTTGCTCTAACTAGGAGTCAGGTACCTCATCTCGGACAGTACATTTACTTCAGACATTCAGATATGAGGCGAGTACATTCTCTGATCATTTCATATCTTGCTAAGAATTATTTCCTGCAGTAGATTACTTTACTTATACTGTCACGTTGGTCACACGGATTGGTATTATACGGATCCCTTCTTGAGATGTTATCCTTAGGGAGCATCGGGTACTATATGTTCTGTGCGTTTCACTTACATGACGTATCACTATGCTTCACAGGTTCTTTGATCACTTGTGACATATACCCTTATGATCACAGAGTCTCCTAGAATCTCTTATCCCATTTACTGGGTATCCTAGAATCTCCTAGAATCTCCATTTTTAGGACATCCATGTATCACCCTTCGGGGGCTTTACGTAGAATCATAACATAACTTGGTTGGATCCTTGTGTACTGATTGGGGGTACGGAGGAGTAGAAATAGACATGTGAATACTATCCAAGTAGTGTAGTATCAAAATCTCTTCCATAGTGTAGCATCAGAATCTCCTATGCCGTTTACATGTCTATATTGTACTCTGACTCACTAGCCACATGTTAGTTCTCTATCTATAGTAGATATTTCTATTACAGCTTTCTCTCTCTGTTTACATATTGCATTTCTTTCAGTACTTGTATCTTACTTTACTGCATGATTATATTTCTAACCTGCTATGAACTGTTGAGATGTACTGTACTCGCTCATGTCCTGACTGGACCTGTTGAAAATATTACAGAGGACGAGGAGGAGGCCTGCCTGGATACTTACTACGGGGCAGCCTTAGATGACACTTGCGAGCTGGACCCTCAGGAGGACCCAGCTCTAGCTGAGGATATCACCCCGATTGCCTAGACTAGATTAGTTAGGCTTATCTTCTTTTATGTAGTCTTGAGGCATGTTTTAACTAGACTTTATTCTGAGTTCTGAGATGTATATATTCTTTCATTCTGTATCTGAGACCATGTACTTCTGGATATTGCTGGAATTATCTTAGACTACTTTTCATCTATTTGTTTCCTTGAGTTCTATTTCATATCGTGCTATCTCTTCCTTAGTTGTGATTGAGTTTATTACTGCTATGTCACCCCCATTCGGGGAGTATAAACTATTTAGATATATATATATTGTTAGATGTATGTTGACCTAGGACAGCGTTCTACCGCCGACAATGCGGCGTAGGCTGGACGTACCCATGTCTCGTGCCCTTACTCTAGGGTGCGGGTCGTGACACCTGCACCCTCCCCCTCCCCCCCCCCCTCCGCTCCCCTCCACCCTCCGGCCACCCGCCCCCTCCTCCCGCTCCCTCCCCTCCCTCTTCCGCTGCCCTCCTTTTTCGACTCCACCATCGCCGGAGAGGGAGGGGGGGTCGCCGCTACGGGAGGGGGGGAGGTGGTCGCCGGAGAGGGAATGGAGGGGGGAGGGGAGAGGGAAGGGATAAGGATATTTTGGGGATTTTTAAAAATTTAGGTATCAAGTTGAAAAAAAATAATGGTTGAGGTATTAAGTTGTTGAGTAAAAAAGTTTATGGTATCAACTTGAAAAAGCAGAATAGTTGAGGGTATCAAAGTGTAATTAAGCCTTTATTTTATAATCTCTATGACACATTTCCTCAAATACAAGGATGAAGGTGCAGAAAAGCTTAACAAGTTTAGACCTTCTCAATTTTGAAGAAAAGAAAGAACAAACCTTGATCCACTGGTCTCGTTTGTCGAGCTCCTCCAAGAGGAGGAAGTAGTGCTCCGTCCGGACAATCCTCATGTACTTTTTCAACGTCACCACCACCAGCGTGTCCATGGACTTCCTCAATAACTATTGCCTTGAGTATATATGAAAGGAAGAATCAAGAAAAGAGAGAAGATAGAATCCATTCTTCTTCTCTCGAAATCTTCTTATGTAATCAATAGAAATTGAGATCAATAATATAATTAATGCCCCCTCCCCTTTCAACGATTCTTCTTCTCCCGAAATATATAAGAAAAATATTAGTATTAATGTTAGCGAGATTTTTTTTCCCTTAGGCCTCGTTTGGTTCACGGAAAGGAAATCAATTCCCATGTATTTTCCATAGGGATGGGAAAGTAGAATTTCTATCAAATTTTCTTTCCTATGTTTGGTTGGTGTAGGAAAGGAAAGAAAAAATATATCATTGTTCCAACAATATCCAATGTCAACATAATTATAATGAAGACTTAATTGGTAAAATAGGTAATAAATCAAGGCTACTTTTGTCATAATGTTTGGTAATTAATATTGGGAAAGGAGGAGGGAAAATGAATCCCATGGGTCATGAGAGGAACCATTTTTCCTCCTATTTTCCCCCATGTCAGGAAAGTGTTTCCCAAATTTGTGGCTACCAAACAAAGGAAAGGAATAAGTTTCCTTTTCGGATTCCTTGAATCCGTGAACCAAACGAGGCCTTAATATCAGGCCTATAATTTGTTTCGGAGAACCGAAAGGAAATGAAATAAATTCCTTGGTATTTCTTTTCCTTGGATGGATGGAGCCACTTTTCCTTCTAGTTTTCTTTACACTGGACATCACTTTCCTTTCCTAGCCTCCTCAATTCCTTTGACATCCAAACATAGAAAAGTAATAACTTTTCTTTCTCAACCCATGATTCCACCAACCAAACGAGGCCTCAATGCTCTCTGGATCCAGCTATAAACTATTAAAACATCATTAATATTAATCCCCCTTCTCTGGATCTAGCTATAATTAATGACTTCTGCTCCTTCCATTTGGACTTTGGACTGTGAGCCTATGCCAACAACAATTAACAAATAGGACTGGTGAGTGGTGCCCCCCTTCCGCTTGGGCCCTAGATTATGGCCCACCTATCCTGTGCCAGGGCCGGGCCTGACCCCAATCAATGCTGCATATGGATCGAGACAGCGTAAGGGCTCAAAAGTATTTTGATGGTCGATGATATTATAGAATATATGTAGGGGTTAGCGTTCGGTTTATTCGGTTTCAACCGAATCAAAATAGTCAAAACCGAATAAATCAAAATTCTAAAAATGCAAAATCGAACCGAAATTAGCCAAAATCGAAACCGAAGCGGACCAAATAACCATTCGATTTGTTTGGTTGGAATATTTCTATTATTTAATGGTCGGGTCCAAAGTTAGGATAATTTTTATACACATATTTGTTGTATTTTAAAGTTGTGCCTAAAGTTGGATTAGTTAAATTATCGCAGTTGAACTTCAAAACATATACAAAAAAATTAATGTTTTCAAAATATACATATTTTTAATCACAAAATATGCATAAAATTGAGAGTATTTACATAATTGTATAAATTTTATTTGATTTTGGACCAAAATCGAAACCGAATAAATTTGTTTAGTATTTTTAAAACCGAAACTGAATTAAAATTATTTCAAACTAAACCGAATCTCTTTATCGGTTCGGTTATGTTCGATTTTCAGTTCAAAATCGAATAATGCTCATCCCTAAATACATCTATGGTTCCTTCATAAAAAAGTGATGGTCGAAAGAAAGAGGAGGAGATCATGAGCATGCGATTTTTTTTTATAAGAAAACAAGGGACATTATCTTTTAGGTACTGTTTGGGAAGGGTGGAAAATGGGAGGAAGGAAAAAGTTGAGGGAAAAGTGAGAGAAAAATTTTAAATGATGGTGTTTGGAAAGGAGGAGAAAAAAATGGGGGAGGAAAATTTGAGAGGAAAAAGTAGGTGGGTCCCACCAAAAAAAATTCTTCCAAAAGTGGAAGGAAAATGGAGAGAGATGAGAAGAATTTGAGTGAATTTACCCCACCACCCCTCAAAAAGTTAATATTAAATCATCATTTGAGAATACCAAGGAGAAAATAGTAATTGTACCTCTATCCATAAACAAATAAAAAATTGTTTTAAAACTTTTCCTTCCCCTACTTTTTGTTCATCCAAACAAAGGAAGGAAAAATTAACTTTACTTTCATTTTCCTCTCCTCCATTTTCCTTCCCCTCAAATTTTCCTCTCCCTCCCCACAAATGTTCTGTAACGCCCCAGTCCCAAAATACATAGGGCTAGGAACGTAGACATGCCAGCTGTATTCATACGAAGTATACTCCAATATATGGAAGCCTCGTATAAATACATAAGCTGTGAAATGCAGTAGAACCATAACTAATCTCATCCACATAGAATAAATGAATAAAAGATATCATATAATGAGAATGGATTTGTCTTGATACAATATGTTGGGCGGAGACAAATCCACTACCAACAAATAAGGAAAAGTACATAGAAATGAAATGAGTGGCGAGCGAAGCGAAGACGATCCAAATGCAATCATCCTCGAAGAAATAGCAAAGATCGCGGCTAGAGCTAGAACACCTGCGAAAAACAATAGCACACACCTGGAGAGATAACCAGGTCCTCAGAGGGACGTAACAAGACACATAATATCATGCCATATAAACTGAATAAATATTGCTCAAATAAATAAGTAAATCAAATTATAACATGTTCCAATACGCACCTACTGAACGAGCGTACCATCTCCCCAACCAAACAAGGACAGGAGATGGTAAACTAATTCACGGTAACGTATCTTCCCATGCTATGAATCCAATATGGTATCCGGACCCTAACAAGGTTCAATACCTTCTCATCGAAGTAGTAAGTCACACCTACAACCAAACAAGGACAAGATGTGACGAACTAATCCGCGACAAGTTATTGTTCCAAGCCACGGTCAGATACAAGTACCCAAACCAAAAGTACTCGTACCTAACGGATAAGGTGCCTAACCGTTCTAAGTGATATGTTGTTAAGAACAATCCTTCCTACGCATGGGCCCTGGCTGAATAGGATCGGCGTAGTCCCCTCCTTGGGCACCAGAGGCCCCATCAGTAAGAGCATGACGTTCCATAGAATCGTCAGTGGCCGTCAGTAATCATGGGTAATCTGACCCGCGTCTCCGGCGGAGCTCACGGGTTACAAAAGGGAAAGTGTATCGAAGCCAATACGCTAAGGAATTGTCCTCCCCGCCCAATGCCTGCTGTGTTGTATCCACAACACAAACCACTATAACCGCTAAGTCAAACTAGCATGCAACCTCTATTAGCGGTTATTCCTATCGCACGGTTTGTACGTACTGGTGGCCAGCCAATCACGCACTTCTGTGTCCTACATGCGACACACAACTTCGTGTTATAACGTGTCAAGGCCAATGAATGCAACACACAAGGTGGTCCCTTAAATCTAGGTTTAATGTGAGAAAAACAATACATAGCAGGAATATAAATGAACAGTAAGTTCTAACAGTTATGCCATGTATCACAGTTTATTTTGCATAAAGAAAATAAATAATACATGAAATATGAGCTAAAATAAATTAACAGCAAAAGGCAAGGTGTCTTGCCTGGTAGGACGCCTGGTGTGCTGCGATGATCAAGGTGGCACGAACTGCGACTTCGGTGCAACAACTATGCAAGGTGACCTCGGGTGGTGACACGGTCAGTTCCATTGGGTCCCGAAGGGTCAAATTAGTTAGGGTCGAGAGGAGGAATGACAGAATTGGTAGGAGGATAGGAATAATGGGCTTAGCCATAGAAAAAGGAAAATCAAAGGAGAAATGATAAATAATATAGATACAAATATTTGAAAATACTTATAATATTTAAAAACTAGATTTTATTATTGAAATAATATTTATGGAAAAAAGGACCTAAATTCAAGAAAATCACTTTTGACTAAAACTCTAAGTTCGTCGAAAAATAGAATTGGTAGAAACTATATTTTTAAAATAAGGCCAAGCCACATATAATATTTGTATAAATATGTATATATATTTTTGAAAGCTTATTATACCTAATTATACAAAACCAATTTCTAATAATAACTAAATTAACCATAATTCTTAGTCAAAAATATATGTAAAATAATAATAATAATGACAGTAATAATACATAGTGTACATATGATACTATTCAGTAAAAATAACTATTTCTATAAAATAATTCTACTGTAAAATCAGAAATAACATAGTAATAATAATAATAATAATAATAATAATAATAACAATGATAATAATAATATAATAAAACATAATAATAATAATAATAATAATAAATAATAATAATAAAAACACTCAACAGTTACTAATTCCTCTCTTCTCCCAAAACAGCAGAACCTACATCAAACTTTAGAAAGAACAAACAAAAAAAAACAAAAAACAAAAATTTAAGAGAGAGGAGCTGAGAACGAGAAAGAGAGGGACGGACGGATCGGAGATCGAGGAAGGAAGAGAGGGCGGAGAGAGAGGAGCAGAGGGGAGCTGATCGGAGAGGGGCTGAGAGGTGCGGGCGACGAGGGAAAGACCGACCGGGGGTTTCGAGGAGAACGCGGCGGAGCTGCGGGTGGCGGTCACGACGCGGCCGGGAGGGGCGGAGCGCGGGTCCGATCGGTGGCTGTGAGTGGAGAGGTTCGGTGGAAAGGGGGATTTCGAAGGACGGAAGGGAGATCTGGGCTCGAAAGAGGGAGGCGGTCGTGAGCGGAGCGGCGGATGTGCGCGGAGAAGGGGAGTGGCGCGGTGAGGGGTTCGCCGGAGAAGGAGACCAGGGCGGTCGGCGGGCAAGTGTGGCCAAGGTGGAGCGGCAAACGTCTGGAGGAGCGCAGAGGGCTTTCCGGCGACGCGGCTGCGCCGGCGAGCGGGAGTAAGCTCGGCGCGGCGGAGATCGAGGACAGGGGCGGCGGCAGGGGTCGCAGTGCCGAGTGGCGCATGCCGACGATGGCCGTGCTCGCGGGAACCACGGCGGAGGCGAGTCTAAGGTTAGGTTTTTCTACTCCTTTTTCTACTGTGGCTGTGATGGGTGGCGGTGATGGTGGTGGTCGGTTGACGACAGGTTTGGTGGTGATGGTGGTGGTCTTGCTGAGGGTGGCGGTGGCAGGGAACAGGCGGTGGTGGTTCTGGGGTGGTGCTGTGGGTGGTAGCGGTGGCCGGGTGGTGTTGGGTGGTGGTGAACGTGGTGGCTGATGGTGGAGATGGTGACGGCTAGGCGTGAGTTGCTGGTGGCCGGACGCGGGACGAGGGTGGTTCGGGGCTCGCATGGGCTGGCCGTGGTGGCGAGGTCGGAGTGGCTGCGGAAAGTCGGGGAGTAGAGAGGTGGTTAGGTTTAGGGTTAAAATTTTAGAATTTGATATATTGTGTCGGAGTGTCGACACGGAGACAATTGTACATGTATAAAGAATGGAATAAGAGAGTCACCGGGGTCGGACCCGAGGCCGTCACGGCTGACACGAGGATGGATGGAACACCGACACGAGCACGCACGTTGTGGAGAAATAACTTGTGTAGGAATTTGTGAATTGATAAAAATATTGGAGGAGTACCTGCCCATTTATAGGATGTGGGAATTCCCAATTAGATATGGATTAGGATTTAATTTAAACCCCAAAAATTGATTACTTGCAATTTAATTTAAAATCAATCAAATCAAATCCAAATCCAAATCCAATTAAAATCAAATTAAATCTCTTAGTTTAAAATCAAATCAATAAATCAAATTTCAATTATTTAACTATTTAAATAAATACATAGATTCAAATTAAGATTTAATCTCCACAATAATTTTGAAATATATTTTCCAAAAATACTAATAATAATAATTTCAAAAATTACATTATTATTTGTCAAAATAGACTAATAATTAATTACGAAATATGTATGCACAAATAATATTACAAATATACACTTTTCTATCATACCATTTTATTAGAATATATTTTATTAATATAACTGTCAAAAAGCCTTTCAAAAATAAAAAAATATAAATTTAAAATTTTGATAGCTAAAAATAATTATTATATATATTTTCTTGAAACGATAAAAATAAGAAAATGTTTTTCTAAAAATATGTACGCTCGCACATATTCGCACTCGTCGAGCAATTACGAAAAATAAAACGTCGTGCGCGACGTACAAGAGTACTACGCGACGTATAATACAAAAAAATTTAAACCAGTACCAAATTTAATAATTTAAAAATGGTAGAAATTTAGGGATTTTATATCCTACCCAACTTAAAAGAATTTCGTCCTCGAAATTAAGAATTTGTAGGGGGGTGAGAGGACACAAGGGGGTTTCGATGGGAAACAATCGAATACAAATCATGTCGTAAGAAATCACGATCTAGATCATAGAACGGTATGGTCACGGGTAATGAATGAGGGTCGCAATTAATAGAACGAAAAAGATTCACTTAAATTAAGCGATTAGAGGGTCTTGATAGGGCCGAGAGGAGGACGAGTAGTTTAGGATGAAGATATAGCAACATCGAGTGAGAATGGTCATAGTAGATAGAAGGTTCTAGTATAACCCCTTCGTCCTCCTAAAATAGGTGAAGACGAAAGCAATATAGAGTTTGAAGGGGGCGTTATCGAATACGAGTACATAATTCAAAGACGATCAACATAATTTCAAAAGAATTGTCAAGGCAGTCGTGGATGGGATCTAAAGGACAAGTTTAGCTATGTTCCCATCCACGTAGAACGATAGATAAAAGCGAACCAAAGTACACTCGGTTGATCAGACCATCATGTACCGGTTCTGATTAGACCATATGTTAGTGGACATGCCCAAATAATATATGTCTTGAAACAAGCTTGATAAAAGAATAAGCTTACAAAAACTAGGCTACATTAGCATCATTAGTCAAGATGGTAAAAACATGGGCACGAGAGATTAAGATTTAAAGAAGGTAGAATGATTCTAAGTCATACAGTCGCCCTATAGTCTTCTTATCCAAGTCCTTGGTTGTCTAGACGGGTTAGGTCCTCTAGATTCTAGGATCTAAATAAGCTTGCTAATATAGGTCACTAGGTCAAAGGGGTTGCTAATTCATAAGGTATTCTACCCAACTTAAAGAATTAAACTAATGGTGTTTTGGGACAACTAACTAGTAGGGTCAACCTCTAGCAAGCACGAAGGGAAGATAAGAATAGGGATGGAAGGAAGCAAGCAAGATGCAATTGATGAGTCAAACGGTAGATAAAATCAAGGAAAGAGGTCAAGTATGTGGATGAGATCATAAACTTCTAATCCTATACGCAGGCTTGCTTGGTACGGTAAAGTAACCAAATAATTTATCTTGACCTGCATGGGCTACCACAGAAACATGTAACGCCCCAGTCTCAAAATACGTAGGGCTAGGAACGTAGACATGCCAGCTGTATTCATACGAAGTATACTCCAATATATGGAAGCCTCGTATAAATACATAAGCTGTGAAATGCAGTAGAACCATAACTAATCTCATCCACACAGAATAAATGAATAAAAGATATCATATAATGAGAATGGATTTGTCTTGATACAATATGTTGGGCGGAGACAAATCCACTACCAACAAATAAGAAAAAGTACATAGAAATAAAATAAGTGGCGAGCGAAGCAAAGACGATCCAAATGCAATCATCCTCGAAGAAATAGCGAAGATTGCGGCTAGAGCTAGAACACCTGCAAAAAATAATAGCACACACCTGGAGAGATAACCAGGTCCTCAGAGGGACGTAACAAGACACATAATATCATGCCATATAAACTGAATAAATATTGCTCAAATAAATAAGTAAATCGAATTATAATATGTTCCAATACGCACCTACTGAACGAGCTTACCATCCCCCCAACCAAACAAGAACAGGAGATGGTAAACTAATTCACGGTAACGTATCTTCCCATGCTATAAATCCAATATGGTATCCGGACCCCAACAAGGTTCAATACCTTCTCATCGAAGTAGTAAGTCACACCTACAACCAAACAAGGACAAGATGTGACGAACTAATCCGCGATAAGTTATTATTCCAAGCCACGGTCAGATACAAGTACCCAAACCAAAAGTACTCGTACCTAACGGATAAGGTGCCTAACCGTTCTAAGTGATATGTTGTTAAGAACAATCCTTCCTACGCATGGGCCCTGGCTGAATAGGATCGGCGTAGTCCCCCCTTGGGCACCAGAGGCCCCATCAGTAAGAGCATGACGTTCCGCAGAATCGTCAGTGGCCGTCAGTAATCATGGGTAATCTGACCCGCGTCTCCGGCGGAGCTCACGGGTTACAAAAGGGAAAGTGCATCGAAGCCCATACGCTAAGGAATTGTCCTCCCCGCCCAATGCCTACTGTGTTGTATCCACAACACAAACCACTATAACCGCTAAGTCAAACTAGCATGCAACCTCTATTAGCGGTTATTCCTATCGCACGGTTTATACGTACTGGTGGCCAGCCAATCACGTACTTCTGTGTCCTACATGCGACACACAACTTCGTGTTACAACGTGTCAAGGCCAATGAATGCAACACACAAGGTGGTCCCTTAAATCTAGGTTTAATGTGAGAAAAATAATACATAGCAGGAATATAAATGAACAGTAAGTTCTAACAGTTATGCCATGTATCACAGTTTATTTTGCATAAAGAAAATAAATAATGCATGAAATATGAGCTAAAATAAATAAACAGCAAAAGGCAAGGTGTCTTGCCTGGTAGGACGCCTGGTGTGCTGCGATGATCAAGATGGCACGAACTGCGACTTCGGTGCAACAACTATGCAAGGTGACCTCGGGTGGTGACACGGTCAGTTCCATTGGGTCCCGAAGGGTCAAATTAGTTAGGGTCGAGAGGAGGAATGACAGAATTGGTAGGAGGATAGGAATAATGGGCTTAGCCATAGAAAAAGGAAAATCAAAGGAGAAATGATAAATAATATAGATACAAATATTTGAAAATACTTATAATATTTAAAAACTAGATTTTATTATTGAAATAATATTTATGGAAAAAAGGACCTAAATTCAAGAAAATCACTTTTGACTAAAACTCTAAGTTCGTCGAAAAATAGAATTGGTAGAAACTATATTTTTAAAATAAGGCCAAGCCACATATAATATTTGTATAAATATGTATATATATTTTTGAAAGCTTATTATACCTAATTATACAAAACCAATTTCTAATAATAACTAAATTAACCATAATTCTTAGTCAAAAATATATGTAAAATAATAATAATAATGACAGTAATAATACATAGTGTACATATGATATTATTCAGTAAAAATAACTATTTCTATAAAATAATTCTACTGTAAAATCAGAAATAACATAATAATAATAATAATAATAATAATAATAATAATAATAATAATAATAACAATGATAATAATAATAATAATAATAATAAAATATAATAATATTATTAATAATAATAATAATAATAAATAATAATAAAAACACTCAACAGTTACTAATTCCTCTCTTCTCCCAAAACAGCAGAACCTACATCAAAGTTTAGAAAGAACAAACAAAAAAAAACAAAAAAAAAAATTAAAGAGAGAGGAGTTGATAACGAGAAAGAGAGGGACGGACGGATCGGAGATCGAGGGAGGAAGAGAGGGCGGAGAGAGAGGAGCAGAGGGGAGCTGATCGGAGAGGGGCTGAGAGGAGTGGGCGGCGAGGGAAAGATCGACCGGGGGTTTCGAGGAGAACGCGGCGGAGCTGCGGGTGGCGGTCACGACGCGGCCGGAAGGGGCTGAGCGTGGGTCCGATCGGTGGCTGTGAGTGGAGAGGTTCGTTGGAAAGGAGGATTTCGAAGGGCGGAAGGGAGATCTGGGCTCGAAAGAGGGAGGCGGTCGTGAGCGGAGCGGCGAATGTGCGCGGAGAAGGGGAGTGGCACGGTGAGGGGTTCGTCGGAGAAGGAGACCAGGGCGGTCGGCGGGCAAGTGCGGCCAAGATGGAGCGGCAAACGTCTGGAGGAGCGCAGAGGGCTTTCCGGCGACGCGGCTGCGCCGGCGAGCGGGGGTAAGCTCGACGTGACGGAGATCGAGGACAGGGGCGGCGGCAGGGGTCGCAGTGTCGGGTGGCGCATGCCGGCGATGGCCGTGCTCGCGGGAACCGCGGCGGAGGCGAGTCTAAGGTTAGGTTTTTCTACTCATTTTTCTACTGTGGCTGTGATGGGTGGCGGTGATGGTGGTGGTCGGTCGACGACGGGTTTGGTGGTGATGGTGGTGGTCTTGCTGAGGGTGGCGGTGGCAGGGAACAGGCGGTGGTGGTTCTGGGGTGGTGCTGTGGGTGGTAGCGGTGGCCGGGTGGTGTTGGGTGGTGGTGAACGTGGTGGCTGACGGTAGAGATGGTGACGGCTAGGCGTGAGTTGCTGGTGGCCGGACGCGGGACGAGGGTGGTTCGGGGCTCGCGTGGGCTGGCCGTGGTGGCTAGGTCGGAGTGGCTACGGAAAGTCGGGGAGTAGAGAGGTGGTTAGGTTTAGGGTTAAAATTTTAGGATTTGATATATTGTGTCGGAGTGTCGACACGGAGACAATTGTACATGTATAAAGAATGGAATAAGAGAGTCACCGGGGTCGGACCCGAGGCCGTCACGGCTGACACGAGGATGGATGGAACACCGACACGAGCACGCACGTTGTGGAGAAATAACTTGTGTAGGAATTTGTGAATTGATAAAAATATTGGAGGAGTACCTGCCTATATATAGGATGTGGGAATTCCCAATTAGATATGGATTATGATTTAATTTAAACCCCAAAAAATAGATAACTTGCAATTTAATTTAAAATCAATCAAATCAAATCCAAATCCAAATCCAATTAAAATCAAATTAAATCTCTTAGTTTAAAATCAAATCAATAAATCAAATTTCAATTATTTAACTATTTAAATAAATACATAGATTCAAATTACGATTTTAATCTCCACAATAATTTTGAAATATATTTTCCAAAAATACTAATAATAATAATTTCAAAAATTATATTATTATTTGTCAAAATAGACTAATAATTAATTACGAAATATGTATGCACAAATAATATTACAAATATACACTTTTCTATCATACCATTTTATTAGAATATATTTTATTAATATAACTGTCAAAAAGCCTTTCAAAAATAAAAAATATAAATTTAAAATTTTGATAGCTAAAAATAATTATTATATATATTTTCTTGAAACGATAAAAATAAGAAATTTTTTTTCTAAAAATATGTACGCTCGCACATATTCGCACTCGTCGAGCAATTACGAAAAATAAAACGTCATGCGCAACGTACAAGAGTACTACGCGACGTATAATACAAAAAAATTTAAACCAGTACCAAATTTAATAATTTAAAAATAGTAGAAATTTAGGGGTTTTACATGTTCCCAAACACAGGGTTAAAGGATTAGCTTAAGTGAATGAGTTGGACTTGGGACATTTGAAAACTTTGTTAGATGGGGTGCAAATTATAACCGGTCTTAGCATAATATACTTTTCTCATGCATCTTTGCTTTAAGATTGGGCATCCCTCTCCTGGCGATCAAGGTGACGACATCGTACATGACCAACTCTTATAGTGCGACGGACGATCGATGTGTACAAGGTCCGGGAATGAATTTATTGTCGTATGTTTGATCGACGATTTTTACTTCATATAGACGAGTTGCAACATGTAATCCAAACTAAGGATGGATTTTTGGAATTAGCTCTTCTAGTACGTACGTTTTATTAATTTTGTTGTTTAAATTTTATGTGGAGTCGAACACTATTCATTTTAGAGCAGCAAATACTTCCTTGGACAGGATCCTGCTAGTCTAAAGACGGGAGGGTACCGGATCAAAATAATTACTATAGAAGTGAATAAAGCTATATTATCCTAATGGCCTCCCAACTATAGCATATGAACATTTCTGGCACTTTAATTTTTTACTGCTCGGTTTGGCACATAAACTTTATAAATTGCTTTTTTGAAGTATTTTTCGTCAATTTTGAAACACATCGGGACTACTTAAAAATAATATATGATAATACAAATATTTTGTTTTTGTACTACAAGATATGATTTTGAAGTGGGGGCATAAATCTATATGTAGAATGTTAGAGCGCCATAGCAGAGAGTTTTGGTGGGGGCAATAAATCAAGCGAGAGGAAAATTCATTTTTTGGCGTGGGATAGCTTCACTAAACCAAAGAAAGAGGGAGGTCTTGGATTCATGAATCCAGTTTGGGTAAATGAATCATTGATCGGCAAATTATTATGGCGTTTTCTCTCCGAACCACACCAGTTCTGGGCGCGCTTCCTCAGAGGCATCTACTTGCAAAATAGGTCAATATGGCATGAGCCAAAGCGATGGTGCATCTCCAACATATGGGCAAGCATTCTTGATGTTAGGCAGTATATGGAGGGGAAGGTAGTTTGGAAGATTATGGGAGGATGGATTGATATCTACAATGAACCTTGGGTGCCTGGGATCCCTGGGTTCAAAGTGACTAACAGTAGTCCTGACCACATGGGTCCTAGATTAGTTAGGGAACTCATGGAGCCTCAAACCAGAAGATGGAATATACCGCTCATACAATCTCTGTTTTCTCCCTTTGAAGCAAAAGCTATAATTGACATCAATCTCTGTGAAGGTGATGGGCATGACAGATTGATCTGGATTGACGTCAGAACGGGGGTGTTCTCTTCCAAGTCTGTAACACCCACTTTTCTAAAATGAGGGTAATTTTGAACTTTTATAATTTTGATTAATCGATAATAAGATTTAACTCATGTTGTAATTTTTGGTAATTTTTTAATCAATTTAAAACTATTTAAAATGTTGAATTGTGATTGTGATGGTTAACTAGTTAATCCCTAGTTTTGCTAAGCTTAGAGACTAACCATGGGGACCTAACCATATGATTAGAATGACTATTTACAACTTTTTAGGTTAAGGGTATTTTGGTCATTTTGTAACTTTTGAATTATTTAGGATTTTGATTAATTAGTGAATTTTAGATTATTTTAATAATAATTAAATTGATATATTATGATTTTGGTTATTTTTCATATTTTAATATTTTAGGAAAATTTTATATTTTTAATATTGTTTTTATTGGATTTGTTTAGTCGGGTTTGAGCTTCGTCTCGTTCCGACTTGTATTGTGACCCGGGTAGCTTAAACTCTAGATGGGACCCAATATTAAGTTAAGCATGGCTCACAAGACCCAACATTTAAGTTAGTTAATTAAACTAATTTTTATCATGTTAGAATGGTTAGGTTAGAGACTCAAAACTAGATCATTTTGACCCCAAACTTGAACCTAGTCTAGACTTAACCATATGAGACTAGAGAGGGGTAATTAGGACATTTCCTATTAGCCCTAATGGACACTTTATGGCAGCCACCTTTAGGAGAGAATGATTCATTTCATTCATTACAATCTTGCCTCTTTTATTTTCCTTTTGTTCTTCTCCAATTTTAGAGAGCCTTCCCATTGATTTGATCTCCAAATCAAATCATTCCTTCACCAAACCTTCCCTCAATTATTCCCATTCTCCAAGGAAAGGGTGCTACCAAGGATTGGAAGAGGAGTGCAAGGAGGAGTGTCCACTTTGAGGGATCTTCGTATCGGAGCCGTATCCCAAAGGATTTTATTGGGATTCCACTCCCAATAGGTAAAACCCATCATCTAAATCGATTTTCTTTGCATATAAATTAGTTTTGAATTCGTAGGATCCATCCTCATGCATATGTCCCATTTAGATTCAAATTTGAGACCATTTGGAGCTCTCTTGAGGATTTTAGATATGTGTCTTGTGTCCTACTTGATAGATCCCAAATTAGGACACACCATGTGTATGTATGTATGATAATAGTTTAAATAGATATTTAAATTCAGTTTTATAATGGTTAGAAAGTGGATTGATCTTAGTTAGGATGGTTAGAATGAGTTTAATTTGGATACCTATGTTTGTATCCAAGTATCTTGGCCTATATGTGTTCTTTTGTCAAATTCGTCATAATTTTCATCCACGTTTTTATTAACCAAAGCAACTTAGAAATGTCATAACTTTTAGCTTAGAACTCCGATTTATCTTCCATTTTTTTTAAAAGAACCGTATCGAAGTTAGCTTTCCAAATATATATTTTAATAAGCCAAATTCTTTTTGTAACTTTCTGTAGAATTATTTGAGTGTCAGTTGTACGAAAGACGAACGTATTTTGGTATTTTTGCGATTTCGGGAGCTTCCGGACATTAAAATGCGATCCGTTTAAAGTTTCGGAAAGCTAACACAAAGGGCTACGATATACTTTAATCTTAGAATTTAGTGAATGCCCAATTGGTACAGTATTGGTTTTAAGTAGAAGAGTGACTATACGATATATGCATTTTGTGTAACCTATGAGCCTATGTAGTTTGGGTATTAAATGAATATAGAGTATGTAATACATGATATGTTAGATGAATGAAATGATATATATATATGATATATATTCTCTTTACATTAATGTATATATATGGTTGAATGCAAGCATGTAGGAATGCAATTAATATAATGTATGTAAGCAATGCATAAATACATGAATGAAAGAATGATATACAATGTATGCATGAAAGTATATAATGAATGCTAGATATGAATGCAAGGTATACATGTAATGATAGATATGAATGCATAATATATAAATAATATAATGTAATATATAATGATAGCATGTATGGTAATGTAGAATATATGATGCAAGCATGTATATGTCCACTGTTTTCCCTTTTTCTTACATTTTCCTTTCCTTTCCTTTCCATTTCAGTTTTTTCCCTTTTTTTCCTCTTCTATTTTTATATGTTATATACAATGTATATAATGTATAGATGCATGTAAGTATATAATATGCATGAATGAATGTCATATATGAATGAATGAATCAATCAAAGGTATAAGTAAAATATAATGCATTGTAATGAATGTTAACATATATAATGTATAAAAGTATGTATGTAAATATGCATGAATGTATATATCTATGTAACTATGTAAATATGCATGATGTAACATATGCCTATATATATAAATATGTATGTAATGTGGATATGCATGTATGTATGAAGGTATGTATTTATATATATTATCTATTTTATATTATGCATTATTGTGGTTCACATTGTCTTGTGATTGTGTGAGTGCTAGCCTAGGCTTGGTTAGGCCTAGTGAGACTTGTTAGACTTGTTTGACTTAGGTTTGACCTAGTTTGACTTTTAGGGTTGACTAGAGTTGACCAAACGTTGACCTTAGTCTAGATTGACCTAGATTCATATAGAATGCATTGAATTGCATCTTATTATCATTTTAGACATATTGTGACTTGTGTTGTTCTATAGGAGACAGACATCACTCCTCGGACAGTAGATATTCTTCAGATACTCAGGATACAGACGAGTACATTCTCTGATAGTTCTCTCATTTACTTATCAATTACTGTACTTCATTTCTAGTTAGTTGTATGCGATTCTCTGTTACAACACGTATGGATATTCTGGATTCATGTATACGACACACATTTATTTTCTGGCCTCTATTACTGGTATCATCATTTCTGGCTTCTATTACTGGAATCACCTACTGGAATTATTTACTGGAATCATTTACTGGTATCATTATATTTTGGCTGGACTCATCTTGAATCATTGTGTCAGATTTCTGGATTCACTTGCTGGGAGGGAAAATACTGGAGTAAGACATGTAGACATACCCCATTTCTGGAATCACCCTATGCTGGAATCAAACTTGAATGATAGCCATCTCACACCCGACCAGGTGTGTGATGTGCCGGATTACCCATAGCCGTTTACATGTCGATCTCGGTATTTTAAAACACACTGCTAGAGTATAGGCTGGACTCACCCTGGAATCATTGATCACTATGACTGGAATCGTCCCTTACTGGATTCATCTTGTATTAGATTCATCTTGTACTGGACTTACATTGGAGTTACACTTGTCTACATTGCTGTCTGGACTTTATATCATATTACCCTGGTTCAGCTAGTTCTATTTTTACAGTCTTTATTGCCATGATTCTCCTCTTGTTTAGTTACTTACTTTCCTTGCACTTATCTGTCTTTCTTACCATCACCTGAATATAAACTGCCATATTCATCAATACAACTGTCTATAACTGCTTTATAGTTCTCTGTCATTTACTTGGGTTTTCTTGATGAGTTGTACTCGTTCCTGTCCTGACTGGACCTGTTGATAAATTTTACATATAGCTTGGAGGTTGCCTGCTAGCCTAGAGGAGACACAGTAGAGATTGTATAGATAGTTATTTTAGTTGTCTTGAGTTGTATTTACTTTATGGATTACTGTATTTGAGATTTGAGATGTTTTCTGGGTTTGTGTATCTTAGACTTCTATCTGTGGTATCTCTTTGTGGATTTCATATTTAATCTATCTTTTATCATGCTCTACCTTAGATGTGATTGAGACTGTATTTACTATGTCACCTCCATTTGGAGTGTATATACTGTACAGGTACCTTTATATTGTTAGATGTTGACCTAGGACAGCGTTCTACCGCCGACACTGCGGCGTAGGCTGGACGTACCCACTTCTCGTGCCCTTACTCTAGGGTGCGGGTCGTGACAAAGTCCCTTTATGAGTCTATACGTCTGCAATCCCCTAGCTACTCGACGTCCTCATCATCACATATCAAATGGGATAATCTTTGGAAAATGGCTAATATAGCTCCTCGAATACAAATGTTTATATGGAGACTATGGCACAATGCCCTTCCACTTCTCTCGTCTTTCAGCAAGATCGAATACCACACATCAGCCCCGATGTATCCCTTTTGTTTAGGACATGAGGAAGATGAAAGTCACCTCTTTTTGTACTGCCAGATAGCCAAGGAAATTTGGTTTGCGAGTCTGATGGGGCTGCGAACGGATAACATTCCTAACTTAAAAATCCTCATTCAAAGCTGGATAAACGACACAACTGTACAAGAGGCGCTTCGACTAGGTGCAGCCATCCTATGGGCAATATAGAAAGCAAGAGGAGATTGTGTCTTTCGACACAAAGCTCCATGTATACAGGATATCCTTAAGCAAGTTGCGAACTCCCTCTCGAGCTATGACGGGGAGTGCAACAATATGTTGGAGGAAATTCAAAAACAACAACATGCTGTCACTACGAACATCCCTTGGCGGCCACCGGAGGAGGGGGCCATCAAGATCAATGTAGATGGGGCGACGACATCATCATCCTTTGCATCCGCAGCAGTCGCGAGGGACTCCAGAGGACGGCTAGTGGGCGCAGAAACAAAGTTTTTTTACTGTATCAGCTCTGTCGACCAAAGTATCGAGGCAGAGATTGAGGCCATACATTCTGGCATTCGTCTTGCTCGACAATTCATTGACACACCTATTTCGATAGAAGGGGATTCATGGATTGCGAATAGGATATTCAATGGTGACTCTTCCTTGATACCATGGAAATTATCTGGTCTAATTGCCACTATCAAAGGTGAAGCTTCAGCAAATCAATCCCTCTCATATTTATTTGTGGGGAGATAGGGGAATCAAGCTGCTCATGCACTGGCAGGTTACGTCCTAGAAAATAAATTGAGCTCTTCTTTTCCAATTTTTCCTAGTTGTATTTCTCAGCATCTAGCTGATGACTGTCCCTCTCTTGATCCTTCTGTTGACTAGTGTTGGTGCTTTCTTTACATGGAGAGAGCTTGCTCTCAACATGCCTTGTAAAAGTTTAGTCCCACATCAGAAATGTACCATGAGTTATCTCAACATATATACTTGGTTGTGTTGTTGAGAGATGCACATGGGGTGGTGACCCTAAGGAGGGAACCATGTGGGTAATTTTACTAGGAGGTAAGAATAAGGCTCCAAGGATTAAGCATTAATGCTTTTGTCATTCTCTTGGATTAATTCCATTTGGAGCTAAGCCCCAAAGGGGCTTAGCGACTCGGACTCGGACTCGGGCTCATGGGCTCATATGTGGCTCATACGGTCCATGCGACCAGGCTACTGCTACTGCTGCCGCATGGAGGGCTCCGCTGACTGTGCAGGCTATAAGTCAGTTATGGAAAGACTGATTCAATTTGAATTAATTTCGTTTCCATATTTGTGGGATTTGAAATTAATTTCGTTTCCATCTTTGTGGAATTTGAATTAATTTCGTTTCAATCTTTGTGGGATTTGAATTAATTTCGTTTCCATCTTTGTGGGATTTGAATTAATTTCGTTTCCATCTTTGTGGGATTTGAAATTAATTTCGTTTCCATCTTTGTGGGATTTGAATTAAGTTCGTTGCTATCTTTGTGGGATTTGATTCAATCTTTCCATAACTGAAGAGGTGGCTAGGGTTTCCACCCTCTCTCTATATATACTCTCTTCTGGCCTCCTTTGTGGAGTACTACGAATTTTATAAGTCAAAAAAGAGAGAGAGAGAGAGAGAGGGAGCTGCTGCCGCCATTACAAATCCATCCGAGGAGTCAGAATAGAGGTGACTTCGAGCGTTCCACAAGTTCTTTAACTTGCTGGTTCCTGGAAGCAATTCGTGTGGGGCGAATCTTGCTTTGAGCAACGGTATTTTGACACCCCAGCAACTTTTTTTCATCTCATCTTTCTCTAGATTATTGTAACTCGTCCTGTCTCAATTACAACACATTTGCAAGGAAGAACGAGAGGTCTTCTCTTCTCTATTTCCCTCCTTCATATTGTAATCTGGCTATTTGGTTTTTTGTATCTTCGTAGATCTTGAGTTTGATCACTACAAAGTTTTGTGTGACTCTCAGATCTCGATTGCATCAATTTTTCATCTTTGATCAAGCCCCGGGACTAACAATCTCAAAGCAAGATTCTTGTAGATGGAGAACTCTCGTGCTTCTCTCATCGATACCAGCTTTAACAAGTTGGAGAAATTCGATGGAGAACATTTCCAAATCTGGAAGAGGAAGGTCACCCTTAATCTTCAACTTGTGGATGTAGACCATGTGTTGACTGAGGATGAACCGACGATTCTAGAAGGAGGAACTGCCGATGCTATTGCTGCTGCACTCGTCAAGCAGAGCAAATGGAAGAGAGAAAACATCATCTGTAAACTGCTGATTCTTAATTCTATGGAAGACTCTCTGGCAGAGTCATATTCCAAGAAGGTGAAGGCCAAAGAGATTTAGGATTCTTTGGGTAAGCTATATGAAGATGATGAGAACAAGTCCAAAATCTTCATCGTCGAGAAGTACCACAAGTGGCTCTTCGAAGACGAGATGGCGATGCTACCTCAAGTAAAGGAATTCCTGAAGTTGCGCCAGAAGTTAGATGACGAGAAGATGCCCCTCGTCGACAAGTTTGTCGTTGGAGGGATAGTCTCGAAACTTCCTGCTGGTTGGAGCAACTTCTATACTAGAATGCATCGGAAGAAGCTGGATATTAGCTTCAAAGATCTTCTACAAGCGATCCACGTTGAGGACGAAATGCGATCTCAACAGAAGATGGACTCTCTGTCCAAACAACTGGCTAAGGCCAACTTGGTGCAGACAAGAGAGTTCAAGGGGAAGCAGGTGGCTTCTCATCACAAGAAGAAGGACTCCACTAATCTAAAAGTGAACGGTCCTTCGTTCAAGCAACAGAAGTCCAAGTCCCACGTGACTTGCTTCAACTGTGATAAGAATGGCCACTACATGAGTGAATGCAAATCCAAGCCCAAACCAAAATAGCAGGTATAGCTAAACTTGGTTATTTTGATTACTTAACTTGGTTGCTAGTGTTGCACGGGTTGAGTTATCTAGCATGGTAGCTGACTAGTGGTCTGACACTAGTGCATCTGACCACGTGTGCTCTCAAAGGAGCTATTCACCAAGAACGAGCCATATTATGACGAAGGTCTCGATGGCGAACATATATCTAGCAGAAGTTCTGAAGATCGAGACAGCGGTTATTAACTACCGACAAGGACACTGGAATACGTGTTGCACGTACCAGAGATTTTTTGGCGATCTGATCTCAGAAAGTCTGTTATCTGATACAGACTTGAAAGATGGACATTCGTACTAGCCAGATGGTAATTTTTTGGCGAGAAACATGCTTCGAAAAGATGTTCGGTACTGAAAGAATGTTCGAACTTCTGCTGATGGCGATGAAGTTACTTTATTGAGTGAACTGAGAGTTGTTCTATGACAGAAGCAGACTCAAGCTGTCCTACCGGGACCTTATCTTCGGAATGTGGGGGTAAGGAGGTGGAGGAGTTCAAGGTCTGTGCAGATACAAGACTGTTGGGAAGCTGCTCAGACGATTGAACTAAAGTACTGATCATCTGGAGTTAGTACACTCAGATATCTGTGACTTTTATCAATTCTCCACAGAGGTCGGTTCGAAGTGTTTCTCGAAGTGCATGTTCGCATGACTTCTCAAGTAGAAGGATGCAGCATTCGAGTAGTTTAGAGACTTCAGGGCTGAAGCTGAATGCTAAACCGATCTACAACTACTCAGAAGTGATCGAGATGTAGAGTATAGGTCTCATGAATTTGCATCGTTCTGTAAAGAACATGGAATCATCAATGAGACTACTGCTCCGTATTCTCCTCAATCTAACGGGATAGCGGAAAGGAAGAACAGAACGTTGACAGAAATGATGAACTCAATGCTGCTAACTACGGGTCTTCCTAAATGCTAATGGGGAGAAGCTGCATTGACGACCACTTTTATTCTAAATAGAGTGCCGTATACAACTTCGGACGTAACTTCTCATGAACACTGGTTCAAAGTCAGACCTAACTTGAATGTCATTCGAGTGTGGGGGTCTCTGGCTTATGTGAAGCTCCCAGATCTGAAGATTCAGAAGCTGGGGACTAGGACTACGAAGATGATCTTCTTGGGGTATGCCGAGAAGAGTGATGCTCGGAGATTTATTGATATTAAGTCAAATCATATCATCGAATCTCGTGAAGACAATTTGCAAGGCACAAGAATATTGTTATTACGGATAAACCAGAGAACAATAAGGGTGCACAAGAAACTGAAGTTTTCAATAAAGAAGTAGTCCAAGAAGATGTTGTTGTTGAAACAACGGTTAAACCAGAACTCGCTGAGCTGTCGTCGAAGCGAACGAGGAGGCCGAAGAACTTTGGAGATGACTTCATCACCTATCATGTGGAAGCAGATTCGCTTACCTATGATGAGGCGATGAAGACCAGAGATGATGTTTTCTGGAAGGAGGCGATTGACAATGAAATTGATTCTATCACCTCAAATAACACTTGGGTGTTGGTTGATCTTCCTGAAGGAGCGAAACCCATCGGATGCAAATGGATCTTCAAGAAGAAGATGAAAGCAGATGGAACTATTGACAAGTTCAAGGCCAGGTTAGTGGCCAAGGGGTTTTCTCAGAAGCAGGGGATCGACTACTTTGACACGTATGCTCCAGTAGCCCGGATGACCACCATCAGAATGTTGATTGCTCTCGCAGCGATACATCAGATGGATGTGAAGACAACATTCCTTAATGGGGAGCTGACCGAAGAGATTTACATGCAACAGCCAGATGGATTTGTCGTCAAAGGTCTTGAAGACAAAGTCTGCAAGTTGGTGAAATCATTGTATGGTTTGAAGCAAGCTCCCAAGATGTGGCATAAAAAGTTTGACAAAGTTATTAGGTCAAACGGCTACAGAGTCAGCGAGACGGAGAAATATATTTTCACAAAGTTCGCTGATGGAAGAGGAGTCATCATTTGTCTATACGTGGACGACATGCTAATCCTAGGGACGGATATAGGTTGTGTCACGGAGACAAAGAAGTTTCTCTCAACCAAGTTCAGTATGAAGGACTTGGGGGATGTAGATGTCATCTTGGGCATAAAGATCATCCGGACAGACACTGGAGTAGCGCTGTCACAATCTCACTACATTGAGAAGATGCTCACACGCTATAGGTATAAGGATCTTTAGGGATCGATACGCCATACAGGTGTGATCAGAAGCTGAATCCAAACTCGAGGGAAAACGTCAGGTAACTGGAGTATTCTAGTATTATCGGAAGTTTGATGTACGCAACCACTGCCATAAGGCCTGACATAGCTTTCGACGTGGAAATGCTGAGTCGGTTCACTAGCAACCCAGGGATTGAGTACTGGAAAGCTGTGAAGCGGGTGATGAGATATCTTAAGAAGACTCAGACATATGCACTGCACTACAACGGGTATCCGACAGTAGTGGAAGGCTTCAGTGATGCTAGCTGGTGTTCAGAAGTGGAAAGCGAGAGATCCACAGGTGGATATGTCTTTTCATTGGGTGGAACTGCTATATCATGGAAGTCGAAGAAGCAGACTATACTCTCTCGTTCCTCCATGGAATCTGAATTATATGCACTTGAAACTGCAGCAGATGAAGCAGAATGGCTTCGGGAGCTCATGTATGATCTTCCATTGGTTGGGGCTCAAATACCGGCGATACCGATATACTGTGACAACTAGGCGACTGCGGCGGTGGCATCAAATGACCTCTTCAACGGAAAGAAGAGGACTGTGCGGTTGAAGCACAGGGCAGTACACGATCTTATCAAAAGAGGTGTAATTACAGTGATTGATGTTCGGAGTCAGGAGAACCTGGCAGATCCGTTCACAAAGGGCCTCAAGCGCCAGTTGGTCGATGACACAGCTTGTAAAATGGGCTTGAAGGCATTCTGATAGTGTGTCTTTGTAATCCTACCATAAAGTTTTATGCTATTAGTTCAAAGAGAAATCTACTAGGCATCTAACTTTTGGTTCAAAGGAGGATCACTGACTGGGAAACTATCAGGTAACAGTGGGTACTTGTTCTCTGGAACATGGAAGGGATACGAGCCCATAACCACTGTTGTCTACTATGTATTTTCTGCGAAAAAAATAGATCCTGTGGAAGGTTGGCTTAAACGCCTTAATGAGTTCTCAGGCAGAGTGAATGCCTGGTGTGCTTTACAGGAAGCACGGTAGAGCAGCACTACAAGGAGTGAAACTCCATGCTACAGTGGGGTAACTCCACCATGAGGTTTCCAGGTCTGGGGTAATGCCTCGGCTTTGCAAGCCAAGTCATAGCGGCGTAGCACCGCAAATAGGCAAGTAGCCTAATGCTGTATGACGTAATTAAAGAGTTGTAGACAGCACTACAAAGGGGAGGATGGCCCCATGTTACAGTGGCACGACACCACGATGAGGTACCCAGGTAGGGGTAAAGCCTCGGCCTTGCAAGCCATGTCGTTGCGGCGTAACACCGCAAGGAAGCCTTAGGCTTCATGCTGAGTAGATTGGCACTACAAAGAGGCTGAGACCTCATGCTATAGTAGTATGACAGTACGATGAGGTTCCCAGGTAGGGGTAATGCCTCGGCTTCAGGCCATGTCATAGCGGCGTAGCACCGCAAGGAAGCGCAAGGCTTCATGCCATGTCTCTTTAATAAAGAACTCACCTATAGTGTATGGAAAGAGATATCAGGCCGTCTCTTGAGGGTAAACTTGTAGACGCCCAAAATTATACACTGAAACCAGGCTGGCACAGGGCCTTTAATGTGCAGCCAGAAGCACACGTAACTACACTTTGTGAGTGAAAAGAATTACAATTGTGGTACAGAATTCAAGGTGTAGTCCATTCTTGTATCACATTGTTATTTAATCCATGCGGGAAGATTCAAGTCGTCAACGACATCTATCCTAATGCAAAATGGACAGTTACTGTGGGGAACGCTCAACCCTGGACACATATATATGTTGTGATATGTGGGGAATTGTTGGTGCTTTCTTTACATAGAGAGAGCTTGCTCTCAACATGCCTTGTAAAAGTTTAGTCCCACATCGGAAATGCACCATGAGTTATCTCAATATATATACTTGGTTGTGTTGTTGAGAGATGCACATGGGGTGGTGACCCTAAGGAGGGAACCATGTGGGTGATTTTACTAGGAGGTAAGAATAAGGCTCCAAGGATTAAGCATTAATGCTTTTGTCATTCTCTTGGACTCGGACTCGGGCTCGGACTCGGGCTCGGGCTCGGGCTCGGACTCGGGCTCGGACTCTTGGGCTCATATGCGGCTCATGCGGTCCATGCGGTCCATGCGGCTCATGCGACCAGGCTACTGCTGCTGCCGCATGGAGGGCTCCGCTGACTGTGCAGGCTACAAGTCAGTTATGGAAAGACTGATTCAATTTGAATTAATTTCGTTTCCATATTTGTGGGATTTGAAATTAATTTCGTTTTCATCTTTGTGGAATTTGAATTAATTTCGTTTCCATCTTTGTGGGATTTGAATTAATTTCGTTTCCATCTTTGTGGGATTTGAATTAATTTCGTTTCCATCTTTGTGGGATTTGAAATTAATTTCGTTTCCATCTTTGTGGGATTTGAATTAATTTCGTTTCCATCTTTGTGGGATTTGAATTAATTTCGTTTCCATCTTTGTGGGATTTGAATTAAGTTCGTTGCTATCTTTGTGGGATTTGATTCAATCTTTCCATAACTGAAGAGGCGGCTAGGGTTTCCACCATCTCTCTATATATACTCTCTTCTGGCCTCCTTTGTGGAGTACTACGAATTTTATAAGTCAGAAAAGAGAGAGAGAGAGAGGGAGCTGCTGCCGCCATTGCAAGTCCATCCGAGGAGTCAGAACAGAGGTGACTTCGAGCGTTCCACAAGTTCTTCAACTTGCTGGTTCCTGGAAGCAATTCGTGTGGGGCGAATCTTGCTTTGAGCAACGGTGTTTTGACACCCCAGCAACTTTTCTTCATCTCATCTTTCTCTAGATTATTGTAACTCGTTCTGTCCCAATTGTAACACGTTTGCAAGGAAGAACGAGAGATCTTCTCTTCTCTATTTCCCTCCTTCATATTGTAATCTGGCTATTTGGTTTTTTGTATCTTCGTAGATCTTGAGTTTGATCACTACAAAGTTTTGTGTGATTCTCAGATCTCGATTGTATCAGTTTTTCATCTTTGATCAAGCTCCGGAACTAACAACTAATAATAAAAGCTTCTTATTCTAAAAAAAAAAATGAATATAATTTTGAAGTGGTCTCGATTTATTTTAAAATTGATAAAAAATAATTCGAAACAATAATTTATAAAATTTGAATGTCAAAATCAAGCAGTGAATAGTCAATCTGCCAAATACGTTCGAATGTTGTAATTGGAGTGCCATTAAGGTTGGTTGGTTTGGTGGAGGTTTTTTTTTTTTTTTTTTAAGGGTCGGCCGAGCGAGCCAACCCTATAAGGCTCCACAATTTATGTCGGCCATATGTGTTGATAGCCATACAGCACTCACCAGTCGAGGGCGAGCGTGGTATACGTAGCCATTAAGTTAATTTAATCGAAAGTGGTCTGTACCCACCTGAACCAAAACGTACCCTAGGTTTCTCCGTAGCTCCAATGGAGGGATCGGTCTCCGCCGCGCCGGAGCTGACGCCGGAAGAAGAGCGGCTTCTCATCAGGGACATCACCGTCGCCGCCGAGTCCCACTCCAAGGAGGGAGACACCTTCTATGTCATCACCCACAGGTCTTCATCCCGAAAACCCTAATTTCTTTCATGCTCCTAGAGATTAGACTCGAGTTCCGTGTCACTAATCTAGAAGCCTAGGGTTTTGAATCCATGGAAAAAAAATGTGTTTCCCCCTCCGAATTTATGTTGTATTTTTAGGTTTTATTTTGAGCAATTCTCGTTTTGTTTCTAGCGCTTGATTATTGCATGTCCTGTCCACACATATGCTCAATAGGAGTAAAATTGTGCAACGGAAAGGTGATTACTTTAATATAGCGTATGCAGTTTACCGAAATTTAGAGTAAAATAACGTTGTTTTAAACAGTTCTCCGTAAAAAAACACTAGTGTTGGAACTCGCTAACTCACGGTTTGAAAATGCGATTCCTTTGTGAAATTGCATTTGCAAAATATGATTTCATTTGCAAAATATTGTTTTTGAAACATGAACGAATTTAGCTTGGTAAATCTGGAATTATTTGTTTTTATGCAACATTTCCTGAAACTAACATTACTTTAGTCGAAATTCCCTGACCATATAGTGCTTTTTAGTCGAGTTTCTTGCAGGTAAAATGTTTCTTCTCACTTATATTGGGTTTTTCTGTTAATTAGTATACTTTTTCATGAAGACATTCTTCTCATGACACATCAAATTTGTGCTTTTTAGCTATTGTCAATAGTAGAGGGCATTGCATGGCACCATGGCAAGACTTTGCATCCTGGAAGATGCAGGTTGGAGTCGCTGGAAACAGTTCATATATTGGGGGGTTGGTGGTGGTAAGGGTGCATACAACTATACATGTTGATTCTTGACCCTCCCAAGACCCTGTATTAGTGAGAACCTCATGGCACTAGGATGCCCTTTTGTTGTTGGCGCAAAAACCAACTTTGGATTTGCGTTGGGACATTGGTAGGTGTTGATATATTAGAATGTATTAGGGAGTTTTATGTAAGATGGAGGGTTGTAAGGCTATATATATAGCTAATAGATTATCAATAAAAATAACTCCAAAATATTCAACATGGTATCAGAGCCCAAACCCTAGCCGCCACCACTGCTCTCAAACCCTAGCCGCCACCACCGCCGCCACCGCGCCGCTCGCCTGCCACCACCGCTGCCACCACAACCGCGAAGCCGCGACTCCCGCGGAGCCCGCAGGAGCCTTCTGTCGCGGTTCCCGGCATCTCCCGTGGGTCGTTCCGGACGTTGACATCGAAGGCCTAGATCCGATAGGGGAGAGATATGATCGGGTCTAGGAGAGGACGAAGAGGACGAACGTGAATCGTGGGACGGATGTGAGGTGATCGGAGAAGAGGAGGATCGATGGAGGAGATCATCAAGAAATTGGACCCTGCGGAGGTTGCAACGTGATGAAGCTGATGAAACTGTCGGCTGGTGAGAGCGCGACACGAACACCGGCGAAGTTGGAGCTTCCCTCCATCGATCTGAAGCTTGATGGACCGGCTACCTACCTGAGTTGGTCACGACGGGCGAGGAGAACCCTCGCAGGGAAGAACCTGGAGGATTTCTTGTTAGGAGAGAAGTCAGAGCCGGATGAGGGCTCGGCAGGATGCGACGAGTGGAAGTCCACTCATATGGTGGTATACATTTGGCTCCTCAATTCTTTAGTCTAGTTGATCGTCGCCACAGTGGATGACCTTGAGATGGTGAAGGACGTGTGGAAGAAATTGAGGAGGACCTACGATGGTGTAGGGAATAACTTAAGGGTTTTCTAGATCAAGGGGGAGATCGACGACACCATACAGGAGGAGAAGACGGTGCAAGTATGCCACGGAGTTGGAACGTCTGTGGTTGGATTACGATCACTTCTCAGATCGGACGAGCTGCGAGGACCCGAAGTGTAAGGAGAGACGGGTACGTCTGCAGGAGAGGACGATGAAGTTTCTTAAGGGACTGGTCGCAGTGTTTGCTCAGAGGACAGTACTACTTCTAGTCCAACCGAAGATCCCTACACTTGAGGAGGCTATCTCGGCCATGATCCAGGAAGAGACTCGTATCAAGCTACAGACAGGGACAAGTGGTCCTCCTGAAGTGAAGTCAGCACTGACGGTTGCCAATTCAGGCGGCACAGGACCTAAGGGAGAGCTCCGACAATGCTACAACTGCGGGGAGGTGGGCCATCTGAGGTATGCTTGCACCAAACCACCCAAGGAGGGAGATTCAGGTGGTGGACGTGGACAGTTTGGAGGACGAGGCCGTGGTCGTAGGGGTCGACAGGGTGGTCGAGGAGGTTATCGGACGAACCTGCTGGTAGCAGAAGGCGAGAAGGGAGCTGATGGTGCCTATACTGAGGAAGATCAGACACTGCTTAGCATGCTGGAGGTACTCAAGAGGAAGCAAAGAGCGTCAAGTGATGGAAACATGAGGAGTGGGACCTAGGAGGCGTCCAACTCATTCTTCGCCAGAGGCAACGCTCCCATGTATGTCCATCCATCGGAAGGTACTGACGACTCATTCGTCCTTGCATCTATGTCTTCCCTTAGATCGTCGGACTGGATTGTCGATTCGGGTGCGTCTCGACACGTGACAGGGAATGCTAGTGAGTTCTTTTCCTACACTCACCTAGCATCGGCGGATAGCATTCAAACAGTTGATAGTACTTTCCAGCCAGTGGTCGGTAAGGGTACTGTCGATTGTACATGTTCAGTAAAATTATTCAATATTTTGCATGATCCTTTTCCAGTCAGTCTTTTGTCTATTAGTTCTATAATCCTCCAACTAAAATGTATTGTCTCTTTTGATATTCCTAAGGTGATCTTCCAGAAGAAGGAGACGGGACGAAGACTTGGGACTGGTACTTGGCATGATTGACTGTGGTACCTGGATCGGGAAAGGCTGGATTCGGCATTGGTGTCTGTGGCAGAGAGGGCAGGAATGAGAGGACCGAAGATGAGTGCCGAGGATACACTGATACTCCACCACAGGTGGTTGGGGCACTCTTTTGGTATTTTGAGTAGGTTGTATCCATCTATTTATGAGAAAGCAAATAAGGAGAAACTAGTATGTGATGCATGTGATTTAGGCAAACTTATTAGGAGCTAATATGCTAGTGCGGGCTATATGAGCTCTTCTGTTTTTGATATTATACATTCTGATGTTTGGGGGCTGTGCGCCACAACTACTATGAATGGTTACAGTATTTCGTTTATTTTATTGATTGTTCCTCTCGTATCACCTGGTTGTATTTGATGAAGAAATAAGAGTGATGTCTTTTGTCTGTTTCCGGGACTTTCATAAACATGTCCAGACTCAGTATAGAGCAATGGTGAAGGTATTGAGGTCTGATAATGTGACAGTATACCAATAAAGCACTTGAGGAATACCTGTCAGTCCAAGGGATACAACATCAGACCACCTGTGCATACACACCAGCACATAATGGAGTGACAGAAATGAAGTACAGACACCTTCTGGAGGTGGCAAGGAGCATGATGATCGCCATGAATGTCCCACAGAGTCTGTGGGGGCATGCAATGTTGACAACAGCTCAACTGATCAACAGGATGCCCTCGAAGGTACTGGGATGGAAGTCTCTATGTGAGATATTACAAGGAAATAATAGTGGAATACTCCCATTGAAGGTGTTTGGCTGCGTATGTTTTGTGAAGGACAAAAGACCGTCTGTTGGAAAATTTGACCCTAGAGCAGTCAAGTGTGTCTTCGTGGGCTATTCGGCGAATCAGAAGGGGTACGTGTGCTGGAGCCCAGTAGAGAAGAAGAGATTTGTGAGCATGGATGTTCACTTCAGGGATCTTGAGCCATACTACCGTCAGGAGGGAACCTCATCTATGGACAACTCACCTGATACTGAGAGTATGAGACGAGAGAGGAAGATTGGTGAGACTTTGGTGACCGATTTAAGAGTATGGCATGGAGGAACGGTTGAGGAGGAGCAGGAGAGTGAAGAGGAACATGGGGAGGAGATGAGAGATGTTAGGCCCACGGCTCAGAGGGAGTTACTTACCTACAACAGGAAAGGGAAGCATAATGCAGGACTAGTACCTATAGTGCCAGTGCCAAGGCCCTTACCTGCGTCCGTCTCGACTCCTGAGATGCCTACACCACCACTACCAGATTCCCTTCAGGTGATATCATTCTTCCTACTCCTCCCATACCATTATCAGTACGGAGGACCACTCGCAGCAATGCGAAAAATTCTCCTGATAGATATGTTGTTCAGTTTGTTTCATATGATAACATCTCTTCTTCTCATGGAGCATTCATTGCGTCTTTGGATAGTATTACCATACCTAACAATTGACAGGTTGCCAAAAACGATCCAAAGTGGAAATCGGCGATGCACGAGGAGTTAGGGGCTCTTGAGAAGAACCACACTTGGGAACTGATAAAACTGTCAGAGGAAAAGAGGACAGTCGGATGCAAGTGAGTCTTTACTGTGAAGCAAAAATCAGATGGACATGTTGAGTGCTACAAGACTCAACTGGTGGCAAAAGGATACAATCAGACGTACGACATTGACTATGACGAGACCTTTGCACCAGTGACGAAGATGAGCACCGTCAGGACCCTGATTTCTTTGTCAGCGAATGGTGGATGGAAGCTACACCAACTGGATGTGAAGAATGTGTTTCTTCATGGAGATCTAGTGGAGGAGGTGTACATGGAGATACCACCAGGATTCTGCACCGATCAGATAGTGGGCGAGGTCTGCAGGTTGAAGAAGTCCCTCTATCGACTGAAGCAGTCTTCTCGAGCGTGGTTTGGCAGATTCAGGAGGACGATGATAGGGATGAGATATCGGCAGATTATTGCTGATCATACTGTGTTTTTCCGTCGAAGTGGAGGCCACATCACCATGCTTGCGGTGTATGTGAACAATATGATTATCACATGAGATGATGAGTAGGAGATTGTCCGACTCAAGGGGAAGCTTGGCAAGGAGTTCGAGGTGAAAGACTTTGACCTTCTTCGATACTTCCTTGGAATTGAGATTGCTCGAGAAGCAGAAAGGATTGTTCTTTCTCAGAGGAAGTACGTGCTGGACCTTCTCACAGAGACAAGGATGTTGGGATGCAAACCTGCAGCGACGCCGATCAATCAGAGGTTCAAGCTGGGTGCTGAGGCTGGAGAACCAGTTGACCGGGACAGATACCAGAGATTGGTGGACAAGTTGATCTATTTGAGCTACACACGTCCTGATATCTGCTTTGCAGTAAGTGTGGTGAGCCGCTACATGCATGACCCAAGGAAGGGTCATATGGACGCAGTGTACCAGATTCTGAGGTACTTGAAGGGTGCCCCCAGAAAGGGGCTGATATTCAGGAAGAATGATCACGTGAGTATCGAGGGTTACTGTGACTCTGACTGGGCTAGCTGTGCTGATGACAGGAGGTCTACCTCGGGCTATTGCATATTGTAGGAGGCAACTTGGTCTCTTGGAGAAGTAAGAAGCAGTCAGTGGTGGCCAGATCGACAACTGAAATAGAGTACAAAGTTATGACCTTGGGAGTTGCAGAGCTGCTATAGCTGAAGAGTATGCTGGTGGAGCTGAAGCTGGATCAAGGAGCCAAGATGAAGCTGTGGTGTGACAACCAGTTAGTCATCAGTATCGCCAACAATCCAGTGCAGCATGACAGGACCAAACACATCGAGATCGATAGATTTTTCATCAAGGAGAAGTTGGACAGTGGACTACTGGAGCTATGCCACGTTCCAACCAAGGATTAGGTAGCAGACAGTCTGACAAAGGTACTTAGCTCTGTAAATATGATTAGAGGATGTGACAAGATGGGCTTAGTGAATATCTTTCGCCCATCTTGAGGAGGAGTGTTGATATATTAGAATGTATTAGGGAGTTTTATGTAAGATGGAGGGTTGTAAGGCTATATATATAGCCAATAGATTATCAATAAAGTTAATAACTCCAAAATATTCAACAGTAGGTCTAGGGTTGATTGGGAAGTGGAATAGAGATTCTCTAAGATGGTCAGTGTGGGTGGAATAATACTAACCATGGAGTTTATATTAACAAAAATGTTCAAACTTCAATTGGAGTAGAAGTTGTGAACATATTGGTCTTGCGTGGCGTTTATTTATTCATGGTACGTATGGAATCTTCTTGGCTGAAAGAAGAGGATGTCGAATGAAAGCATTAAGGATTTACACGAGAAAAGGCACATTACGAGTATTCACATATCAGCAAATTTTTGGCTTTGATGTTGGATTCCATTGCCTATTGGGCTATCCACTTAGCATTCCAAGAGTATATTCTTGCTTAGGGATAAGCATAACAGAGATTTTTTTTTTTTGGCTAAAAGAATGAGGTTTTGTAATGCAGGAATCAAGGATAGTCAGTTGTGCGATGATTATGTGGAGAATATAGAGTTAGGATGTCACTGATTGGTGCATATTCAAGTAAACAACACACTATTACACTGTTTCTGACAATGGTTTCTTTGTATACAACATTCTGTATGCCTGATATTATGGGATCAGAATAAGGATGTTATTAAGTGTTGGGCAAATTGTTAATATTTTACTTGTTCTTTTAATAACTTGAAAAAAAGTACATTTTGGTTTCAATGAATTGTCTGGAGGGAATTACAAGTGTTGCTCCATAATAGTTCACCTTGGGAGTGCATTAACTACTCTCTCTCTCTCTCTCTCTCTTCCCTCCCTATGAAGTATGGATATTACTTCAATACTTATTTTCTTGTCTATTAAACTTTCTTACTTCTTTTGAGAAATTGTTGAAAAAGCTAACTCTCAACAAGTGTTTACAATTTAAGTAGTCAGGCTCATCTATTGTATTCTTTAATATCAGTCTCTTTATAGTTTTTTTCTGGAAATTGGCTTGAAACTCTTGTTCTGGTTTCATCTTGATTGCTCTACTTCAGAAACTGTCATCCCTTCGATTTTGTTAGATGAAGAGTTGGTGAACAGAAAGGGAGATTGTGTCAAAATGTTTGTGGAAGTATTGTGACGAAGAGAGAAAAATATCTTGAAGAGAGTTACATGCATATGTTATCAAATTATAGCTGCATTCAATATAAAGCTAAAAGGCAAACAGCTTCCACCAAAGAGCTTTTACAATTAATCTTGATATTCTAAATTATCATACCTGCATGTTTTGCACTTTTCATGGAATATCTGTTAATCGTTTTCTCCGATGATTGTCTATGGTTGTCAATGAACAGATTAGTTCAGATCTTATAGTTTGAGAAACCTGATTTTTATTATAATAATTACACTTTTTAATTTAAACTGTACAGATGGTGGCAACGATGGCTTGATTATGTTAACCAAGAAATGGCAAGCAATGGCAATGGATATAGTTCTCATAATTATGAATCTACTTGTACAAGCAATCTGAAGCGACCTTCAGCCATTGACAATTCCGATTTAATATATGATGCAACATCAGAAGTTTCAAATGTGGAGATAGAGCTTCATGACACTTTAATAGAAGGTCGTGACTATATTTTGCTCCCTCAAGAAGTCTGGGATAAATTATATGGATGGTGGGTTGTTATGATTCTTACGAACATTTACATGTCTATAGCTCATGACCTGGTCAAACGTATGCTTTCCAGGATTTCCCGAAAGTTATATATAACTCTTTACGATGAAATGAACTTCAAACTGATTATTTTGTGCATGTTCTTTTTGTCATATCACCAATGACATGTCTCATGCCGACTCCAATGTTTTTGAATCAAGGCTTTGTTATTATTGTTGTACCATCGGTATGTATCATGTGCTGACAAAATTATTTAGAAACTAGAAAATCTATTTACGTTCAGATACAAGCAAAATGGGCACCGAAAGCAAGGAAACACTTCCACTCCCCTCCCCCCCCCCCCCCCCCCCCCCCCCCCCCCCCCCCCACAACCCCCAACCCCCAAACACACGCACACTCTCACCCCCCTCACCACATCCAAAGAAAAATATAGGAAAAAAAATGAAATGCTTCCTTGCTTTGCAGTGGTGATTTTTCGCCCCAGCTTAGGAACGACTTTAGTAGTTCGTTTCACGGGAAACCTAATTCTAAGTTCTAGCCACTCCCTCTTTTGGCCGCTGCTCCCGTTTTCAGGATGAAAGTGTCTGAAACAGAAAAGAAATGTTAAGTGATGTCTTGGTTAGGGGCTGCAAAGGGATTATATAAGAGAAGGCGAAGTTCTCCAAATATTTGATTGATATGCATTCTTGATGGTTTCTTGCAAACATCACCAAGTAAGGAAATTTCATAATCTGCTACACGTGCGTTCATTCTTCATCATCACCACAACTGAACCTTACAACAACAACAACAAAGCATACTCCAAAGTTTCGAGTCAGCTGTTTGAATCCTTTTCTTCCATTCAGCTCGGCACGTGCGTTCATTCATCATCATCATCATCACCACCACCACAACTGAACCTTACAACAACAACAACAAAGCCTACTCCAAAATTTTGAGTCAGCTGTTTGATTCCTTTTCTTCCATTCAGCTCGGTAAGGGCCATGACCTATGTATTCTGCAATATAAACAAAAACCATATCCTTCGTTTAGGCCTATTTTGACTAATATTTTATTGCTCTTGCTCTTCCCAAGTGGTGCATTCTATTGGTCTATCATGCACGTCCAAACCACTTGAGATGATTTTATCTCATCTTATCCTCAATTGAAGCTTCTCTCATAATTGGGTTGATTTAGGAGGTGAGCATGGAGATCATAGAGGCAAGTAATGTGGAATGCTAGTACATCATACATAACCTGTGAGTAAAGATATATGGTTTAAAAATGCTCACATGACATGCACGTGGTCTTGATTCTAGTGCCTCACATTTTTCTTTGATCTTGAATGGAGGATGAAAATTGCCTCTTGAAATTTCATCTCGTACAAGTTGTAACTAGAATGATGACGAAGTCCAATTATTGTTTTGCACACTTTGCCAACCATAAATTCACCACGATGCAGTTCTGCAGTAGTCTATCGACATACTTATATAGTGTGATAGGAATCTACACTGCACACTGCACCACTTCACATGAAATTTGTTGCTGGTATTAGTCGGTCTGGTGAGCAGATACATCCAGCATCCTCGCCAACCACATAAGCATTCATAAAAAATGGTTCCTATTCAAGGCAATATTAAAAAAAGCTATAAACAAACATCTTAGGATTGGAATTTTCCTATATGCAACAATAACAACAATGATAATACATCCTTGAGGGTTTCTCTGAGAAATTAATGAACTTCATTGATATGCTTTGACTTCAGGTATGGCGGAGGTCCAGTGTTGCCGCGAAAAGCAATTAATTCAGGTTTTTCTCAGACTGACTTAGCAATTGAAGTCTATCCTCTACGCCTTCGGCTACTGCTAACACCCAAGGAAGATCGAGCCATTGTTAGAATAAGCAAGAAGGTACTAATGTTAATAGTTTAATTTGCATTGTCATTCATATGCTATCCTTCATTACTTTCTTTCGACTACCGCTTTTAATATAACTTCAATATCATACACTAGGTTGTCAACTCGCATGTATCATGTATCGATTTGCTTGTGTATCATCTTGTGTAGTTTGTATCGTATGATACAGTAACTCTTGGAGTTTATGCCTGTACTTCTAAATCTACATAGGAAATGATTTAGTCTAGTCTTTTTTTTTTTTTTTTGTTTTTGTTTTTTTAATCTTTATAGGTCTATCTAGTTCCATAATCCAGATTCTTTAAGTATACATACATGATTCAAGTAAAAGAAAAAAAAATTGATACTATGTATTGTATCAGATCAACCGATACATAAAGAAATGGTATTATATCGAATCAGATCATAAGATACATATCCTGTATTTTAAGCTACTAACATCATAGATCATACATATAAAGTGTTGGACACTGAAGTTAAGCTAATAGTTATGGTTGAGGCCTGAGGGTCTATTTTTTTAAAATTTATTTTGGGTCTTTAGTTGAATGCATACTTGTTAGCTCCTTTGGAAATAAAATTATTACCTACAGTAGCTATCAGAAAGATATACTTTTAGTTGTATGAAAGACATCCAACTACCAATTTGTGCAGGAAACAGTTGGAGAACTTCATAGGAAGGCTTGTGAAATTTTTGATCTGATCTTGGATCAAGTAAGACATGTTTTGTCCTTTATTTTCTTTTGAAGCGTTCCTCTATTTTTTAATCCCCCCACGCCTCCCCCCTTGCAGGTATTTATTTGGGATTACTATAACCATCAGAAGCATGCTTTAATGAATGACATGGAGAAAACCCTTGATGATGCAGATATACAGATGGATCAGGATGTGAGTATGAGGTCTTAACTGCTCCAGTTTATGTCAACTTTCTGTCTTAGACTTTTAGGCGTCGTTCGGTTCGCGGAATCAGGACCTTGGGAAAGGAAAGTTCTGTTTGGTTGCCTGCAAGTGGTGTTTGCTGCAACAAATGTTACAACAATTACATTACTTCCAGTGTTTAGTTTTGTTTAAATGATGTAATTGCTGCAACACAAATTGTAACAAATGTCCAAAGTCCTGCAACAAAAGCTGCATCCAAATTGGATGTAAAACCACTTACATCAACTTTTGTTGCAAAAGAGAGTAATATTTACAATGCCATGTCATCAAAAAGTTAACATTTGTTTGCACCATTCCCCACACACCTAGTTATGTTGACCACCCTTTACATCATTTACAAGCAACCAAACGTAGGATTTGTAATTCTTGCAACATCTTTTACATACAACTAAACACTTAAATTGCAACACTACTTACCGCTACAAATGTTGCATGGTATTTCTATTTACAGACAATCAAACAACTCCGAAGTCGAGCATGATTTCCACTTCCATTTATGATGTAAAGTGGGTTTTGTTCCCTTGAAAATGAGGATCTCGCATCCTATCCTTCCAGCCCATCGTGTATCACGTCCCGATTCCGTAGAATCGATAGTCGTCTCTCGGACGTGATGTCGTGCGAGCCTAAGTTGCACCCGCACAAGGCAGGGTCATAAAGTTATCCGAAACACAACAACAAATAGAGTACGCAGAGAAATTGAACACTTGCATATAATGAAACTTTGCTTTATTCATAACGGACATCATTTACAGACTATTACAAGGGTGGCTGCGCGAGTCAAAATGAACGCTGATGAGATAGTCGTTCCATATACTACACCTCTTTATACAAAACCAAAATCATGCAGCACCTTGAATTGGGGAGAGTCGAGTCATTTCCGTTGGACTAGTGCAGAGTCTTCAAAAGAGTTGAGGAAGCCTTCGCATGCGAGCAAGGCTTCAAAAGGTTCAAGCATCGCCTTCAGTTGTTCGGCACGCCTTCCTGGTTCACGGCACCTGTGGAGACGAGGGTCAGTACATTGTCGTGTACTGGTGAATGACTAATTAATTCCACGATCTCATTTGTTATAGAAGTTATGCGAAGCATGCAGTATATTTAGTGATCTTTCTAGCCATCATAGTCAATTGCATGTAAACATTTAATAGGCATAACAGAATAACTACGTTACAACTTACCTACGGCAGAGTCTGCCGCCGCAGTATAAAGCTTACCATTTTCTTTCCTGTCAGTTTGATATCATTAGCTAAAACAGTGTGTATCTGTGGAGGTCACTGACATGACAAGCTATCCTGGACATATAGCTTGGTTTAGACGCCGATCCTTTTACCGCGGGTAGCGAGCTCCGTTGGAAGTCCCCGAATACCTGCGGTACGCATCCAGCGTAGCTATCGTGTTACCTCCTAGTCCGATTCGGTCCCGTGGTCCTAGAATACTGTTCGAAGACACATCGCCCTTGTGCACAAGTTGTCCATGACCGTGCTAGACTAGAACTAGTTACTCAAGCATGGTCTACGAATTCATAAGAAACTTAGCCAATTTCAATGTGGTCCGTCTTATCGTTGCAACATTCATTAATCGATTCAATCTTTGCTTAACACAGTCATATAACAGACATAACCTAAGTAAGCATGTAGCAGTTTCATGATATAGCAGTTCTATAGCAGTTATACATAAGTAAACATGAGCAGTTCTATGATTCACTTCTATAGAAATAAGTATTTCAACTTTGTGTCTATGCATCTGCATCTAACATTTCATTCATCGGTATCGTTGATTGATTGGAGAACAAGAGGGTCAAGGAGAGAAAGGTCAAGCCACTCACCGTTGATTGAATAGGGCGAGAGAAAGAGTCGTCTATATTATGCGTCGCCTACGCGATGACCTGTAATCGCATAAGCAAATGATCAATACTCTTATCCTTTCTCTCAGAATTTGATACGAAGTGCGAAGTTCAATGAACTCTAGCAATGAGATCTATCGAAAATATTCTCGAAAACACATCCATAAAACCAACGCGAAAAGAGGCAAGTGTGGCATCGAAAATCAAGCAGCGGAGAGGTTCTCGCGACTCAGCCGCAGAATCCTTCCTCGAGACGCAACCCGCTGAATATGGGACACGATTCCAAAGAAACCAATCAATAACGAGGAAAGGATTTTGATTCAAAATGTCCCGACCAATTGTTACTGACAATATTTCTTAACCGTGCTCCCCACGAACGAGGAACGAGGCACGATGTTGGGATGGGCCACTACATCGTGGGGGTGGAAGTTGGGTTAAATAAATTTTTATTCACTATTCTTTTTTACTATCTTTAGTATGTGACAAGAGACAAAACCCACACTTAAGCCATTCCACTTACACCCTACTAAACACATGAAGTGATAAAAATGGACTCTCAAGGGACAAAACTTTGTAACAAACAAGATACTTGCTTGCAACTAAACACACCCTTATTTTGAGTATTATTTTCCAGTTAAACTTTTCCTTTGTCCAAGAAGATGGAGTATTCACTTTATGAACAAATTATGATTCACTTATGAGTCGAGATTAAATAGTACATAGAGACTTAAGTCTTGTAATACATCCATTTTCTATGAGGATTTAGAATTTGAACTATGTCTAGCATTTAGTTTATTTGCGACACATTCTGGTATTTACTCATTACAATAGCTGAACGGGTGCTACTTACCATTGATCTTTCTGCTGCTTTAATTAGGTTAGACATGCACGACATAAACATTCAGTAAAAATACTACCAGCGACGAATAAATTGTTCTCATGTTCTATTATATATATTCTTTCCGTCATTCTGAATCTGTTGTTGCCTAGTTTGTGCTGAAAAGTATATAGATGATTTTGCAGCAACAAACAGATGTCTCTTTTGAGCTAATGGTGGACTCGTGCAATTTTCAAAACATATGTAAGGACTAAGGAGAGGACTGGTCCTGTATGGTAGGGATGAAGAGAGATACTGTCAGATTTATCTGGTCATTTCCCTGTTTACTACTACACTATAGTAAAAATGTCAAGACATAGAACTAGCATTTAACATGGTAGAAGGCAGATATGCAAAAAATGGATATAACTGAGCGAGGTGTATACCGGCTGAGAGAGTAATACTGCTTATAAAATTATTGCATTAGCCTTAATGTAAATACGTAATTTGCATCCCTGTTTGAAGCTGCAATATAGATAGAGATATAGTAATATACAGATGTAGATTCACGCGAACTTGGTAGGAAAGGCTGAGAGATGAGCAATAATTAGACCTTAATAAGGAGTGTTATATACTTCTATCAGCTGCATAAGTATAGCTTTATACAGAAGTGGGCATCTTTTGGTGGATACCACAAACTTGAGGAAGATATATAAAGAACATGTTTACTTACTGAAGTTAGAATTTTGAATGTGTCACTTTCTGTGGGGGTCTAGAAATTAAGCAGGACTTTTTGGTTTTGTGTGGGCGTGTGTTTCCATGTGTTTATAGAAACAAAGCAGGAAATGTCTGTGCATGCCTATGTATCTATGCTTGTGTCTCTGGAAAACAAAAAGAAACCTTGTTCCTCTTGCCTTTCTTTCCCTGTCCTACCTTTCTGAGATCTTCCTTGTGGTCTCTGTTGGCCACAATCACTCAGCAGCTGTTGGGCATTCAGAGCTATAACATCTAGTGGCCATCACGAATACCTCCTTCTAAGATGTATAACGACATATACTTTCAGTACCATGGGTAGCATCTACTTCCTCTCAGATCATCAATGAACATATAAAGTTGACAGGAATGCATCACTCAATAAATTCTTACTTCTATGTACTTTCTAAGTACATTGTCATTGCCAGCATTATTAATTTTGTCTGTTGTTTGTTGATGGTGCATGTGGTATGAAAGTTGCTACAACATTTAGAGTAATGTTGATCTACCTTCACATTTTTGACATTTAAAATGTTTAGTAGCTATTCTTTGAGTTATTCATCTGTTACTGGATGCTAATTTCGTATTCTGTTACTGAGCAGATCTTGGTGGAGGTCCACAATGATGGTAATGGTGTTTTAGATGGTGGATGCATTTCTGTGCATGAAAATGGATCTATCGCAAAGGACTCAACTTCTTTAGTAGCAGAGCCTTGTAAATCGAATATATCACTCGCTGATGGCTTGTCAACGAGTAAGAATGTTTCCAGAAGCTGTAGTTCAGAGTTCTCACAGAGCCAGTACCTAGCTTCGCCAAACAGCGACGTGGATAATTTGCATGGAACCACTAATATTAGTACAAGAGGTGCTTCTGTTGGTTTGACTGGGTTGCTGAATCTTGGAAATACATGTTTTATGAATACTGCAATACAATGCCTTGTTCATACACCAGAATTTACTCGATATTTTCGTGAAGACTACCGTAAAGATATTAATTGGCAGAACCCGTTGGGCATGGTTGTAAGTAACTGATTTGACATCTACTTTTTTTCTTTTCCAATGTCTCTTTTAATACTATTGAAGCAATTGGTATTGTTGGAAAATAAAACATGTTAATCTCCATTATGCTTTTTAAATTATATATGTAGTTGGCTCTGTAGTAATGTCTTAAAGTAAGTCTAATTGTACTTGCACATGTGCGCCCACACACACACATACTTCTTTCAACATATTAGTGGAAATTGTTGCTAACTCCTAGGTGCCGTAGTAATACTACTTATATTCTATAAAACCTAGGAGTTCGCAACATCTCCCATTAATGTTGTAGAAAAGGTAATCTCAAACAACATGGACTAGGTGAAAGAAAACTAGTCAATTCATTCATAGGAGTCCTAGATCAAAATTTTCGTAATGTTTCATTATAAAGTTTCCAAGTTAGACAACCATTATAAGTTCCTAACACCATAAATATATCCCTCAACACTATAAGGTCCATAATAGAAATAGCAAGGTTTAAAGTATCGACCGATACTGATACGTATCGGCCGTAGCGGATCGGATTTTGCTCTGGCCGATCCGAAACCGCACAAAATTATCGGTATCGGCCGAGAACCCGATATAAAATATTGGATCGGTTCGTATCGGGTTCGTATCGGCCGATACGGACCGATACAGGCCGATACGAACCCGAACCCTAACATCCCAGAAAAATCCAGAGGAGACATGAAAAATCTCCGACAAAAACAAACAAGCTTTCATTTGGGGTCAAATCCAACAGAAAATGTAATAATAGAGAAACAACCAGTCAATTTTATCTATAAAAGGAACCAAAATTGGCTTCGAACAACCACAACAACAAAGAAAAAATTTCTAAAAGAAATTGTGAAGAATTTTTTTTTACAGAAATTGTAAAAAAATTACCTCGTTTGCAGCAGGTAACAGACTTTTCCTTCCCCTTAGCCGTCGCCTTCACCGCGGTCGCCGTCGCCGTCGTCCTCGCCGCCTCCGCCGCCGCCGTTGCTGCAAGAGGGGTTGTCGTCCCTCTCCTCCCCATCTCCTTCGAAGCGGTGGAGCATGGAGACGCCGGCGGTGGAGCGTGGAGGCGCCGGTGGTGGAGCGTGGAGAGTTAAGCGTGGAGAGGGAGAGAAAAAATCAGATCTGATTTTTCTCTCTCCTCCACACTTTAATATAGACCCCCCCCCCCAAATTTTTACTGCCTCGAAGAGGCCGCCGGTTCTCATCCAAAGTTCAAACAGAAAAAAAAGAAAAAAAAAGAAAAGAAAACGAAAAGGGCTGCTCGAACAAGAGCCCTCTAGAACAGTGGACTTATATGAATGAACACTAACCAGAAGCTCAATTCCAATTCTGTGTTTGAAAGTTGCATGTATAATATTTATGTTCTGTCTTATATATATATATATATATATATATATAGGGAGAGGATCAAAAGTCCCCCTTAGAAAGCCCCCCAAAAATCCCCCTCACTCTAATTCGTAATATTAATGTTAATATTAATGTTAATATTAATGTTAATGTTAATATTAATGTTAATATTAATATTAATGTTAATGTTAATATTAATTTTTTTTAATTTTTTTTATATTAATGTTAACGTTAATGTTAATATTAATGTTAATGTTAATATTAATTTTAATGTTAAGTTTAATGTTAGTTTTAGTATTAAATGTTAATATTAATATTAATATTAACATTAACATTAACATTAATATTAACATTAATATTAACATTAAATTACGTATTAGAGTGAGGGGGGTTTTTGGGGGGCTTTCTAAGGGGGGCTTTTGATCCGCTTCCATATATATATATATATATATATATATATATATATATATATATTGCATCCAACTTTTTTTGTATCTACTTTTTTTTACTAACTATATTTCATATATATATTTATGTTCTAACTTTTATATATATATATATATATATATATATATTTTGCATCCAACTTTTTTTGTATCTAACTATATTTCATATATATATTTATGTTCTAACTTTTATATATATATATATATATATATATATATATATATATATATATATATATATTATTGTATACCACTATATATATTGTATCTAACTATGTATATACTATATACTCTAATATATATAACTATATATTGTATCTTTATATATATATATATATATATATATATATATATATAGAGAGAGAGAGAGAGAGAGAGAGAGAGAGAGAGAGAGAGAGAGAGAAGGCAAATGTGGTTGTCAGTTTAACGACAGTCAAACTTACTGGAGTGATATTGCAGGGGTCACTGCAATATTTGGACCTCTGTTTAATATATTTTCATGTATTTATAGAATTTCTGGATGAACTGCTTCAATTTTTAGAGAATTCAATATTTTAAACAGAGAATTCAATAATGAAAAACATTGAAACATTTCATCCCAAAATTCTATAAATACATGAAAATTTGCCGACGTCGAATCCGACGCATGTCCTCTAGAGGAATAGAAAAGAGAGGAGTTGTGGTCTCTCTCTATCTATCTCTCTCTCTCTCTCTCTCTCTCTATATATATATATATATATATATATATATATATATATATATATATATAATTTTGTATCTAACTAAATATATACACTAGTAACTAGTAACTTACATATATACATATATTGGTTAGAACTATATTGTACATATATATACTAAAATATATATTATTATTGTATATAACTATATATATACTCTATTATTGCATGTAGCGTTTTTTATTATTGTTTGTAACATTCTTTTTTATCATTTGTAAGATTACATAATGACGCAAAAAAGTCGCACGCTGGAGAAAAATGATGTTGGTTGGAACCATGACAAATGTTTGAACCAAATAATAGGAGGAAGGTGCAATGCAATTATTGTGGCAAATGTGTTGAACCAAATAATATCATTTGTATTCATTTTTTGTATTCATTGTAGCAAATGTGCAATTATTATGGCAATGCAATTATTGTGGCAAATGTGTTGAACCAAATAATATATACTCTATATTGTACATATATATACATATGCACTAAAATATATATTATCATTTGTATTCATTTTTGTATTTGTACGCTTTATGTAATTCATACCTATTATAAAAAAAAAATTTATTCATGAAATTTAAATAAAGGGATAGGCCAGAGTTCCAATGAATTTTTCTGGCCTAGTGTTTTCTGTTGTCTTTTTAAATTCAAAGTAAATCATGTAGCTAATTTTGTTTCGGTATATTTTGAAACAAAATAATTGGGTCATGGATTTTTTATTTACATATATAATTAATTCAAAGTAAATCATATTGTAACTATGTATAAGACTAAAATTCTAGATATAATTAATTTTTTATTTACAAATTCACAGAAGTAAAAAAAAGATCCGAACAAATATAATTATTATATAATATTGGCATTGCTTCTAATCTCTTGTGCATTGCTTCATCTCTTCTGCCTCCCTTTATGCTCCTTAATTCGTCAAAATTTAAACCTGTAGTAATAAAACAATACAAGATGCATTTAGTACAAATTAATGACATGTAAAATTGAAACTAAAAACATGTAAATGAAGAAAACTTGTAATCTTGTATATCGCAGGTAAATCAATCAGAAAGGATGACTATTATTTAATTTAATTATAATTAAATAAACTTAGAAAATGATTAAATAATGCATAAATATGTAAATTAATTTTTCCTCATTTTTGAATAATTATTTAATATTGCCGATACAGCCGATACCAAAAAATCCGATACTCCGATCCGATACCGCCGATACTTCCGATACCGATACTCATACAAACTGTCCGATATCGATACCGATACCGATATTTTGAACCTTGAGAAATAGTGATCAATGAAACACCCAAAAGAAAAAAAGTCTAAGAACAGTCAAGAAAAATCTCAATAAAAAGACAAAAATGGAAAAAGGTAAAAATTGAAATAAAATTAAAAAAAATATATCTTATTGGTGTATTGTATCTGACGTATCGTAATCGGACGATACAAAAAACGTGTCCGACGAGTTTTTGTCCCATCCAATACACCTATACGATCCGTAGCGAAAACCTTCTGTATCATATCATATGATACATGTGTATCGTACGAGATTAACACGCACGCGCACACACACACACATATTTGTATCGTATCGTATGATATGTATTGAGAACCTTTTGGAATCCTAGTTTGGATGAGGTAATTTAACCTCGATCTCCACCACCACAATAAATGAACAAAAGAAACAAGACAAGACTTGTCTGAACGTTGCTTATCTCAACCTCAATTATTCGTGTTTAAAAATCAAGGAAGGCACATTATACAACATTTTAGATACTTCTCTGCCGCCTGAGTCAAATATTCGGACATAAACTATAAGACAAACAAGCACAAACTTGGTTCTAGCTTTCGGAGTGCGAGAAGATAAGTGTAGAAAGGTGGAATATTATGTCAGATGAATGAATCAGATGCTTTGACAGTGTTGACTCTCTAAATCAACAAATGGAGGGGAAAGAAGAGTGGATACTATTAGTAGGAATATAAAAGAGACATACTTGCACGGTAACTCTAGTGATTCAGTTCTCAACTTCAATCTTCTTCTTTTACTTATCGCCAAAAGACACCAAATAGAGCGGATGGGCATATAGATTGTCTTCGAGCATTTACATAAAAGCATCAATATTGGGGCAGAAGAACTTGCACTAGCCAGATACGCTGATGTGCTTGACTAAATCCTATAGCCCTCTTACCCAATCCTTCTTAGTGGCTAAGCGAGTACTTTTAATAGGATGAGCTATAGCGTCTTAATTTCAGTTAAATCCTCCAACCCTCTTATCCAATCCTCCTAAGAGAGAACCTATCCATTATCCACTAGCTTTTACACCTTGTAAGCGCAATAGTATGAAATATTCATCATCAGCTAGTTCATCCAAATATAGAGTGACAACAATTATTATGTTACACACACCTTCAAGCTATTGCGACAACCTCCAGTTGATCTGGGCCCACTGTTGTAAAAATTCGACTAGTCCCCGACTTGTCGGTAGTCGGCCTTCGCCGACTCGACTAGGGGGCTAGATGGCAGAAAAAAGGATCAAGCAGTATTCGGACCTAGGCAGCCAACTAGGTGGCTAGACGGGCCTAGTCGGCCGACTAGGGTCCGGTTCCAAAAAAAGGGGTAAAAAAGATCAAAATTCGACCATAAATTCAGTTCTTTCAAAAACCTAAAAGCAACCGACAGAGAAGGAGAAATAAGAGGAGAAGTTTCAGAAAAGGTGCATACCAAGGACATATATTGTGTATTTTTTTGGGTACTTAAGTTAATACTTTGATGACATATAGCATATATATTATTTTTTATTGCATATATATATATATATATATATATATATATATATATATATATATATATATATAAACTCAAACCGATTAATCCGACTAGTACCCCGATTAATTCCTAGTCCCCGCGAACAGACTAACGACCGACTAGCGATTTTTACAACCTTGTCTCCATCATTTCTGCTGAGATGACACAATTATCTTTATTTATCTTGAAACTTGGACTCACTTAGGCATCGCTTTCCATGTCCTTTCTCATGTATACTCTACCTAGAGGATAAATGCAAGTTGTCACATGTGGCTAATTGCTATAAGTTCATGAATGCAGTGGAATACATTTATGATATCTTGTTGAATCCAGTATACTTCTCAAAGCCCTACATCACAACAGTATAATATATGATGAGTTACATGAATATGTTTCTTCTTAAGGTGTGTCCATGTATACTTTTGAGCAAGTGCTTTTGGAACTACAACTATTAACAGGAATTGGCAAAAGATTCAGTTTGGATTTATTTCATTCCAATTTAATATACTGATTTGCAATGGTAGTTTTGTAGGGTGAGCTGGCTTTAGCATTTGGTGAATTACTCAATAAACTCTGGGCTGGTGGACGTACACCAGTTTCTCCTCGACCATTTAAAACCAAACTTGCTCGGTTTGCACCACAATTTAGTGGATATAACCAGCACGATTCTCAGGTGGAGTTCTACTCAGTAATTTACTCCTGAATTTTGTTGTGTACCTGTTAACTTTGTAATATAATTTCTGCACTCATTTCTCCAGGAGCTTTTGGCATTTCTCCTAGATGGACTTCATGAAGATCTAAACCGTGTAAAACATAAACCTTATATTAAGTCTAAAGATGCTGATGGGCGACCAGATGAAGAAGTGGCAAATGAGTATTGGGCGAACCACATTGCTAGAAATGATTCTATCATTGTTGATGTGTGTCAGGTCTGTATTATGGGACTAATTAGAAGAGTTTTTCATGTATTGCTGGATGATAACGTATTTTTCTTGAAATATGACACTCCTAGAATTTGAAAATGCTATGCTCTTTAGTTGGCATCAAATATATATCATCATGATGCGTAAGCTTTTGTTTTTCATCTTCTTAACAACCTGGTTTTGTTCTGTCTATGTTTTCATGATTAATAATTTCATCTAGAGTTAAACATAATAATAATAATAGTAATAATATTATTATTATTATTTTAAATTGCATCACCGGGACCGTGGCTTGATCCTGAGACGTCCGCCACCCAGCCGCCCTTCAGCCTTATAACTATTTATATTTTTATTTTGTCACGAGTTACCTATTCCGTTATTGCAGTCCTTGTGCTTATTTTCTGTTATGTTATTATATGCTGTAAGTTCTTTGACATGTTAATTGTAATCTGTTACTACTGCTATTGTAATGAGATCAAGGAGGACGGAAATAATCTGGGTTGTTCCAGAGGAGTTCAATATTGAGACAAAGGTTGTTAAAATAGTGGCATAACTCGGTGAACAAGGATTTGGCAGCAGCAAGAAGGCTGTTGGCAGACTAAAGGAGGATATGAGCTTACAGAAGAGATGAATAAAACAATGGACTGGTGGTAAGGGCTTTTTCCTAGTTCCCTTTGCTGACAATGGCAGGAGGGACTCAGCAGTGAGATGCAGATCTGCTCGTCGACTGCAGGCTGGAGACTTGCGCTAAAAGATTGTGCAACCTAGGTGGTTGTGGCTATGTTAATCAGGGAAGAGGATGGTAAAAGAGACGAGCTGTCTATTTGGAATTAAGAATATTAATATATAAACGGGAAAGTAGGAATTATTATATATCAATATTTAATTATCACATCTAGACGAAATTATACTCCAGTACATATAGATGAAGTCATGCTCTATATGGATGAGAAAAATATCCTCTATATAGTATATAAACAATAAATGATTTTACTTTAAATAATTTGTCATTGCTTTCCAGTTTTCACAGAAACACTAAGAATGTTTCTATATATTCTGAGGCTTACAGCAAGGGGAATCGTCTTTCTAAATAATGATGCTTTTGAATTATGTTTTTTCTGCTGCTTGCTTCTGGATGCTTAAAATGCACCCTGATGACAAAACACTAGTTATCTATTTGTTTCTAAGTAACGGACATTTACAGGGTCAATACAAGTCGACTCTCATATGTCCTGTCTGTGGGAAAGTTTCAGTGACTTTTGATCCGTTCATGTACCTCTCACTGCCTTTACAATCGGCTTCCTCTCGGA
>JANAVB010007596.1:12935701-12964560 GCA_029216955.1 Iris pallida
GTAGTTGATAGATAACGGAATTTCCAAGTATTTGACCGATAACTCCCCCTTCTCAATACCAAGAAGTAGCGCCTTCTCTTCCTTCAGCTGACAGTGCTTGTTGAAATAGGTCATACTCTTATTCAGCTGCAGACCAGTCAGAGAGCCAAACCGTTCCATGACCCTATTCAAAGCCATAATCCCACGCCGCGAAGGGACCAGAAAGACCAACAAGTCATCCGCATAGATAAAATGTGATATCTGAGGATGCACCCGATTGTACAGTGGGGTGATCTGGCCTCTATAGACTGCCACGTCCAAGAGCGATGTGAAAAACTCCATGACTAAGGTGAAGATGTATGACGATAGCGGATCCCCTGTCGAAGTCCTCTTGAACTGCCGAAGAAACCATACGACCGACCCCTGACAAGGACGGAGAAAGAGGGAGTGGATATGCAGACCCGTACTCTATACTGCACAGTCTGGCGAAAGACTCCACCAGAAGGCACCTCATACTCAACGAAAGGCGGTAGGTCAGCACTCGCATTTACTTCAACAAAGATCCGTGCATATCCCATACGGGTCTTGTACGCCGTAGCTTCATCGGCCTTGATAGGTTTGTCTATGACACTGTCAATCTTCATCATCATGGAGATGCTCCATTGATTAGCTGGTAAACCCGGTAGTCTGATCCAAATTGGAACTGTGAGGAGAACTTCCCGCTCATAAGTCGACTCCGGTGTCTATGCCTTCATGATAATAAGCCTGCCATCAAAGGTCCACAGTCCTCCCTGGAGGACCCGCTCCATGTCCTCCTGCAAGTAGAAACTCACGAGATAGAAGCCATTTTCTCGTGAGAAAAATTTTATGCCGTCCCTCGGTCTCCAAACTCGTGCCGCGTACGCACGGATCTGTCCGTAAAACGGTCTCGAGCCAAGCACATATAGGATGACTGAGTTGCGGCAGTAGTCCGCGGTCTCAGCAAGATCTTCCTCCGTCAGGGTTGCCCGAAGTGTTGTGTCAACCATTTTCGGTTGAACATAAGACATCTGTGCTGGCAAGTTATTCGTCCCTCCATTCAACATATCCGCGTAGGATTTCGGAATCCCTGCCTTACGTTGATCTCCAGCCACTTGTTTGCCTTTATCCACTCCCGACCATCGTTGAGGCATTGGTGGTATGGACACATTGTTAGGTAATTGACGAGAACTCCCATCCGGCCTCCTAGCCTCCCCTGGGCTTGCACCACTAACGTGTCTCCGTAGCACGTGTCTCTGGTTACCACCCCTATGATTGTCGCCTACCGAGGTCCCACATGGCCAGTGAGTTTCCACATCCCCTTTCCCGTTACGCCTTCTGATCACCGTTGTCCATCCCGCCTGCTCCTCCGGGCCGTATTATTAGCATTACGTCGATCGCTATCTCCGACGGTGCCCACGCCCTCTACCGGAGCCCGACCCATGCGTCCACCACCCCTAGCCGCCGTTGCCGGCCCATTTTCGGCCATTCCGGCGGTCGTCGGACCGCTGTCGACCTCGCCGTCGGCGGGGACGCCGCGCCTGGCTACTGCGCTGGATCCCGCGCCGCCCCCGACCCCCAACATCCTGCTGCCAGCTTTCCTGAATGATCGGAGCTCGATTGCGCCGCCAGCACCCGCCTCGCCGCCGCCGCCGCCGACGCCCGCGCCGTCCCCGGCCGGCCCTCCTCCTGGTGCGCCGGTGGACGCGCCGGGGTCCCAGGTTTGGGACCCCCTCTCGATCGCATACGTGAGGGAAACCCTAGCCGCTGCTATTTATATATATATATGGAAAATAATAATAGAATTTTTGAGTTGGTGACTACGTCCACTATTGGGGTGATACACAATATAGATTTTGATGTAAAAGTGATGGAGAACTTAAGTCTCCACCAAGATCTGCCTTGTAGGCTCCTTAAATTTTTATATATAACAAGTACATTTTTCAATATATATATATATATATATATATATATATGTATCATAATCGGTAAGACCTAAATTGAATCTTTAGCGCAAACTAGTTGAAACCTCCCAAACTGCTGCAAAGCAAACTGTAGGAGAGTAACCGAGACTGATGGTCCTAAACTACCAGCTCATGACACAGTAGAATGACAATGAACTAAAATATGATCCGCACAAGATTAAACTTTATCTCAACCCTTTTCTACTCACACCTGCTGCACTGCATCTTGTTCCTGCCAATGTCTTATTCTGTTAGGCTACATTTTCTTAGTTCCTAGAAGATAGTTTATTCTCTTTACATCAATAAATGTTACATGTAGGTACTTTCACTTTCTTTTTCTAAATAATTATGTTCATCATGTAATCTGAGGACTTTTAAAGCAAAGTATAATTCAGGAGATAGTCACTTTCGAATGGGTTGTTTTGATGCCGTTTTGCTCCATCATCCTTGCCTGGCTATTATTTTATATTTCATGGTTTTATTCTGACTTCATCCTGACTGTATGAACTTTAACAATTTACTGTAATGAACTATAGAGAGGCACTTAGTGGCAGTAATCTCACATTTCGTATCATTTGACTACTTTCTAGTGAGCCTGGGAACAGCAGCTCAATGGTGTGGAAACCCTATGGTACACCTCTTGTTGCAGCAATTTCACGCGATGGACTTGTTAAAAGCACTGATATCCAGAAGATTGCTCATACAATGCTTACCCCTATGCTGAGAAGTGAAGAACTACATTCTTATTATCTCTCTCATGAATCCTCTGATACAGCTTCGCAGCGGCAGGTTCATCAAGCAACTTGCATCAAACAATCAAGTGTAGATTCTGTAGATAATGGTTCCATGGATAAAGAATCTGAATCTTTGAGAACAGCAACAGCCTCTCCCGTGCTTCATTTGGTTGATGAAAATAATGATTGCATAAATTTGTCTACAGAAGAGAAATCATTCAGGCTATCATCACTGTCTTTGTTGTCATCTTCATCATCATCATCATCATCATCATCATCAATTCTGGTATTTATCCACTGGGCAGAGAAGGATATGAAGAGGTATGATATTCATTATCTGGAGAACCTTCCGGAGGTGTTCAAGTATGCCCCTGCACCAAAAAGAGCTCGTGGTGAGCCCCTCTCCTTGTATGCTTGCTTGGACGCTTTCTTGCGGGAAGAGCCATTGGTACCTGAAGATATGTGGTTAGTTTCTCCTGATTTAATACGTTGTTGTTATACACCTTATCTCTTCCCTATATAGCTATAGAAAGCATAGTTTGTAGTGTCAACCGATACCGATATGTAACGACTGTATCTTATTGGTTTTGACATGTCCAGATCCGATACCGACCGCTACTGGACGAAACCGAAAAAGGGAGAAGTATGGGAAAAATAGCAACATAACCATTACCATTTATCGAAGTTGTATAACTATTCACAACACTCCACCTTAATATTATTCCATTCTAAATTATCTATTGTGGTTGTACTCTAAGCAAGTAAATAAACAATATGATCTATGGTGGGCGAATGATTCAACAATGTTGAATATTGTTCCGTCTAAAACTAAAATAAACAACAACTAATATAAATAAACTCGAGTCTAAATACATCAAATATTTTTTTTTTATAGTTTTTTAAAACACATTTGATCTTTTTTGGCTTTTTGAAATGAAAACCCCGATACTATGATTCAAAACCGGTGAAACTGTAGAAGCAACCAATAATGATACTTAAAAAAAGGGTCCAAACCGATTCCCATACCGATACTTAGAATCTTTGGGGGTTGTTTGAAAACCATGAAACTTGGAGAAGCCAAAGTGTAACCACCATATTTTCAAAATTATAAGTAATAATATGTATTTAATTATTTAACTATTATTGCTTAGATTAATTAGTTTCTAATTAGTGATTAGTTAGTTAATCCTAATTAGTGTTTAGTTTAGTGTTAACCTATGTTTAGGTTAATGAAAGTATCATGTTTAGGTTAAGAATTAATCTTGGGTTAGAAATATCTAGATATTTTTCACCTCTTCAAAAACAAATATCTTCATTCCATCCCCCTTCAAACTAAAGATCAAGGGAGGATTCCATGAGAAGCTAGCTACCTCACCCTCACACCCCCACCCACCATGGCCACCATCTATAAAAACCCCACCCCTTCACTTCATGATACCATTCCATTTTTCCGTCATTCCACTTTTTTCTCTCCAAAGTCACTCTTCCAAACTTATTTTCCCACAACCCTAAACCCTTTCAAAGTTGAGCCAAAAGCTTGAAGGCTCAAGGAGTTGCTAGAGGAGCTTGAGACTAGAAGGAAAAGCTTGGACTAGGTTTTGAGTCTAAAACTCATTGGTTGTACTTGGGAGCCCTTCCCAAGAGGTAAACCCTATTTTCTCTTAAGACTTTGTAGAGTAATAACTAATCAAAAATCCATAGAAGATTCGCTAATCCTTAGGCCTAATTTCAAATGATGATACTTGGTAGTATCATGAGTTTTAGTATGTTAGATTGATAAGAGAGTATTGGTATCCTGTGTTTATGTATAAAATATGCACAAGAGTATATATGTATGAGAGAGTGTTTATTTATATAGATGCATGTGTGGGTAGATTGTGTGTGTGTGTGTGTATATATATATATATATATATATATATATATAATATAAGTATATATATAAATGTGTGAGAAATACACATATACTTATGTGTGTTTATATATATATATATATAAGAAAGTGAGATATGTATATATATATACAAGTTGTATATAGATGTGTGTGTGAGTGATTTAGAAGAGGGGGAGGCAGCAGCTTTAGGGGTAGCAGCTGGAGTGTCAGCAATTGTAGCATCATCACCATCACCCTCATTATCTTGAGAGCGGGTATGTACGTGTGTGAGTGTCTAGGATAAGTAATTGGGTATAAGCATTAAGATATAAGAGACTAATTCAATAACTTATATTATATAGATATCACAAGTAGGTAGTTTTTAAACCTATCTAGTTAAGTTACAACTAGAAATAGGTATTGAACCTAGAAACCAACAACTTCGTAAATATGATTGATTTAGATTTTTCATATCACCTATTGACATGATAATTCTTAATATAGGTTATTTGGACCTCGTTTCAGACTCTATTCCCCCTATCATTATCTCACTACGGCAGGCGAGTACATTTTCTGATTGTTTTCAGTATTCGATAGCTTCAATATTTCATGCTCTAGTTAAGTTTACCTGATTCTCGTCACGATTGATAAACGGATTGATATTATATGGATTCATCTCCAGGATACGTGTTTACATGTGTTGGTCATGTTGTTTATAATGACCTACTCCAGTTTATCTAGTTTCATGTTTCCATGTTTCTAGAATCATTGTATCCAGACTCGAATCCATGAGTATTAGTCGGGGCGGAGAAAATACTAAGTAGAGATGTGATCAACCCATATAGTGCATTTTTACTTTATCCAGGCTGCTAGCTAATCATACATTCACGTGTGGTTATGCCTTACCCTTCTAGTTTGATAGCCATCGATAGGATGTGCCTTATACCTTAGTCGATCACAAATCTAACATAGTATTTTCAGTCACTTAGAATAGTTCAGTTTTACTGATCATTTCATTTCATGTTGTCACACCATATCCCTTGCTTACTTAATTACTAGTTTTCTCTTTACCTGTGACATACATGATTCTAGTCTTTCCAGTTATCTGGTTTTACATATGCTTAACATGTTTTATGGTCTCTACCATATATTGGAACTGCTTTCATTAGTGTACTTCGCTCCAATCCTGACTGGATGTTGATATAAATAGGGGATGACTATGAGGGCCGTTTCACTACTTATTACGAGGTCCAGAAGGACCTTATTGCTGAGCTTGATCCTACTCTACCAGCGGATCAGGAAGCCTTCGCAATGGAAATTCTGGCTGCGATTACTTAGTTTTTAGTATAGCTTTTAGATATATTTTTTGTCCGAATTTCTCCGGTAGTCTACTGTCTTTATGTTATATTTGGATCTAGATTTTTGAGTTATCTTACCTAAACTGTGGACTTGAACTATAGACAATTTGTTTCTATTGATTGATCCTTCTCGTGATATCTTTTTTAGAAATGTGATTTGAGTACTATAGTTGTTTTATATATATATTGCTTGAGTTGTTGGATATTACTGTGTATTTCTAGACAACGTTCTACCGTCAATACTGCGGCGTAGGCTGAATGTACCCACGTACTCGTGTCCGATCATCAGGGCGCAGGTCGTGACACGTTTTTATGGTGGCCCATGCATGTTAGGTTACGCAATTAGTGCGATGTCGTGATAGTACTTAGGATTAGAGCACTATTACGAGCCTGTGAGATAATATAGAATGGAGAATACTCGAACACATACTAAAAAAATTTCGATCTGATTTAAATTTTTTTACCTTCTGTCAAATTCTAAATATTTGATATCTTTAGTGTCATTTTAGAACAATTTCTGATCTTTTGCCATATTGATAACTTGTATTTTCATATGGTTTTCAGAATGGCACCCAAGACCAGAGCTCGTAGCACGGGAGCAGCAACAGCTGCATCTACCGAGCAATCATCGACCTCTCGACGTGTGACCAGGAGGGTGGCTGTGAGTCTAACAACACTTCCTCCATTCCCACCTCAGAGGGGAGTGCCCGTCTCCTCACGCCCATGCGACATACCTGCCGAGGGGATGCAATTGTTCGAGCTTCTCCGAGGTATGATGGAAGCTCAACGCGTGCAGGCTGAGGTACATAGTTCGCTAGTCGAGGGGATGCGTGAGGGCATGGAGAATGCTCATCAAAGGGCACTAGCAGCTGTAGAGAGAGTAGCCACCCAACCATAACCTGTTCAGCAGAGGATGGGTAATATCTTATATTTCAAGAAGATGTATCCTCGGGAGTTCAAGGGTACCGAGAGTATCCTATATGCTGACGACTGGCTGGAGAACATCGAGCGAATCCTTCGTCTTGTCCGAATCCCTGAGGATCTGGTAATTGAGGCTGTTGGCCTGCAGCTTCAAGACGTTGCACGGACTTGGTTCAGAAATGAGCCTAGGCTTGCAGCGATGGATCTGACCTGGGAGGCATTCAAGATCCTCTTCAAAAAGAAGTTTTTTTCCGCTATGGCCAATGGAGTTTTGGAGAAACAATTCTAGAACTTGGAGCAGAATAATATGTCTGTGGACGGATACGCAACGGAGTACGGCAGACTGAGCCGGTATGCTGAGTATATCCAGAAGACCGAGCACGTAGGTTCCGACAAGGTCTGGCCAAAGAGAACCGCGTTCATATCGGATCCAGCATCACAACTTACGATGCTATAGTTCTTGAGGCGCAGAGGATTGAAGTAGACTTGGGCCTTATACTCAAGAGGAAGCACGATGCTTTTGTCGGGGGTAGTAGCTCGGGACCGACAAAGCGTCCCCAGTTGCAGCAAAAAGGTCAGTAGCCCCAACAACAGTATCGCCCACCAACTAGAGCATTTCTATAATAGGGTCCATTTTGCGGTTACTGCAAGAAGCCATGGCATGACTGAGATGTTTGTCGGAAGAGGCTTGGAGCATGCTTGTCTTGTGGATCTACTGCACATCAGGTCAGGGAGTGTCCCTTAGCTAATGTTCGTCCAGCTTTGGGTGCAGCACCAACTTAGAAGGGATCGGTTAGACCGCCATCGGCCCAGCAACAAAGAGGACCACCACTTCCTACTTAGCAGCAACGATTCGTCCAGCACCAGCAGAGGGGTCCACCTCAGCAGGGCAGGATTTTGCTTTGGCGGTCGAGGAGGCCGATACTACTGGTGATGTGATAGCAGGTTCCATTCTTCTCGATTCATTTTCAGCTATTGCTTTATTTGATTTTGGAGCATCTCATAGCTTTATATCTGTGGTTTTTGTGCTTAAACATAGTTTAGAAACAGAACCACTTGGTAAGAGTTGTAAAATCATGACGGGTGGAGGCATTCTCCTCGTTAGCGATGTTTGCAACTATCGTCGCGTGACTTTAGGAGGCCGAGACTTGTGTGCCAGCCTACTCGTAATGCCACTTCCGAGTTACGACTTAGTTCTCGGAATGGATTGGTTGAGTACGCAGTGCGCTACTATAGATTGCCGCAGGGGTTGTGTAGTGTTTAGCACTCCAGGAGAGACGGTATTCGAGTTTGCTAGAGGAGCCATAGAGTTGAGCGATAACGTGTTCTCAGAGCAATGGTTGAGGAGAAAGTATTGCCTCATCCTCTTATAGCTGACTTTCTCGACGTATTCCCAGAAGAATTGTCGGGATTACTGCCTGATAGAGATGTTGAATTCTCTATCGACCTAGTGCCAGGAGCGGAGCCGATATCGCAACATGTCTATAGAATCAACAACAACGAGCTGGAGGAGCTGAAGAAGCAGATTGATGAATTAGAGGACTTGGGATTCATCAGATCGAGTTCTTCGCCTTGGGGAGCACTAGTGTTTGTGCCCAAGAAGGACGGGACGGTACGGATGTGCATCGACTATAGAGCCTTGAACAATCTCACAATTAAGAACAAGTACCCGTTGCCCATGATTGACGATCTTTTCGATCAGTTGAGCGGCGCGAATGTATTCTCCAAGATTGATTTGAGATCGGGCTATCATCAGGTGAAGGTGAAGAAGGACGATGTTGCGAAGACTGCCTTTCGGACTAAATACGGCCAGTACGAGTTCTTAGTGATGCCTTTTAGGTTGACCAATGTCCCAGCTGTTTTCATGAACTTGATGAACCAGGCATTCCATCAATACCTGGACAAGTTCGTGGTGGTTTTCATAGATGACATTCTCATTTATTCGAAGACCCTCGAGGAATACGAGAAGCATATGCGGATAGTGCTAGAGATTCTCAGGAAGGAGAAATTGTACGGGAAGTTCTCAAAATGTGAGTTTCTCTTAGACAATGTGGAGTTTCTCGGGCATGTGGTGACGGAAGACGGGATATCAGTTGATCCAAAGAAGATTACTGTTGTAGAGTCTTGGGCTACTCCCAGCTCTGTTGCAGAAGTTTGAAGCTTCTTAGGATTGACCGGGGATTACAAAAAAATTGTGATGGACTTCTCTCGGATTGCAGAGCTGATGACGAAGCTTACTCGCAAAAACGTGGAGTTCGTTTAGACGGATGACTGTCAAGCGACGTTTGATGAACTGAAGAAGAGGCTGACTACAACTCCTATTTTGACGTTGCCATCAGGTTCAGGAGGCTTTTCTATTTACAGCGATGCTTCTGGTAAAGGACTGGGATGTGTTCTTGAACAGAACAAGAAGGTGATAGCATATGCTTCCAGGCAGTTACGACCACATGAGAAGAATTATTCCACTCATGATTTAGAGTTGGCAGCAGTGATCTTTGCCCTAAAATTGTGGAAACACTATCTGTACGGAGAGCGCGTGGAGATTTTCACTGACCACAAGAGCTTAAAGTACGTTTTCACACAGAAGGAGCTGAACATGAGACAACGCAGATGGTTAGAGTTGATGAAAGATTTTGACATCACTTTACAGTACCATCCGGACAAGGCCAATGTAGTTGCCGATGCCTTGAGCAGATATCCGATAGCTATGTATCTGACGATGAATCGTCACTTGCTAGCAGACTTGGAGAACTTAGGCATCGAGGTTATCATTCCCGGAGCCGAGATATAATTGATGAGTATGCAGATCCAGTCTAGTTTGATGGACAGGATCTGAGAAACTCTGTATCAAGACGAGAGTTTGAGGAGTATCAGAGCTCTGGTGCAGACCGGACTAGTGGATGACTTCACTATTTCGGAGGATGGTTCATTGAGATGCGGAGTTAGACTGTGTGCCTAGTGGTGATATGCGAGAAGAGATTATGCAGGAAGCTCATCGATCTCAGTATCCTATACATCCTGGAGCTAGAAAGATGTACAAGGATATGAGGGATCATGTATGGTGGTATGGTATGAAGAGAGGTTGCACGCTTTGTCTCTAGATGTTTACTGTGTCAACATGTCAAAGTCGTGAGACAGAGACCAGGAGGGTTGCTTCAACCATTACCGATACCAGAGTGGAAATGGGAACCTATCACTATGGATTTTGTTTCCGGTCTTCACGCACTATAGGGAACAAGGATGCGATTTGGGTCATCGTTGATAGGTTGACCAAATCAGCCCACTTCTTGTCTTTCAAAGTGGGTTTGTCAACGGAGAAGTTGGCCGAGCTTTATGTGAGGCAGATTGTCCGGTTACACGGAGTTCCAGTGAGCATTGTCTCCTATCGGGACCGCAAATTTACGTCTCATTTCTGGAGGAGTTTCTAGGCTAGCTTTGGTACTCAACTCAAGTTTAGTACCGCTTACCACCCTCAGACGGATGGACAGTCAAAGAGGACTATTCAGACGCTCGAGGATATGCTTCGGACTTGCGTATTAGACTTCAGCGGCGCTTGGGAGGATCATCTTCATCTGGTAGAGTTTTCTTACAACACCAGCTACCATGCCAGTATTGAGATGTCACCTTTCGAAGCATTGTACGGACGGAAATATCGTATCCCGCTATCTTGGGACGATGTAGGCGAGAGAGCACTTTTGTGACCGGAGATGGTAGTAGATGCTGCGGAAAAGGTGAAGCAAATTAGAGAAAGACTTCGCGTAGCTTAGGACAGACAAAATCACTGGTCCGATAGCCACCGAAGACCGCTAGAGTTTGAGGTATAGATTCATCTAATCTTTTAGATTGATAATGTTTGTAGATTATGTATTAAGATTTTGTTTTAAATCTAGGTTGGGGATCTGGTATTCATGAAGATTTCTCCGACGCGTGACACGATTCGATTCGGAGGAGGCGGAAAGCTTAGTCCGAGATTTATTGGATCTTTTAGCATTCTTGCAAAGGTCGGTGCTGTAGCTTACCAACTAGCCTTGCCACCTGTTTTAGATGGAGTGCATAATGTGTTTCACGTATCCCAGCTGAGACGATATGTGGCCGACCCTAGCCATGTGTTGGATTACTCAGAGATCGAGGTAGGACCAAGCCTAAACTACGAGGAGCGACCGGTGGGAATTATGGATTTCAGGGAGAAGGTGCTGCGCAATCGGACTGTTCCCTTTGTTCGCATCGCTTGGAGGCATCACTCTCTAGGTGAATCCACTTGGGAGAGAGAGGATGAGATCCGAGAGCGATACCTTATCTTTTCGAACCGTGAGGTAACTTTCTATTACTTCCTTTTCGTGCCGTATCTATATTTAAATTTCGAGGACGAAATTATTTTAAGGAGGAAAGATTTGTAACCACCATATTTTCAAAATTATAAGTAATAATTATTTAACTATTATTGCTAAGACTAATTAGTTTCTAATTAGTGATTAGTTAGTAAATCCTAATTAGTATTTAGTTTAGTGTTAACCTATATTTAAGTTAATGAAAGTATCATGTTTAGGTTAAGAATTAATCTTGGGTTAGAAATATCTAGATATTTTCCACCTCTTCAAAAACAAATATCTTCATTCCACCCCTTCAAACTAAAGATCAATGGAGGCTTCCATGAGAAGCTAGCCACCTCACCCTTACACCCCCACCCACCATGACCACCATCTATAAAAATTCCACCCCTTCACTACATGATACCATTCCATTTTTTCCTTCATTCCACTTTTTCCTCTCCAAAGTCACTCTTCCAAAATTATTTCTCCACAATCCTAAACCCTTTCAAAGTGGAGCCAAAAGCTTGAAGGCTCAAGGAGTTGCTAGATGAGCTTGAGACTAGAAGGAAAAGCTTAGACTAGATTTTGAGTCTAAAACTCATTGGTTGTACTTGGGAGCCCTTCCAAGAGGTAAACCCTATTTTCCCTTAAGACTTTATAGAGTACTAACTAATCTAAAATCCATAGAAGATTCACTAATCCTTAGGCCTAATTTCAAATGATGATACTTGGTAGTATCATGAGTTTTAGTATGTTAGATTGATAAGAGTATTGGTATCCTTTGTGTTTATGTATAAAATATGCACAAGAGTATATATGTATGAGAGAGTGTTTATTTATCTAGATGCATGTGTGTGGGTAGATTGTGTGTGTGTGTGTGTGTATATATATGTGTGTGTGTGAGAGAGAGAGAGAAATACACATATACTTATGTGTGTTTATATATATATATAAAGAAAGTGAGATATGTATATATATAAGTTGTATATAGATGTGTGTGTGAGTGATTTAGAAGAGGGGGAGGCAGCAGCTGCAGGGGCAGCAGCTGCAGGAGCAGCAACAACAGCTGCTGCAGGGGCATCAGCTGGAGGAGCAGCAACATCAGCTGCTGCAGGGGCGGCGGCAGCAGCAGCAGCCGCCTTGGCTGCAACAACATCAGCAACTTCAGGGGCAGTAGCAGCAGCTGGAGTGTCTGCAATTGTAGCATCATCACCATCACCCTCATCATCTTGAGAGTGGGTATGTACGTGTGTGAGTGTCTAGGATAGGTAATTGGGTATAAGTATTAAGATATAAGATACTAATTCAATAACTTATATTATATAGATATCACAAGTAGGTAGTTTTTAAACCTATCTATTTAAGTTACAACTAGAAATAGGTATTGAACCTAGAAACCAACAACTTCGTAAATATGATTGATTTAGTTTTTCATATCACCTATTGACATGATAATTCTTAATATAGGTTATTTGGACCTCGTTTCAGACTCTATTCCCTATCATTATCTCACTACGGCAGACGGCTACATTCTCTGATTGTTTTCAGTATTCGATAGCTTCAATATTTCATGCTCTAGTTATGTTTACCTGATTCTCGTCACGATTGATTCACGGATTGATATTATATGGATTCATCTCCAGGATACGTGTTTATATGTGTTGGTCATGTTGTTCATAATGACCTACTCCAGTTTATCTAGTTTCATGTTTCCATGTTTCTAGAATCATTGTATCCATACTCGAATCCATAAGTATTAGTCGGGGCGGGAAAAATACTAAGTAGAGATGTGATCAACCCATCTAGTGCATTTTTATTTTATCCAGGCTGCTAGTTAATAATACATTCACGTATGGTTATGCCTTACCATTCTAGTTTGATAGCCATCGATACGATGTGCCTTATACCTTAGTCGATCACAAATCTAACATAGTATTTTAAATCACTTAGAATAGTTCAGTTTTACTGGTCATTTCATTTCATGTTGTCACACCATATCTCTTGCTTACTTAATTACTAGTTTACTCTTTACCTGTGACATACATGATTCTAGTCTTTCCAGTTATCTGGTTTTACATATGCTTAACATGTTTTATGGTCTCTACCATATATTGGAACTGTTTTCATTGGTGTACTTCGCTCCAATCCTGACTGGATGTTGATATAAATAGGGGATGACTATGAGGACCGTTTCACTATTTATTACGGGGCCCAGAAGGACCTTATTGCTAAGCTTGATCCTGCTCTACCAGCGGATTAGGAAACTTTCGCAATGGAAATTCCGGCTGCGACTACTTAGTTTTTAGTATAGCTTTTAGACATCTTTTTGTCCGGATTTCTCCGGTAGTCTACTGTCTTTATGTTATATTTGGATATAGACTTTTGAGTTATCTTACCTAAACTTTGGACTTGAACTATAGGCAGTTCGTTTCTATTGATTGATCCTTCTCGTGATATCTTCCTTAGAAATGTGATTTGAGTACTATAGTTTTATATATATTGCGTGCATTGTTGGATATTACTGTGTGTTTCTAGACATCGTTCTGCCGCCGATACTGCGGCGTAGGCTGGACGTACCCACGTACTTGTGTCCGATCATCAGGACGCGGGTCGTGACAGAAAGGACCCAGTAAACTATGGTGATGGGTCCCACGGTGAAGTAATCCAAAGTTTTTGTTTCATCTTTCCTAAGCTATTGTGTTTTGTTGGGAGGAAACTAAATTTGGAACCCAAAGAATTCTTCCTTAGGACCCACCATTCCCTCACGACATTTAAGTTCACCAAGTTCCAACCATTTTTCTTGAAACTTAACCAAGAAACTTGGAGACCTTCATGCCCAGCTGACCATGGGGACAAACCCATGCGGGCTAAAGCTCCTGTTCCCCAAGTTCTCCAACTTCTTAATACCAAACATGAGAACTTGGAGAACTCTCCAATTTCTCCAAGTTCTCTAAGTTCTTAGCTTGGTTCGAAGAACCAAACATCCCCTTGATAGAAAGATCCATTTCTAGAGAAGTTATTGGCCAAACGTTGTATTCTTATGTTGTTAGACTAAACACTTGTCACTGGATGTTATAAGGCATTTCAACAACAAGATGTTGAATTTTATGTCCATGTTAGAAGAAACAGATAAGCATGTAGTTACCATGTAGAAGAGAGTTCTAATATACGGATTCTCAAGTACCATGACTTGATCTAACTACTAGAAGTGGTAGCCTATGTTGTCTCCTTCAAAGACGATCACCTGAGATGTGCATACCTTCTCATTAACAAAACGGATTTGTATGAATTTGAGGCTTTTATAGCTTATGTATGTAGAAGCTTGATTAGGAGCCCTGGATACTGAAATGGATCACAGTTGCTGATGACTGTTTGTTCAGACATGATGTTACCCACTAGATTAGGAGCAACTTTGATGAATATGGTCAACACCATGCTAATAAGTTCTGTGGTCCCAAGAACGTTTGGAGGAAGCTCACTACTGTGCTGGTTACCATCTATAAGGAAAATTAGAAGACTCCCTATGGGCTTGGCAAGTACACTTGCATGGTTTGTCTGGTAGATGTGCCGCTTCATCTAAGATATAGGTTACTGATGAATTCCAAACATCAAGATATGTTCAAAGATTGTGGCAACAATATTTGTAGATATCCTCTAGATGTAATTTTAACCATTTCTAACTGATCAATATGGAGGAAAGGGATAGTGCAAAAGACTTATTTAGGGGCCATGGATGCCACTTATTCTGAACACTTATTCCTCTCAAGTCCAGAATACATATGATAGAGCTTGTCAAGCTCGGGTTGTCCTTTACCCTTGTCAACCATTCAAAATTAAACCTGAAGCCTGAGCTTTCTGGAACGTTTTTTTATAAGTTTTTCAGGTGTTTCTTGCTGCTTATTGGTTGTTTGAGCTTAAACTGCATAGCCAAAAGGTAGGTCGACCTACCTGCCAAGTGTCTGTCTAGGTTCTACCTCTGGTCACAATAAAACCCAACTAGGGATATGAATTTAAGGTTGCCCAAAAATAATTTACCTCTATTCTCATAAGCTGAGTTTCGTATTGCTATTGGTAGTTGTCACTCCTGTGTAGTAGGAAAATAATTTATTGGAGAAAATTGCACTGTATAATTGTTCCGCTAAATGAATTGCCACAACAAAAATGATTTGTTCTTATGATGTGTCTTGATAGGTACTGCCCAAGATGTAAAGAGCAAAGGCAAGCTTGTAAGAAGTTGGATCTGTGGAGGCTTCCTGACGTTTTAGTTATTCATCTCAAGAGATTCTCTTTCAGCAGGTCAACAAAACATAAGCTGGAAACCTTTGTCAACTTCCCCATTCATGACTTTGATTTAAAAAACTATGTCGCGCACAAGAATGGCTCACAACGCCAACTCTATGAGCTCTATGCTTTGAGTAATCACTATGGGAGCATGGCTAGTGGGCATTATACTGCACACATCAAGGTGAACCATATTCTTGCTGTAGCTTGTCATTTATTGGGGCTATTTTAGTTTTCTGGATACTGCTACTGGAACTAGGCATACTCAAATAGAGCATGGATTGACACTAAAAATTCCTAAAATTTTGGCCACTAAGATAACGTGCTTAATTTATTGTTTTCTTCTCTGAGAACCGCAAATGCCAGTTTCCAGTACAGCGACATTATTTAAATGTCATGTGTCTGTGGGTACATAGTGTGATATTATATAGGTCACAGTATCTATTTAGAATTTCCTCCCTTCTCTCCTTTCTGAACGTGGAAGCAGGCATACATATTTTGATGTTTCTATATTGGCTAGAAGATTGCAATGTGCTAACATTTTTTGAACTGCAACCATCACTTGGCTGTTGTATCTAGCAAGCCTTTTTTCTCTAGCAGCTGATTTCAGCCATCACTCTTTTCCTGTGCAGCTTATAGAAGAGAATAAGTGGTATAACTTTGATGATAGCCATATTTCTCCTTTAAATGAGGAAGACGTGAAGTCAGCTGCAGCTTACGTGCTCTTTTACAGGAGAGTAAACGTGGAGGATGGTTCTCCAAGCAATGGAGTTCAATCATATCCAAACCAAAACCACAATTTTTGTCGAAGATAGGTTTCATCAGCCATGCAGTCATTTTCGGATTCAATCATGTCTTCGTCATCAATGCTTCTATCCTGAAGAAGAGTGGCTAATGCGAACCATGTATGTATCATCAAAAATTTTCGATGACCGAGTTTGCCTTCCAAAGCTTACTGTGGGCTATTTTGGCAAGCATTTTGTACCAAGTAATTAGATGTATACAACGTTCCCCTTTGTTTTTTTTTATAACGGCAGGGGAATTTGCAATGCAAAAAAATATTGGTGTTAATGGCTAGAGAACCTTATCTCAGTATGAAAAGATACAAAATCTCTCCTCTCCTATGCAGCTGTGTTTGCATAGTTCTGCTGTTAGATTCATCATCATATTACTTTTCCTAAATGACTTGCTCCCATTTTGCATGGTGGGTTTGTGAAATGGAACTATTTGTGCAATTCTGTACTATTCTTTTTTCTTTTCTTTCTATGCGACTCATTTTGAACTTATTATTCTGTTAAGATAGCTTTAACGCATTGTCTACTGTTAATGCAGAAGTAGGACACCATGAAAAGCTGGTGGCAAGTGTTCAAACTCCCTATATGACGTATCGGAGGTTTCCTAAGCAGCTTTCCTAAGCAGCGGTGGTGCGCAAATACAAATGCAATTGAGGAGGCTCAAAATTCGATTGTTGAGGTTCACAGTGCATGGAGAAGGTGCAAGCTTAGTCCATGGCGGCGGTAGCTTGTGAAATTTTGTAGGACTCCTGTGACACTGGTGATGTTCCACCGGCGGATGAATGATGTGTTGTAGTTTATAGATTGCTCAAGGACCTGGTGTAGTTTATAGATTGCTCAAGGACCTGGTTGGTGGGAAGAGATTGCAATTCCGGAAAATATTAAATTTCTAAACTTGCATTACAATTTCTTCTATTGGTTGGAGAGAACTGGATTTCATGGTGACCATATATTTATCAAGATCACCAAGGATTCTGCAAAAAAAAAAAAAGTCACGTGCTGTTATTTTCAATTTTTGGTAAACATTAAAAACAATTGAAGGTGGAAGATTAGAGTTGGATCATGTGGTTAAGGTGATAAGTATTCTTTCATGGATGTGCGGGTGTGATTTCGAGGGAACCGTATTTTTCCACAATTTATTTTCTTGTGGGGTTGGATGGGTGGTGGTGCGCGCGTGTGTGTTTTTTATTTTTTTTTATTTTTAAAGTTGGATTTGGTCTGTTGCCGGATATGTATTGGTATATATACATTTGCATGGCATGCCGCCTTTCTTGGGAGATGGTGGAAGGAACCATCCATTTTCAAATTATGAGTTTCCTTTCTTCTGAGGGAGAGATGTAAACTCGCTTGGTCTCAGTTCCAAGCTCGCCTTCGCCTTGCCGATGCTGGGAAAGAACTACTACTGCTGGTCTTGGGGAAGGGATAGAGAGATGTTAAACATTGTCAAATTTTCTTGCTTACTCTATTCCACTCCCTGTGAATGTCATGTGCCCACCACATTGATATTTGTTTCAAAAATTTCAACGAGTTTCTTGTTAGCATCAGATTACTTTTGTGTGATCCATATTTTAGTAAAATCTATTTTGTACTAGTAATAGTTTATTCCCACGTCTTTCTCGTCCTGGCCAGTAATAGACCTGTAAATTGGGCTGGGTCGGCCCAGCCCAGTTCGGCACGAGCTTGGCCCATATGCCGGCCAGGCCAGATTAAACGTGGGCCCAGTCCGGCCTGGTTCTGTATATTGGGTCGTGCCAGGTCACGTATATTGACCTATAATATAGGTCCGGTCCGGACCAAAGCTCGACCCGGCCTGTAAACCCCCTCATTTTGTTATTATTTAATTACTAGTGTTTATGCTTTATTATATTATTATTAGGTTTAGAAATTTAAATTTTCTATAAACATATCCTATGCTAATATTATTATTGTTAGTAATTAGTTTAAGCTTAGGCAGTAAACTTCCTATGTAAGTATTATTTTCGGCCCAATTGACTATCCGTCCCTTAAAAGACCAAATTTCTTATCAGGCATTTCAATTTCTGTTCAACCACATTCTCCCTTTCTCGGGCCCAAAACAACATTTCTAAATCCAGCCCTCAAGTTACTTCCTTACGGGCCACTTGGTCAACCTCCAACCATCCCATTCACATTTTTTTTTGTTATTATGAAGTATTACTTCAGCCCAACCATAGAACTCAAGCCCACTCCATTTCAAATTTTCCTTCCAACTGAAATTAAACTCAGGTGTTGAACACAACACATCACTGCTAACATGAGCTTCACACACACCCCTTGCTAACGTGAGCTGGAATGTGGGAAAAAGGTTTCCTTTGAACCACCACCATTGTGTGTGGAGCGCCTAGCTAGCTCTTGGCTTTTTCCTCTTCTTTCGTGCCTGCGTGGCGCTGTTGGCCTGCCACTGCTACTGCTACGGAGCAGAACACGCGAGTGTACCACCGCGACCTGCCCCCAGCTTCTGAACAACCATTCATTCCTCTCTCTCTCTTCCTCTATATATTACAATGTTCTCATTCCTCCGTCTCCCTAGAAATCCTAGCCGCCTATTCTCAAAACCCAACCATCCTCTCGAAGCTTTCTAGTTGTTCTCTCCCCGGCGAGACGCCACACGCCGGAGAGGCCGACGTGGGTTAGGAAGTCGAGCACCTACTCGACGCCTACAACCCTGTTGCACCCACGTTCGGCTCCGGCTCAGTGAGTCGACGGCGGTCAGGCCCGTACGTGTTCGAGTACGAGGCTCGCAACGGTGCAGTAGTCGTCTCACCTGTAGGATCGATGACACCTCTAGAGCGGGAGCGGGAGGTAATAGAGTGCGGCGGAAGAAATATCCGCAATAAAATTTATGCAGGTAAAGGCAGATATAAACAGATACCTGAATGCAGTAAAGTAAAGCAGTAAGTAAATAGGGACAAGAAGGCAATACGCAGACACCGAAATTTTATACTGTCATGACCCGCACCCAGAATTTGGACATGAATCGTATGCACGTCCAGCCTACGCCGCAGAGTCGGCGGTAGAATGCTGTATAATCACAATATGATGACAACTCACACAATATATATACTCCACTTGGGAGGGCAACAACGCATAACCAATCCAATACTCAATCACAGCTCTAACAAGAATCGCACGAGAGAAAATAAAGTGAATGAAAAGTCATATAATTCATAACTAAATAAACTCCAGAAAACTACATGTCCAATCAAATGTCAAATAGCAAAGTCACTAAATCCGAAGAAAATCCGGCCTCAAACTAAAACTAATCTAACTAAGCAAAGACAGCTGGGTCAGGTGCTGTAACTCTTGTGACGTAAGGTCAGGCTTAGCTACGTTTCCATATACATGGACCATACTGCGTGCAGTTTCAAGTATATGATAACGACTATAAGGCAAAGGTTTGTCATAACATACATGATGAGAATATCAAGACAAATGTAACAGGAAACATGAGGAATAGTAGACAGGAAAAAAATATGACAACATGTAATGAGTAGGACAAGAAAATATATCCATCTACGTGTTTTGAAGTACTCTTTCGATATGTGATCGGTCTGGGACAGTTACACCGCAAGATCTACATAGGATTTGCATCCTCAAGGTCTACTGTGCAGAAAAATAACGCTAGCTTTAAGGTCTGATCACACATCTATTTAGTACTTCTCCGTTTGACAAAATATACGAAATAAATGGCATGTTATGAAAAGAAGACATGAAGTGCTACCGTGTAACGAGCGTGTCAAGAATCAAGTATCATATAACTAGACAGTGTGATATAGTAATTAACGATATTGAAAAGAAACAATAAATGTACTTGTCTGTCGTCCCGAGCTACTGATATGGATCCGGTACCAAGTCCAAGTCCAAAAAATCTATTTTGTAAATTAACAAGGTCAATAGCCAAATTTATAAAATCAATATCACTCTTATCTAACTATCTAATAAGTTTCTAACATGGTAACCTCTATATTTCTTTGGTGAGATTGCCTACAGACATCACTATTATCTACTTGACACTTGTGCTTAACCTATCCCGAGTTGTATTTTATATCCTAGATCTATTTTCACTTACAAGCCTATATACAATATCCTATGTATTTACATTGGTTTGACACTCCTTTATCAAAACCAACTGATACACTAACTTTGTGGCTACCTACCTTCACCTAACCATACTACTGCTGTTACTTCTCTTTTGCTACACAAGTAAAGGAATAATTACTGTTGTACCTATACCTAAGCTGTCAGTAACATTACTTTACCCTTGGGATACCCTATACTGCCCATATAGGATTGAGCTAAACTTTTCCCAACTGACACTCACCCCTACCCATATATATATATATATATATATATATATATATATATATATATATATATATATATATATATATATACCAACTTTTGTTTCCCCGATGCCTATACTGAAATTTCCATTTTTGATTGCTACCCTCACGAGTTGTGTTTCCCCTGCCTACTGTATTTGTATAACCCGTACTCTATCCTCCTAATCCATAACTCACATGTGATAGCTGATATACAAACCTAGGTACTGCTCCCTAATTCCTGGGTACTCTCTATTCTCATTTGACCTTACCTATACTTGCTAATGTTATGTGTCACGACCCGCACCAAGTGTAAGGGCACGATGTCGTGGGTATGTCCAGCCTACGCCGCAGTGTCGACGGTAGAACGCTGTCCTAGGTTTCAACAATGACTAAATACAATATAAAGTACTTGTCACTATATACTCTCCATACGGAGGACAATCTCAGAAGATACAACTCAATCACCAAAAGCTAAGGAAGAAATAACAGCACGATATAGATTTGATAGAAAGATATCAAAGTGCAATACAATCCAGAAAAGAAATAGGTTTTTAGTGTTATCAATACATCCCTAAGTAGAAGTAATATTTATATACAACTTATGAAAGATAACTGAAAACAAAACCAGACAGCATCCTAGTAATATATTTCAAGCACTACTAGCATTTCCTCTAGGCCAACTGGATCCTCCAAATTCTCTGTAAAATTTTGTCAACATATCCAGTCAGGATTGGAGCGAATACATAACTCTGAAAGCAGTTCCAATGCATGGTAGAAAATATAGAACAAGCAATAGAATAGAATACATGACGTGGTATAAAGGAAGTGCATGAATACAAGAATATGAATAAAGAAACTGAATACATGAATAAAATAGAGGATCTATGAACTATAGTAAATATAAGTGATTTAGAGCACAAGGCAGTTATGTGATTGATTTAGGTTGTACATGAGTAATCTATGGATACTCCATTATACATGAGGGTATAATAGACATATCATGAGTACATTAGAGGGGTTTAATCACATAACCACTCCTACTCCCCCCTACCCCAATCAATACACAAGGATCCGATTAAGTTACGTTACGTACATGATTGTTAGTTTAAACATGAAGCACATGTGAACATGAGAGTACATGAGAGCACATGAGTGTACATGAATAATACGAATACATAGAGTACAACATGTACATGGTAAAGTACATGAACATGAAATACCCGATGCACCCGTTAAGGGGATAACATCTCATGACAAGATCCATATAGTACTGGTCCGTGATAACAATGTGTCAGTATCAAGTAAAGTAGTCTAGAGCAGGCAATATAGATACTATCATGAATAAAACTAACAGAGAATGTACTCGCCTAATATCTTGAGCAACTGACGTGTATCGGTATCCGAACTGGAGTTACAGAGTCCTATTATGAGAAATACATGTTACAGAGTGTTTTAAAGTAAACAATAGAGTTATATGCATGCTGCTAGGCTACCTCTAGGTCAAAGAAGTCAACTATTGGTCAAACTAGGTCAACTATAGCTAATTTGGTCAACTTGGTCCTAGTTGGTCAATATCTAGGATTTTGCTAAATTAGGCCATAAAGGTGCTAGGCAACTTGGTATCAAAACCATATACAATAACTAGCTATTAGGATACTCAAGACACAACTAAAGTATACCTTACCCACAATTCCTTACCTACTTCTAACCCTATGAGTAAACATATATACAAATGGTATGTAGATGATAACGTACAAGATCTAATGACAACCACCAATCACCCATAGATATAATATATGTATATACACTACATATGAGAACGTAACTGCTATATATATATATTTGTTTTTCTCTATATATATATATATATTTTTTTTTTTGGAATAAGGGTAATTTATTCCTCGCATATAGCGGAAAAGGTATTACAATACATAGATAACACAACATCCCAAGCCCCAACCTATAAAATTATGGGGCCATTACTGATACATCGAATTCTATGTTATGTAGAATTCCAATAGAGGGGGTAATCAAGCCCTCAAAAATACGTCTGTTCCGCTCCTTCCAGATGTGCCAAACAGACGCGGCGAGTCGAACTCTGGCTCTTCTGGCCCACCCAGGATCCCGACCTCTGTGATCTCGGATCCAGCTGAGAATGTTCCAGATGTCTCTATTCACCCCAACTCATCCTCTAAGCTGCGCACACTGCTCAGTCCAAATGTGCCAGGTCACCGGGCATACAAAGAAGAGATGCCCCATAGATTCATCTTCCTCATTACATAGCACACATTGGCATCCGGGATCTGTATCCCAAACCGGAGGAGTCTGTCTCTCGTCATCAGTCTACCCCGAAGAAGACTGATATGCACATAGTTGTATTTTTCGGGCAACGCCCTTGCCCCAAATGAAGTCCACCTCCTCAGCCTGGTCGTGGTGGGTCCGAACCAAGTCGTAGCAGCTACGAAAGCAGAATAGACCTGACCCGCCCCCCGTACCTGGGCCAGCCCAGCTCCATGAATCCTCCGCCTGGCTAGCGTCGATAGTAATAAGGCGAATCTCCTCGGCTAGCTGAGCAGTATATGGATATCCTTCTGGCCTCCAAACTCCATCTCTGATAATCCGACTACATGTGAGCCCCCTGCCCGCTTCTCTGTCAAGCTGCCCTCCCAGTAGCTCGAGCAAGGATCTGGAACCCAACCAAGGGTCCAGCCAGAGGTCGGTAGTCGTCCCATCCTTCATGTGCCTGCAGATAGCGGTCTGAAGCATCGGCCTACACCTCAGGAAGGTCTTAAACGTGACCAAGAAATTGTTGTCTATCCTGCAGGCCCAGAAGTTGGTCCTTCTCAGGTATCTGTTCGCCATCCATTCTGCCCAGAGCGACCCTCCCTTGATGAATCTCCAGGCCATCTTCACACAAGCTGCCTTCCTGACCGCATGGAGAGGCCTCAACCCCACTCCTCCTTCCTCCCGTGGCCAACATAATTGATCCCAGGATATCGCATGCATCTCTCCCCTCCAGATGAAGTCAGCACAGATGGCCTCCACTTTACGAATAGTAGCCGTGGGGATCTGGATAGACTGGAGCCAGAACATCGTGATGCCTGCAATAATCGAACGCACCAACTCAATCCGACCGCCAAAAGATAGACCCGCAGCTTGCCAGCCTTCCACTCTCCTTTGAGCAAAGTCCTACCAAGTTGTGACAATCCTGCTCTCTGGCATAGTTGACCGTCAGCGGGACCCCCAGGTATTTCACTGGGAGCTCGCCTCTGTCCACACCTAAGGCGAAGGCTCTCTCCTCCTGCTAGTGAACACGGGAGCTAAAGTAGACTCTGCTCTTCTTCCAGATTTAACTGGAGCCCAGATAGCCGCCCGAACTCCTCCATAATGTCAGAGAGCGCTCTCATTCCCCGCATGGAAGGCTGGAGAAGCACCAATAAGTCGTCAGCATAGATCAAGTGGGATACAACCGGACTCACCAACCTGGAAAAGGGGAACAATCCTCTTGCTATGCACTGCCGTATCCATCATGCATGTAAAGTACTCCATCACCAAGGTAAATAGATACGGGAAGAGGGGGTCACCCTGTCTCAACCCCCTGTTGCTACTGAAGTAGCCATGCGACGTGCCCTGGATGAGAACTGAGAAAGTAGGGGAGCAAATGCACTCCCTCACCCTCGCAACCCACCTCTCGTCGAACCCATGGCAAGCATCAAGTGAAACAGGAAGTCCCGGTTGACCGTATCATAAGCTTTCCGGAGATCAAGCTTCACACAAGCCTTATCCCCCCAGGTTTGTTGAACTCCCTCACCATCTCATGAGCTAGCAGGCTGTGCTCCGCTATCGACCGGCCCTTGATGAACGCTGCTTGATTCTGGGACATCAATCCCTGCATAATCTCCTCTATACGCCTGCACATAAGATGAGTGATAATCTTGTAAAAAAATTACAGCAAGCAATAGGGCCAAAATCTGCAAGTGAGGTCGCTCCCTCCTTTCTAGGAACCAACGTCAAGAATGTGTGATTCATCTCCTTCAGAAGCCTGCCCTCCATAAAGAACTCCTGAACCGCCGCCAGGACATGGGTCTTAAGCACACCCCAGTGATCGCTTAAAGAACCCTGAAGAGAAGCCATCAGGCCCGGGAGCTTTGTTGGAATTGGCCTTCATAACAATATCTTCCACCTCCTCCATCCTCACAGGTGCCAGAAGCAGACTGTTCCCATGTCGGGACACCAGTCTCTTCGTGACAAGGGCAGGGAACGTGCTAGAGTAGTCCGTCTTCTGATAAAAGGCAGTGTAAAATCTGACGGCCTCCTCCTGAATCTCCTGTCGGTCCCCTACAAGACGTCCCTCAGCATTCAGAAGTCTGGGGATGCTGTTCCGGTGCTGACGGGTGCGGATCACATCGTAGAAGAATTTGGTGCAGCGGTCTCCATCTTTAAGTCAGGTACATTTAGTCCTCTGTGCAGCACTAATCTCCTCCTGCTGGCGCATGATGCTGACCTCCTCAATCAGGAGCTTCTTCTTAGCCGCCAGCTCCCCGTTCAGAATGTCAGCTTAGGAGGGCCGCCTGAGTGTCCCGAAGCTCGGCTTTCCTTATCTGCCAGAGAAGTCTGCGGTATCGTCTTCATCCCACCCCCTGATAGCCCGCTTGAGCTGCTTTAGTTTGTGAACCATGCGGAACTGAGCCGTGCCTTCCTGGAAGTGCTGTATCTCTGCCGTAACCACCTCCTCATATCCGGTCGACAGATACCAGCTATTGTTATACCGAAATAGGCCTCGCCCTCAGAGTGGGTCTCTCACCGAAGCCAACCGGATAGGAGAATGGTCGCTAGTACCCGTCGCCAGACATTCCGCTACCGAGTTCGAAAAGCACCTGAACCACTCACTATTGCCCAAGGCCCGATCCAACTGACAAGCAATCCGATTATGAGTAGCCTTGTTGTGCCAGGTCCAGATATGTCCAGCTCGCTCTAGCTCCCGCATCCCTGACAGAAGCAGACACCTCTGGAAGTCATATAAGATCGAGTCCGGAACAGGACGACCTCCCACCTTCTCTTGGCGAAGTAGCATAGCATTGAAGTCCCCCACGATGAGCAGTGGGAGAGTCAGATTATCCGCCATGAGACCCAGATGTACAATATCCTCCCACAAAGCCTCCGGAGTCTCCGGTCATTGTGCCCATATATAGCCCCCAGGATGAATCGGAACCCACCTTTGTTCTCTAAAGTAACACCGATGAGTTGTTCTGATTTATGGATCTGCACCCCCTCCCAACTTCCTTTGTTCCACCTAACCCAGATCCTTGCCATACCACAAAGATCTAAGTTGTGAATGTGATCCCAGTTTGCCGGAGTCCTACGCGAGAGCATAGCAGCCCCTCTAATCTTCGTCTCCAGTAGGATAGCAATGTCACACGCCTCTCTTCTCAGAACTCCTCCAATCTCCCTCCATCGTTCAATAGAACACCCCCCTAATGTTCCATGCTAGGACCGACATCTAATTAAGAGAAGAGGGGTCCCCCTGGAACTCGTCTGGATCGACACTCGAGGGAAGTGTCTCATCCACCTGATCAATGACTGCATCTACCATAGAAGAAGGAGCAAGATGGGCCTGGATCCTGCTGAGAGTAAGAGCCCAGTCAGGGTTGTCTTCAGTCTGGTCATCCATATCCCTCGCCTGAAGAATATCCTCCCGTGTGGCCGGAGCGTGCCTTTTCCTGCTGCTGTACACCATGATCGCCGGGGAGGCCTCCGTCACCATCTGACTACCACCAGCCGCGCTCATACCCCTGGTCACGATGGTCCTCTGTGGCCTGAACGGGACCAGTGCACCCTGCGTGCTCTCCTCTCTCTGCGGTGATCCTGACTCCAGCCTCCTATCAACCTCCATCCCTGTGTCCTCCTCCATATGTCTGACTGGCTCCGTCTCCCCCGGCAAGTGACTGGGGGTCGTCTCTTCCCAGGTGCCTCCTTTCGAGTCGCCTGTGGCCTAGCAGCCTCCTTCCCCTTGTTTGCACGCACTGGTCTTGTGCCTAAAACACTCACAGTGAGAACACATGGGGGGACCCAGTCATACTCCGCTGCCTGTGTCAGGACCTCCCCAGACGGTACTGATACTCAAGCATACTCGGTAGCTCTGAGCCCGCCTTGATCTCCACGAAGTCCCTGGCATACATCAGTCTGGTACGAAAGGTAGTGGCCTTTTTCGAATTAGTATTAACTAACGCTTTACATGACTGTTGTAGAAGAGTAGAATCTACCACAGAATGAGAGGTTTGCACGGGCTCTACCACCGAAACAGAAGATGGGGTCAATGTACATAAAGCTGCTTTGCTTTTGCTTCATGCCTTCAATCGTTCTTTATAATCATGCTACCATTCCGGATACCCATTTTTCTTAAAACATGATTCCTCAAGGTGTTTGTCACTTTCGTAATGAAAACGTCATCCACCAACTAGCTTTAAAGAATTATGTTAAGAAAGGAGAATAAGCGAATTTCTTAGCCGCCATAGCAACTTGAGACACGTCTCCAAGATTCAGCATAGTATTCCGACGTTGCTCTTCACGTCGTATGGTTAAAAAAACAACTTCAGTACCAAAAAGTGGATCAGTGTGAAGGACTTCACCTCTGATGGAATCATAAATATCATCTAGACCTGCAAGGAACAAATAAACCCACTCTTCTTCGATTTCGGCCATACGCACCTTGATAACATCTGCTTGCATAAATGTGATAGGTTTACGATGATCAAGTTCCTACCAAATAACTTTTAGATCTGAAAAGTATGTCAATACTGGCCTCCCTGCCTGTTTTGTTGCCATTGCTTTATGAGATAAATCGTAAATAATTGATTTATCAGCACCTTCATAGAAAGTGCGAGAAACAGCATCCCACACATCTTTTGCAGTAGATAATGAAAATAACATCATCACCTCAGTTTTCATAGAATTGATTAGCCATCCTTTCACAATAGCATCTTCCGTAACCCATTTATCGTAAGTTGTAGCACCTACATCAGGTTGTGGGAGTAGTACCGGTAAGATATCCCTTCTTGCCTCTGCCAACGACAAACATAGTTACAACTTGCGACCAAATAGAAAATTGGAGCCTTTCAACTTGACTGTAGTAGGGATGAGGTTGGTTCCGGTGCGAACATCATGTTTATCGTCGGTGGAACAACAAGAGCGTAAGGGGATTTACCATCGTATGATACACGAAACAATAGGTTTCGTAGTAATAAGCAAACAATCAGCTTGCTTAGAAGAGCAGTAGGCTCTTAGGTTTTGCAATTGCTCTGATACCAAATTGAATTTAGAGTAGAAAAGAAGTATTGAAGAATATTATATATCTTTTTGCTCACCATAGTATGGTTTATATATAAATTTACAAGGTTGAATATAAAAGATTTACACGATTCTATAAGGCTAGAGAGATAAGGTGTATTAATACAATTGATTTCTATAAGGCTAAAGATAGAAGGTGTATTAATACAATTGATTCTATAAGGCTAAAGATAGAAGGTGCATTAATACAATTAATATACAAGAAGGCTAAAGATAGAAGGCTTGTTAATGCATAAGCTGTATCCATATTAGCTGTGATTCAACACCTATTACTTGTGCTAGTCCAAGCTGACCAAATTTTTACTCAGAATAATCCAAATTTTTCTTTAGGACTGCCCACATCCTAAATTTTCGTTGGGACTGATCCAATACTGCACCACTGCCATGCCACCGCCAGGTTCCCTTAGGCTCCACCGTAACCCCAATAAACCCAACCTCAATTTGGATCCCCCTCCTCGGACTCCTTCCTTCTCTCCCCTCCTCGGACTCCTTCCTCATTGCCATCTCCTACTCCAGCACCTTCCCCCATGGTACCCCAATTCTCTCCCAATCACCGTCGATCGCGTGCTCCTCTCCCTCTCCCCCGCGGGCGACCTCCTTCTCAACTCTGCCTCCTTAACTCCTCGCCTTCATCTACAGGGAGTAGAGTCGGGGCTCGACAGGGGGATGGTGGTGGTACTGGCTGTGGCATCACATTAGGACTGTCGAAATATTTGACAGTTCTTTCAGTAGGAAGGACTGTCAATTTTTTTGACAGTCTTAAAAAATTAAAACTGTCAAAATATTTGACCGTCCTTCCAATAGAACGGACTAAAGGACTGTCAAATTTTTGACAGTCTTTTAAATAAGGACTATCAATTTTTTTGACAGTATTGAAAAAAATTGGACCAGTCTGAATCATGTTTTTGGTGGTACTTCTGTAATAATTAAAAAATTAGAC
>JANAVB010007596.1:12964573-13147073 GCA_029216955.1 Iris pallida
CTCTGTTTTCATGATTAATAATTTCATCTAGAGTTTAAACATAATAATAATAATAATAAATATATTATTATTTTAAATTGCATCACCGGGACCGTGGCTTGATCCTGAGACGTCCGCCACCCAGCCGCCCTTCAGCCTTATAACTATTTATATTTTTATTTTGTCACGAGTTACCTATTCCGTTATTGCAGTCCTTGTGCTTATTTTCTGTTATGTTATTATAGCTGTAAGTTCTTTGACATGTTAATTGTAATCTGTTACTACTGCTATTGTAATGAGATCAAGGAGGACGGAAATAATCTGGGTTGTTCCAGAGGAGTTCAATATTGAGACAAAGGTTGTTAAAATAGTGGCATAACTCGGTGAACAAGGATTTGGCAGCAGCAAGAAGGCTGTTGGCAGACTAAAGGAGGATATGAGCTTACAGAAGAGATGAATAAAACAATGGACTGGTGGTAAGGGCTTTTTCCTAGTTCCCTTTGCTGAATGGCAGGAGGGACTCAGCAGTGAGATGCAGATCTGCTCGTCGACTGCAGGCTGGAGACTTGCGCTAAAAGATTGTGCAACCTAGGTGGTTGTGGCTATGTTAATCAGGGAAGAGGATGGTAAAAGACGAGCTGTCTATTTGGAATTAAGAATATTAATATATAAACGGGAAAGTAGGAATTATTATATATCAATATTTAATTATCACATCTAGACGAAATTATACTCCAGTACATATAGATGAAGTCATGCTCTATATGGATGAGAAAAATATCCTCTATATAGTATATAAACAATAAATGATTTTACTTTAAATAATTTGTCATTGCTTTCCAGTTTTCACGAAACACTAAGAATGTTTCTATATTCTGAGGCTTACAGCAAGGGGAATCGTCTTTCTAAATAATGATGCTTTTGAATTATGTTTTTTCTGCTGCTTGCTTCTGGATGCTTAAAATGCACCCTGATGACAAAACACTAGTTATCTATTGTTTCTAAGTAACGGACATTTACAGGGTCAATACAAGTCGACTCTCATATGTCCTGTCTGTGGGAAAGTTTCAGTGACTTTTGATCCGTTCATGTACCTCTCACTGCCTTTACAATCGGCTTCCTCTCGGACTATGACCATTGTGGTCTTCGCCAGTGACGGGAGTGCACTGCCAACACCATATACTGTTAGTGTGCCTAAGCAGGGTCGCTGCAAGGACCTGATCCAATCACTGAGCACGGCATGCTCATTGAAGAATGTGGAGAAACTTTTACTTGCACAGGTTGGTTCAAATTTGCTTCTAGATTATTTCATTAGCAATTACATGCATCATCTCAATTTTTTGTTTCATGTGACTCAATTGAAGTGTATTTGCAGATACGTGGTCACATGATTCATCATTTTTTCGAGGATCCCTTGGTCCTATTGTCAACCATCAAAGATGATGACCGCTTAGCAGCTTACAAGGTTCCAAAGACAGCAAAGAGCACAACTTTAGTGCACTTTGTACATCGTCGTGAGGAAGTGTAAGTATTGCAGATTCTATTCTTGTATCAGTGATACGAAAAGGATGAATCAACAATTGACAGGCCAATTAACTGGCTGCTTAATCGGATTAATCGGGTGGCCAGTTCATCAAAAATTCCAAGTTGCTGCATATTTTTTATTAATTGACCGATTAATCGGTAAGACCAAGCGCGTGTGAAAACCACTTAATATAATGTTGCTCCTTATATTAGTTATCTCCTTTGCTTAACGGACATTTTTACCTTGGTACAGGATGTCATTCCAATTTGTACCTTAGGCTTCCTCTTGATTTGTGTTTCTCTGGAATTTGAAGATGATGAGTTTAGCTGTATTCATTTTTTAATTAATAACTACTTCTGTTAACTTAGAAACCCTCTTAAGATACAATGATTACAACAGACATCATACCTCATGCAGCTACTTGTTGCCAGTATTCTATATTGTCCCCAACCACTTTCCTAAGCGAGGTTACATTTGAAATAATTGTGGGTTGGGGATGGCGAACCGTCAGGTTAGGTCACTCCCGTGTCAACCTGTTAATGCTCAATCCGATGCCAACCAGTTTATGCTCGACACATTAGACTAATCCTAAACCTGACTAGGGAAGTAATGGCCAACCAATCCGACTGATTGACATGTTCATTGATGGGCCATGTTGTGCCAGACCTGACTTGGTTGACCTATTTGATATGGGGAGTTAAGGAATAACCAGTTGTCGATCTTGTAGAGCTTGGCTGGAAGGTTGCTGGATCACCGCTCGTGCTGTGAGGAAGAGAATTCCATGACACCTGGAAGCACAGAAACTTTGAAATCGGTGTCGTGTTTGTGTCGCTTTGTGTCAGACACATATTGGATGCGGCATACAATCCAAAATACACTAAGACACCAAAATCGGTGTTGTTTCATTCACTTAGTGTCTGAATCATGTCGGGGGAGAGGAAGGTTAGCTGGCGAAGAGGTGCATGTACGTGGACTGGACAGCTTGCTAAATGGGTCATGTTGGGCCAAATGGGTCATCCCCTTCAACATGGACGCCGCCTATTATTAGTCGGGTTGGGTTGCTTGACCAGTTTGCACCTCACCCAAACTTGCCTAAGAAGGCGGGTTGAGTTGTTGGTTAAATTGGTCGGGTCAGAATTTCTACCCTTCCTGTGAGTTCCTCAAAATCATTTGTTGTAACTCCCTAAATGCGCTCGTCTTCCAAATGTGTTTTCCAACCATTTCTATGCCTTTGATGAAAGCCAAGCAAAGTTTTGATTGCACTTTCCCATGATTCTTTCTCTACTGCTTTGCCTTCCTCTAGTCAAACCAATAAGTAAGGAGAATTATCTACCTAATTATAGTTTACCCTTGCAATTTATACTTATTTTATCAGACTTTTAAGCATGTTATACTTTCTTTAGATCTTCATCTTGCCTTCTAAATATATAATATCTTTGTTACTGTATTAATAATCTCCTTCTTAAGTTCAAAAGGGCCGTATTGGTAATAGTCGTCATGTATCACCTAGAATGAACCTTTTTACTTAAGGAAGACAACTCAAGTTCTAATGTATGGCTTCATATATCTCACCATGTCTTGGTTAGAATATCATATAGTGGCACCATGTAGATTTATGTCTGTTAAAAGTGCATTCTTCGTGATTTCAGTTTGCTGGATTTATGCATCTGCAAGTTAAAATGCTTACTGGACTTTGTGTCAGCATTTAACTCTATTTTGTCAAACAAGTTAATCATCTGAAACCAATACATTCAATCTATGTTGCACTAATATGTACACGATACGGGATACGGGCATTTCAAATAGGTACAATTGTAGGCATTACACAGCATGAATATGGATACGTGTGCGGACATGATACGACACCATTTTTCCCACATCGGTGCAAGTTGACATATGTCAACTTTTCCAGTTGTGGCCTGACCGAGTCAAAACGGGGCATGATATTGGTCTCAGCCGATATCTAGAATATCTTTCGAAAATCAGGCAGGATGTCGACATTTTCTAAAGAAAGGCCCATAGACGAGCAATGATTTTCCGTACATAAGATGGGACGTGGAGGGAGAGGGAGGGAGAGTTAAGTGAGATTACTTTCCAATGTAGTTATGTCGAACATACTTCCAAGTTACAATAGATATTACCATCTGTTTTTGGCATACAACTCCTTGCAACATTCTTTAAGTGGGTTTTCCTTGAGGAATTGATATTTTCACATGTTGGAAGCAGATGCTAAATATTAGTTGATTTATTAATATGGGATTGAACTGGAGTGAATTTTTGGATCAATTGAATACCTGAAAAGCTCCATGACCACAAGGAGAGTGAAGGACTATATATATATATATATATATATATATATAATATAGTCAAGAAATGTGTGTGCGTGTGTGTGTGTGTATATATATATCACACACATTTCTTGACTATAATATATATATATATATATATAGGTCCGGATCGGGAGCTGTGCGGGAGCCCTGTCACCCTTGACTGTTGGATCGAGCGGGCACGCGCGCGCACAGGCCCCACTCGGGCCCCCCATCCGATGGTGCTGGGGGGCTAACTCCCGCGGGGCTTTTGATCCGCACCTATTATATATATTGAAAGAGCCGGAGCGCTATTGGTTAATAAATCCGAACCTGACCCCACTGGGTTCGATCTCTCGTCCTCGCGGGTCGCATGCCTTTGCTCTACCATCAGGCTAGAGCCTCATTGGCATATATATATATATATATTATATATAGAGAGAGAGAGAGAGAGAGAGAGAGAGAGAGAGAGAGAGAGAGAGAGAGAGAATCGATATTTCCGCTATTAAGCTTCGCTGAATGTTTCCGATTCCGCTATTAAGCTTCGCTGAATGTTTCCGAAATAGCAGCCATTGGATCTGTCTTTTTGGACCATACATATTATTTCAAAATTTTGCAAGAAATTGGGTACACAAGGAACTAATATGTACGGTCCGAAAAGACGGATCCAACAACTGCTATTTCGAGGACATTTGAGGATGCTTAATAGCAGAGGTCCCAATCCCTCCTCATATATATATATATATATATATATATATATATATATATATATACTGTTAGTCCCCAAGCCTTAGCCTAGTGGTAAGGCGGGGGACACCTGGGGGAGAGGTCATGGGATCGATCACCCATCCGGACTGGCTGGATGTCTATTATAGCCACAGGCCGGGCCGGCTGGGTGGCTCTTATAGCCACGGGTCCAGGCAATATATATATATATATTATATATATATATATATATATGGAAAAATGTACTTGTTATATATAAAATGTAAGGAGTCTACAATGCAGATCTTGGTGGAGACTTAAAGTTCGCCATCACTTTTACATCAAAATCTATATTGTGTATCCCTAATAGCGGACGTAGTCACCAACTCAAAATTCTATTGTTTCTCCTTCCATATATGCCAGACCGCGCAGCCGCCAGCCGAATCCTTGCTGTTTTGTACCACTGGGAACCCCGATTCCTTTCGGCTATGATATCTGCCACCTCCTCTCCAGCTTCGAGGGCCTTGAGTCTGTAAGTTGAGCTGAGAATATTGATGTTGCCAAACGGATGATGAGAAGGAACATCGAAAGAATAAGTGCTCCATAGATTCATGGTCTTACTTGCATAACTCGCACATGGGTGACAGAATTGCACACCAAATCTCACTAGGTGGTCCCGAGTAAGCAACTTTCCAAGACAGTTTGTACAAGCAAAATTGTATTTTGGAGTCCACCCCTTTGGTCCACACCATCTGAGCTAGCTCCATGGGAGGGTGAACCTCCCTAAGAGGCGCGTACACGATCGATTGGGGAAAGATATGCTGGCCGGTGTCCGTCCATACCCATCGGTCCCCGTCCGTACTCTCAGTATCCACCTGGACCGTTTCAATCTTCTGCTGAAACTGTCTCGTCATAGGGTGAAGGTCCGCTCGCCACACACCCTCCCGAAGAATAGCGCTCGCTCGGGCCCTCCTCCCCGCCATTGGCATCGCTTGCTTACCAACTCGATCCGCCAAGCTCATATGGTTGATCCAAGGATCCCACCACAGATCAGTAGTCTCTCTTTGAAAATGATCTGGAGATGAGTCCCTTCAAAGTAGTCCGATGAGAGAAGGTTCTTCCAAGTAACAGAGTCATTGCTATTGGCTCGGATCTCCTAAAGGACTGGTCCTTCATATACCTTTCCTTCATCTATACCGCCCACAAGGAGTCATGGACGAGGAATCGCCAAGCTTGTCTAACACCCGCCGTATCGTGCAAAGTCCTCAAGGACTGTAGGCCGACACCTCCCTCCTCCCGAGGTCTGCATAGAGTCGTCACCCTATAGAGTGTAGTTCTCCTCTCCAGATAAAGTTTGCATATAATTTTTCAATTTTACTAATGGTCGCAGACGGCAACATGAGAGTCTGCAACCAGAATCGAGTAATGGCATAGATGACGGATCGAACTACCTCGATGCATCCACCAAAGGATAGGCTTTGGGCATGCCACCCCTCCAGCCGTCGCTGAGCGTAGTCAACCAGACTTTGACATTCAGTCTCTCTGGCGTAGTTGATAGATAACGGAATTTCCAAGTATTTGACCGATAACTCCCCTTCTCAATACCAAGAAGTAGCGCCTTCTCTTCCTTCAGCTGACAGTGCTTGTTGAAATAGGTCATACTCTTATTCAGCTGCAGACCAGTCAGAGAGCCAAACCGTTCCATGACCCTATTCAAAGCCATAATCCCACGCCGCGAAGGGACCAGAAAGACCAACAAGTCATCCGCATAGATAAAATGTGATATCTGAGGATGCACCCGATTGTACAGTGGGGTGATCTGGCCTCTATAGACTGCCACGTCCAAGAGCGATGTGAAAAACTCCATGACTAAGGTGAAGATGTATGACGATAGCGGATCCCCTGTCGAAGTCCTCTTGAACTGCCGAAGAAGAAACCATACGACCGACCCCTGACAAGGACGGAGAAAGAGGGAGTGGATATGCAGACCCGTACTCTATACTGCACAGTCTGGCGAAAGACTCCACCAGAAGGCACCTCATACTCAACGAAAGGCGGTAGGTCAGCACTCGCATTTACTTCAACAAAGATCCGTGCATATCCCATACGGGTCTTGTACGCCGTAGCTTCATCGGCCTTGATAGGTTTGTCTATGACACTGTCAATCTTCATCATCATGGAGATGCTCCATTGATTAGCTGGTAAACCCGGTAGTCTGATCCAAATTGGAACTGTGAGGAGAACTTCCCGCTCATAAGTCGACTCCGGTGTCTATGCCTTCATGATAATAAGCCTGCCATCAAAGGTCCACAGTCCTCCCTGGAGGACCGCTCCATGTCCTCCTGCAAGTAGAAACTCACGAGATAGAAGCCATTTTCTCGTGAGAAAAATTTTATGCCGTCCCTCGGTCTCCAAACTCGTGCCGCGTACGCACGGATCTGTCCGTAAAACGGTCTCGAGCCAAGCACATATAGGATGACTGAGTTGCGGCAGTAGTCCGCGGTCTCAGCAAGATCTTCCTCCGTCAGGGTTGCCCGAAGTGTTGTGTCAACCATTTTCGGTTGAACATAAGACATCTGTGCTGGCAAGTTATTCGTCCCTCCATTCAACATATCCGCGTAGGATTTCGGAATCCCTGCCTTACGTTGATCTCCAGCCACTTGTTTGCCTTTATCCACTCCCGACCATCGTTGAGGCATTGGTGGTATGGACACATTGTTAGGTAATTGACGAGAACTCCCATCCGGCCTCCTAGCCTCCCCTGGGCTTGCACCACTAACGTGTCTCCGTAGCACGTGTCTCTGGTTACCACCCCTATGATTGTCGCCTACCGAGGTCCCACATGGCCAGTGAGTTTCCACATCCCCTTTCCCGTTACGCCTTCTGATCACCGTTGTCCATCCCGCCTGCTCCTCCGGGCCGTATTATTAGCATTACGTCGATCGCTATCTCCGACGGTGCCCACGCCCTCTACCGGAGCCCGACCCATGCGTCCACCACCCCTAGCCGCCGTTGCCGGCCCATTTTCGGCCATTCCGGCGGTCGTCGGACCGCTGTCGACCTCGCCGTCGGCGGGACGCCGCGCCTGGCTACTGCGCTGGATCCCGCGCCGCCCCCGACCCCCAACATCCTGCTGCCAGCTTTCCTGAATGATCGGAGCTCGATTGCGCCGCCAGCACCCGCCTCGCCGCCGCCGCCGCGACGCCCGCCGTCCCCGGCCGGCCCTCCTCCTGGTGCGCGGTGGACGCGCCGGGGTCCCAGGTTTGGGACCCCCTCTCGATCGCATACGTGAGGGAAACCCTAGCCGCTGCTATTTATATATATATATGGAAAATAATAATAGAATTTTTGAGTTGGTGACTACGTCCACTATTGGGGTGATACACAATATAGATTTTGATGTAAAAGTGATGGAGAACTTAAGTCTCCACCAAGATCTGCCTTGTAGGCTCCTTAAATTTTATATATAACAAGTACATTTTTCAATATATATATATATAATATAATATATATGTATCATAATCGGTAAGACCTAAATTGAATCTTTAGCGCAAACTAGTTGAAACCTCCCAAACTGCTGCAAAGCAAACTGTAGGAGAGTAACCGAGACTGATGGTCCTAAACTACCAGCTCATGACACGTAGAATGACAATGAACTAAAATATGATCCGCACAAGATTAAACTTTATCTCAACCCTTTTCTACTCACACCTGCTGCACTGCATCTTGTTCCTGCCAATGTCTTATTCTGTTAGGCTACATTTTCTTAGTTCCTAGAAGATAGTTTATCTCTTTACATCAATAAATGTTACATGTAGGTACTTTCACTTTCTTTTTCTAAATAATTATGTTCATCATGTAATCTGAGGACTTTTAAAGCAAAGTATAATTCAGGAGATAGTCACTTTCGAATGGGTTGTTTGATGCCGTTTTGCTCCATCATCCTTGCCTGGCTATTATTTTATATTTCATGGTTTTATTCTGACTTCATCCTGACTGTATGAACTTTAACAATTTACTGTAATGAACTATAGAGAGGCACTTAGTGGCAGTAATCTCACATTTCGTATCATTTGACTACTTTCTAGTGAGCCTGGGAACAGCAGCTCAATGGTGTGGAAACCCTATGGTACACCTCTTGTTGCAGCAATTTCACGCGATGGACTTGTTAAAAGCACTGATATCCAGAAGATTGCTCATACAATGCTTACCCCTATGCTGAGAAGTGAAGAACTACATTCTTATTATCTCTCATGAATCCTCTGATACAGCTTCGCAGCGGCAGGTTCATCAAGCAACTTGCATCAAACAATCAAGTGTAGATTCTGTAGATAATGGTTCCATGGATAAAGAATCTGAATCTTTGAGAACAGCAACAGCCTCTCCGTGCTTCATTTGGTTGATGAAAATAATGATTGCATAAATTTGTCTACAGAAGAGAAATCATTCAGGCTATCATCACTGTCTTGTTGTCATCTTCATCATCATCATCATCATCATCATCATCAATTCTGGTATTTATCCACTGGGCAGAGAAGGATATGAAGAGGTATGATATTCATTATCTGGAGAACCTTCCGGAGGTGTTCAAGTATGCCCCTGCACCAAAAGAGCTCGTGGTGAGCCCCTCCTTGTATGCTTGCTTGGACGCTTTCTTGCGGGAAGAGCCATTGGTACCTGAAGATATGTGGTTAGTTTCTCTGATTTAATACGTTGTGTATACACCTTATCTCTTCCCTATATAGCTATAGAAAGCATAGTTTGTAGTGTCAACGATACCGATATGTAACGACTGTATCTTATTGGTTTTGACATGTCCAGATCCGATACCGACCGCTACTGGACGAAACCGAAAAAGGGAGAAGTATGGGAAAAATAGCAACATAACCATTACCATTTATCGAAGTTGTATAACTATTCACAACACTCCACCTTAATATTATTCCATTCTAAAGTATCTATTGTGGTTGTACTCTAAGCAAGTAAATAAACAATATGATCTATGGTGGGCGAATGATTCAACAATGTTGAATATGTTCCGTCTAAAACTAAAATAAACAACAACTAATATAAATAAACTCGAGTCTAAATACATCAAATATTTTTTTTTTAATAGTTTTTTAAAACACATTTGATCTTTTTTGGCTTTTTGAAATGAAAACCCCGATACTATGATTCAAAACCGGTGAAACTGTAGAAGCAACCAATAATGATACTTAAAAAAAGGGTCCAAACCGATTCCCATACCGATACTTAGAATCTTTGGGGGTTGTTTGAAAACCATGAAACTTGGAGAAGCCAAAGTGTAACCACCATATTTTCAAAATTATAAGTAATAATATGTATTTAATTATTTAACTATTATTGCTTAGATTAATTAGTTTCTAATTAGTGATTAGTTAGTTAATCCTAATTAGTGTTTAGTTTAGTGTTAACCTATGTTTAGGTTAATGAAAGTATCATGTTTAGGTTAAGAATTAATCTTGGGTTAGAAATATCTAGATATTTTTCACCTCTTCAAAAACAAATATCTTCATTCCATCCCCCTTCAAACTAAAGATCAAGGGAGGATTCCATGAGAAGCTAGCTACCTCACCCTCACACCCCCACCCACCATGGCCACCATCTATAAAAACCCCACCCCTTCACTTCATGATACCATTCCATTTTTCCGTCATTCCACTTTTTTCTCTCCAAAGTCACTCTTCCAAACTTATTTTCCCACAACCCTAAACCCTTTCAAAGTTGAGCCAAAAGCTTGAAGGCTCAAGGAGTTGCTAGAGGAGCTTGAGACTAGAAGGAAAAGCTTGGACTAGGTTTTGAGTCTAAAACTCATTGGTTGTACTTGGGAGCCCTTCCCAAGAGGTAAACCCTATTTTCTCTTAAGACTTTGTAGAGTAATAACTAATCAAAAATCCATAGAAGATTCGCTAATCCTTAGGCCTAATTTCAAATGATGATACTTGGTAGTATCATGAGTTTTAGTATGTTAGATTGATAAGAGAGTATTGGTATCCTGTGTTTATGTATAAAATATGCACAAGAGTATATATGTATGAGAGAGTGTTTATTTATATAGATGCATGTGTGGGTAGATTGTGTGTGTGTGTGTGTATATATATATATATATATATATATATATATAATATAAGTATATATATAAATGTGTGAGAAATACACATATACTTATGTGTGTTTATATATATATATATAAGAAAGTGAGATATGTATATATATACAAGTTGTATATAGATGTGTGTGTGAGTGATTTAGAAGAGGGGGAGGCAGCAGCTTTAGGGGTAGCAGCTGGAGTGTCAGCAATTGTAGCATCATCACCATCACCCTCATTATCTTGAGAGCGGGTATGTACGTGTGTGTGTCTAGGATAAGTAATTGGGTATAAGCATTAAGATATAAGAGACTAATTCAATAACTTATATTATATAGATATCACAAGTAGGTAGTTTTTAAACCTATCTAGTTAAGTTACAACTAGAAATAGGTATTGAACCTAGAAACCAACAACTTCGTAAATATGATTGATTTAGATTTTTCATATCACCTATTGACATGATAATTCTTAATATAGGTTATTTGGACCTCGTTTCAGACTCTATTCCCCCTATCATTATCTCACTACGGCAGGCGAGTACATTTTCTGATTGTTTTCAGTATTCGATAGCTTCAATATTTCATGCTCTAGTTAAGTTTACCTGATTCTCGTCACGATTGATAAACGGATTGATTATATGGATTCATCTCCAGGATACGTGTTTACATGTGTTGGTCATGTTGTTATAATGACCTACTCCAGTTTATCTAGTTTCATGTTTCCATGTTTCTAGAATCATTGTATCCAGACTCGAATCCATGAGTATTAGTCGGGGCGGAGGAAATACTAAGTAGAGATGTGATCAACCCATATAGTGCATTTTTACTTTATCCAGGCTGCTAGCTAATCATACATTCACGTGGTTATGCCTTACCATTCTAGTTTGATAGCCATCGATAGGATGTGCCTTATACCTTAGTCGATCACAAATCTAACATAGTATTTTCAGTCACTTAGAATAGTTCAGTTTTACTGATCATTTCATTTCATGTTGTCACACCATATCCCTTGCTTACTTAATTACTAGTTTTCTCTTTACCTGTGACATACATGATTCTAGTCTTTCCAGTTATCTGGTTTTACATATGCTTAACATGTTTTATGGTCTCTACCATATATTGGAACTGCTTTCATTAGTGTACTTCGCTCCAATCCTGACTGGATGTTGATATAAATAGGGGATGACTATGAGGCCGTTTCACTACTTATTACGAGGCCCAGAGGACCTTATTGCTGAGCTTGATCCTACTCTACCAGCGGATCAGGAACCTTCGCAATGGAAATTCTGGCTGCGATTACTTAGTTTTTAGTATAGCTTTTAGATATATTTTTTGTCCGAATTTCTCCGGTAGTCTACTGTCTTTATGTTATATTTGGATCTAGATTTTTGAGTTATCTTACCTAAACTGTGGACTTGAACTATAGACAATTTGTTTCTATTGATTGATCCTTCTCGTGATATCTTTTTTAGAAATGTGATTTGAGTACTATAGTTGTTTTATATATATTGCTTGAGTTGTTGGATATTACTGTGTATTTCTAGACAACGTTCTACCGCCAATACTGCGGCGTAGGCTGAATGTACCCACGTACTCGTGTCCGATCATCAGGGCGCAGGTCGTGACACGTTTTTATGGTGGCCCATGCATGTTAGGTTACGCAATTAGTGCGATGTCGTGATAGTACTTAGGATTAGAGCACTATTACGAGCCTGTGAGATAATATAGAATGGAGAATACTCGAACACATACTAAAAAAATTTCGATCTGATTTAAATTTTTACCTTTGTCAAATTCTAAATATTTGATATCTTTAGTGTCATTTTAGAACAATTTCTGATCTTTTGCCATATTGATAACTTGTATTTTCATATGGTTTTCAGAATGGCACCCAAGACCAGAGCTCGTAGCACGGGAGCAGCAACAGCTGCATCTACCGAGCAATCATCGACCTTCGACGTGTGACCGGAGTGGCGGTGTGAGTCTAACAACACTTCCTCCATTCCCACCTCAGAGGGGAGTGCCCGTCTCCTCACGCCCATGCGACATACCTGCCGGGGATGCAATTGTTCGAGCTTCTCCGAGGTATGATGGAAGCTCAACGCGTGCAGGCTGAGGTACATAGTTCGCTAGTCGAGGGGATGCGTGAGGGCATGGAGAATGCTCATCAAAGGGCCTAGCAGCTGTAGAGAGAGTAGCCACCCAACCATAACCTGTTCAACAGAGGATGGGTAATATCTTATATTTCAAGAAGATGTATCCTCGGGAGTTCAAGGGTACCGAGAGTATCCTATATGCTGACGACTGGCTGGAGAACATCGAGCGAATCCTTCGTCTTGTCCGAATCCCTGAGGATCTGGTAATTGAGGCTGTTGGCCTGCAGCTTCAAGACGTTGCACGGACTTGGTTCAGAAATGAGCCTAGGCTTGCAGCGATGGATCTGACCTGGGAGGCATTCAAGATCCTCTTCAAAAAGAAGTTTTTTTCCGCTATGGCCAATGGAGTTTTGGAGAAACAATTCTAGAACTTGGAGCAGAATAATATGTCTGTGGACGGATACGCAACGGAGTACGGCAGACTGAGCCGGTATGCTGAGTATATCCAGAAGACCGAGCACGTAGGTTCCGACAAGGTCTGGCCAAAGAGAACCGCGTTCATATCGGATCCAGCATCACAACTTACGATGCTATAGTTCTTGAGGCGCAGAGGATTGAAGTAGACTTGGGCCTTATACTCAAGAGGAAGCACGATGCTTTTGTCGGGGGTAGTAGCTCGGGACCGACAAAGCGTCCCCAGTTGCAGCAAAAAGGCAGTAGCCCCAACAACAGTATCGCCCACCAACTAGAGCATTTCTAATAGGGCCCATTTTGCGGTTACTGCAAGAAGCCATGGCATGACTGAGATGTTTGTCGGAAGAGGCTTGGAGCATGCTTGTCTTGTGGATCTACTGCACATCAGGTCAGGGAGTGTCCCTTAGCTAATGTTCGTCCAGCTTTGGGTGCAGCACCACTTAGAAGGGATCGGTTAGACCGCCATCGGCCCAGCAACAAAGAGGACCACCACTTCCTACTTAGCAGCAACGATTCGTCCAGCACCAGCTGAGGGGTCCACTCAGCAGGGCAGGATTTTGCTTTGGCGGTCGAGGAGGCCGATACTACTGGTGATGTGATAGCAGGTTCCATTCTTCTCGATTCATTTTCAGCTATTGCTTTATTTGATTTTGGAGCATCTCATAGCTTTATATCTGTGGTTTTGTGCTTAAACATAGTTTAGAAACAGAACCACTTGGTAAGAGTTGTAAAATCATGACGGGTGGAGGCATTCTCCTCGTTAGCGATGTTTGCAACTATCGTCGCGTGACTTTAGGAGGCCGAGACTTGTGTGCCAGCCTACTCGTAATGCCACTTCCGAGTTACGACTTAGTTCTCGGAATGGATTGGTTGAGTACGCAGTGCGCTACTATAGATTGCCGCAGGGGTTGTGTAGTGTTTAGCACTCCAGGAGAGACGGTATTCGAGTTTGCTAGAGGAGCCATAGAGTTGAGCGATAACGTGTTCTCAGAGCAATGGTTGAGGAGAAAGTATTGCCTCATCCTCTTATAGCTGACTTTCTCGACGTATTCCCAGAAGAATTGTCGGGATTACTGCCTGATAGAGATGTTGAATTCTCTATCGACCTAGTGCCAGGAGCGGAGCCGATATCGCAACATGTCTATAGAATCAACAACAACGAGCTGGAGGAGCTGAAGAAGCAGATTGATGAATTAGAGGACTTGGGATTCATCAGATCGAGTTCTTCGCCTTGGGGAGCACTAGTGTTTGTGCCCAAGAAGGACGGGACGGTACGGATGTGCATCGACTATAGAGCCTTGAACAATCTCACAATTAAGAACAAGTATCCGTTGCCCATGATTGACGATCTCTTCGATCAGTTGAGCGGCGCGAATGTATTCTCCAAGATTGATTTGAGATCGGGCTATCATCAGGTGAAGGTGAAGAAGGACGATGTTGCGAAGACTGCCTTTCGGACTAAATACGGCCAGTACGAGTTCTTAGTGATGCCTTTTAGGTTGACCAATGTCCCAGCTGTTTTCATGAACTTGATGAACCAGGTATTCCATCAATACCTGGACAAGTTCGTGGTGGTTTTCATAGATGACATTCTCATTTATTCGAAGACCCTCGAGGAATACGAGAAGCATATGCGGATAGTGCTAGAGATTCTCAGGAAGGAGAAATTGTACGGGAAGTTCTCAAAATGTGAGTTTCTCTTAGACAATGTGGAGTTTCTCGGGCATGTGGTGACGGAAGACGGGATATCAGTTGATCCAAAGAAGATTACTGTTGTAGAGTCTTGGGCTACTCCCAGCTCTGTTGCAGAAGTTTGAAGCTTCTTAGGATTGACCGGGGATTACAAAAAAATTGTGATGGACTTCTCTCGGATTGCAGAGCTGATGACGAAGCTTACTCGCAAAAACGTGGAGTTCGTTTAGACGGATGACTGTCAAGCGACGTTTGATGAACTGAAGAAGAGGCTGACTACAACTCCTATTTTGACGTTGCCATCAGGTTCATGAGGCTTCTCTATTTACAGCGATGCTTCTGGTAAAGGACTGGGATGTGTTCTTGAACAGAACAAGAAGGTGATAGCATATGCTTCCAGGCAGTTACGACCACATGAGAAGAATTATTCCACTCATGATTTAGAGTTGGCAGCAGTGATCTTTGCCCTAAAACTGTGGAAACACTATCTGTACGGAGAGCGCGTGAAGATTTTCACTGACCACAAGAGCTTAAAGTACGTTTTCACACAGAAGGAGCTGAACATGAGACAACGCAGATGGTTAGAGTTGATGAAAGATTTTGACATCACTTTACAGTACCATCCGGACAAGGCCAATGTAGTTGCCGATGCCTTGAGCAGATATCCAATAGCTATGTATCTGACGATGAATCGTCACTTGCTAGCAGACTTGGAGAACTTAGGCATCGAGGTTATCATTCCCGGAGCCGAGATATAATTGATGAGTATGCAGATCCAGTCTAGTTTGATGGACAGGATCTGAGAAACTCAGTATCAAGACGAGAGTTTGAGGAGTATCAGAGCTCTGGTGCAGACCGGACTAGTGGATGACTTCACTATTTCGGAGGATGGTTCATTGAGATGCGGAGTTAGACTGTGTGCCTAGTGGTGATATGCGAGAAGAGATTATGCAGGAAGCTCATCGATCTCAGTATCCTATACATCCTGGAGCTAGAAAGATGTACAAGGATCTGAGGGATCATGTATGGTGGTATGGTATGAAGAGAGGTTGCACGCTTTGTCTCTAGATGTTTACTGTGTCAACATGTCAAAGTCGTGAGACAGAGACCAGGAGGGTTGCTTCAACCATTACCGATACCAGAGTGGAAATGGGAACCTATCACTATGGATTTTGTTTCCGGTCTTCACGCACTATAGGGAACAAGGATGCGATTTGGGTCATCGTTGATAGGTTGACTAAATCAGCCCACTTCTTGTCTTTCAAAGTGGGTTTGTCAACGGAGAAGTTGGCCGAGCTTTATGTGAGGCAGATTGTCCGGTTACACGGAGTTCCAGTGAGCATTGTCTCCTATCGGGACCGCAAATTTACGTCTCATTTCTGGAGGAGTTTGTAGGCTAGCTTTGGTACTCAACTCAAGTTTAGTACCGCTTACCACCCTCAGACGGAATGGACAGTCAGAGAGGACTATTCAGACTCTCGAGGATATGCTTCGGACTTGCGTATTAGACTTCAGCGGCGCTTGGGAGGATCATCTTCATCTGGTAGAGTTTTCTTACAACAGCAGCTACCATGCCAGTATTGAGATGTCACCTTTCGAAGCATTGTACGGACGGAAATATCGTATCCCGCTATCTTGGGACGATGTAGGCGAGAGAGCACTTTTGTGACCGGAGATGGTAGTAGATGCTGCGGAAAAGGTGAAGCAAATTAGAGAAAGATTTCGCGTAGCTTAGGACAGACAAAATCACTGGTCCGATAGCCACCGAAGACCGCTAGAGTTTGAGGTATAGATTCATCTAATCTTTTAGATTGATAATGTTTGTAGATTATGTATTAAGATTTTGTTTTAAATCTAGGTTGGGGATCTGGTATTCATGAAGATTTCTCCGACGCGTGACACGATTCGAATCGGAGGAGGCGGAAAGCTTAGTCCGAGATTTATTGGATCTTTTAGCATTCTTGCAAAGGTCGGTGCTGTAGCTTACCAACTAGCCTTGCCACCTGTTTTAGATGGAGTGCATAATGTGTTTCACGTATCCCAGCTGAGACGATATGTGGCCGACCCTAGCCATGTGTTGGATTACTCAGAGATCGAGGTAGGACCAAGCCTAAACTACGAGGAGCGACCGGTGGAAATTATGGATTTCAGGGAGAAGGTGCTGCGCAATCGGACTGTTCCCTTTGTTCGCATCGCTTGGAGGCATCACTCTCTAGGTGAATCCACTTGGGAGAGAGAGGATGAGATCCGAGAGCGATACCTTATCTTTTCGAACCGTGAGGTAACTTTCTATTACTTCCTTTTCGTGCCGTATCTATATTTAAATTTCGAGGACGAAATTATTTTAAGGAGGAAAGATTTGTAACCACCATATTTTCAAAATTATAAGTAATAATTATTTAACTATTATTGCTAAGACTAATTAGTTTCTAATTAGTGATTAGTTAGTAAATCCTAATTAGTATTTAGTTTAGTGTTAACCTATATTTAAGTTAATGAAAGTATCATGTTTAGGTTAAGAATTAATCTTGGGTTAGAAATATCTAGATATTTTCCACCTCTTCAAAAACAAATATCTTCATTCCACCCCTTCAAACTAAAGATCAATGGAGGCTTCCATGAGAAGCTAGCCACCTCACCCTTACACCCCCACCCACCATGGCCACCATCTATAAAAATTCCACCCCTTCACTACATGATACCATTCCATTTTTTCCTTCATTCCGCTTTTTCCTCTCCAAAGTCACTCTTCCAAACTTATTTCTCCACAATCCTAAACCCTTTCAAAGTGGAGCCAAAAGCTTGAAGGCTCAAGGAGTTGCTAGATGAGCTTGAGACTAGAAGGAAAAGCTTAGACTAGATTTTGAGTCTAAAACTCATTGGTTGTACTTGGGAGCCCTTCCAAGAGGTAAACCCTATTTTCCCTTAAGACTTTATAGAGTACTAACTAATCTAAAATCCATAGAAGATTCACTAATCCTTAGGCCTAATTTCAAATGATGATACTTGGTAGTATCATGAGTTTTAGTATGTTAGATTGATAAGAGTATTGGTATCCTTTGTGTTTATGTATAAAATATGCACAAGAGTATATATGTATGAGAGAGTGTTTATTTATCTAGATGCATGTGTGTGGGTAGATTGTGTGTGTGTGTGTGTGTGTGTAGTATGTGTGTGTGTGAGAGAGAGAGAGAAATACACATATACTTATGTGTGTTTATATATATATATAAAGAAAGTGAGATATGTATATATATAAGTTGTATATAGATGTGTGTGTGAGTGATTTAGAAGAGGGGGAGGCAGCAGCTGCAGGGGCAGCAGCTGCAGGAGCAGCAACAACAGCTGCTGCAGGGGCATCAGCTGGAGGAGCAGCAACATCAGCTGCTGCAGGGGCGGCGGCAGCAGCAGCAGCCGCCTTGGCTGCAACAACATCAGCAACTTCAGGGGCAGTAGCAGCAGCTGGAGTGTCTGCAATTGTAGCATCATCACCATCACCCTCATCATCTTGAGAGTGGGTATGTACGTGTGTGAGTGTCTAGGATAGGTAATTGGGTATAAGTATTAAGATATAAGATACTAATTCAATAACTTATATTATATAGATATAACAAGTAGGTAGTTTTTAAACCTATCTATTTAAGTTACAACTAGAAATAGGTATTGAACCTAGAAACCAACAACTTCGTAAATATGATTGATTTAGTTTTTCATATCACCTATTGACATGATAATTCTTAATATAGGTTATTTGGACCTCGTTTCAGACTCTATTCCCTATCATTATCTCACTACGGCAGACGGACTACATTCTCTGATTGTTTTCAGTATTCGATAGCTTCAATATTTCATGCTCTAGTTATGTTTACCTGATTCTCGTCACGATTGATTCACGGATTGATATTATATGGATTCATCTCCAGGATACGTGTTTATATGTGTTGGTCATGTTGTTCATAATGACCTACTCCAGTTTATCTAGTTTCATGTTTCCATGTTTCTAGAATCATTGTATCCATACTCGAATCCATAAGTATTAGTCGGGGCGGGAAAAATACTAAGTAGAGATGTGATCAACCCATCTAGTGCATTTTTATTTTATCCAGGCTGTTAGTTAATAATACATTCACGTATGGTTATGCCTTACCATTCTAGTTTGATAGCCATCGATACGATGTGCCTTATACCTTAGTCGATCACAAATCTAACATAGTATTTTAAATCACTTAGAATAGTTCAGTTTTACTGGTCATTTCATTTCATGTTGTCACACCATATCTCTTGCTTACTTAATTACTAGTTTTACTCTTTACCTGTGACATACATGATTCTAGTCTTTCCAGTTATCTGGTTTTACATATGCTTAACATGTTTTATGGTCTCTACCATATATTGGAACTGTTTTCATTGGTGTACTTCGCTCCAATCCTGACTGGATGTTGATATAAATAGGGGATGACTATGAGGACCGTTTCACTATTTATTACGGGGCCCAGAAGGACCTTATTGCTAAGCTTGATCCTGCTCTACCAGCGGATTAGGAAACCTTCGCAATGGAAATTCCGGCTGCGACTACTTAGTTTTTAGTATAGCTTTTAGACATCTTTTTGTCCGGATTTCTCCGGTAGTCTACTGTCTTTATGTTATATTTGGATATAGACTTTTGAGTTATCTTACCTAAACTTTGGACTTGAACTATAGGCAGTTCGTTTCTATTGATTGATCCTTCTCGTGATATCTTCCTTAGAAATGTGATTTGAGTACTATAGTTTTATATATATTGCGTGCATTGTTGGATATTACTGTGTGTTTCTAGACATCGTTCTACCGCCGATACTGCGGCGTAGGCTGGACGTACCCACGTACTTGTGTCCGATCATCAGGACGCGGGTCGTGACAGAAAGGACCCAGTAAACTATGGTGATGGGTCCCACGGTGAAGTAATCCAAAGTTTTTGTTTCATCTTTCCTAAGCTATTGTGTTTTGTTGGGAGGAAACTAAATTTGGAACCCAAAGAATTCTTCCTTAGGACCCACCATTCCCTCACGACATTTAAGTTCACCAAGTTCCAACCATTTTTCTTGAAACTTAACCAAGAAACTTGGAGACCTTCATGCCCAGCTGACCATGGGGACAAACCCATGCGGGCTAAAGCTCCTGTTCCCCAAGTTCTCCAACTTCTTAATACCAAACATGAGAACTTGGAGAACTCTCCAATTTCTCCAAGTTCTCTAAGTTCTTAGCTTGGTTCGAAGAACCAAACATCCCCTTGATAGAAAGATCCATTTCTAGAGAAGTTATTGGCCAAACGTTGTATTCTTATGTTGTTAGACTAAACACTTGTCACTGGATGTTATAAGGCATTTCAACAACAAGATGTTGAATTTTATGTCCATGTTAGAAGAAACAGATAAGCATGTAGTTACCATGTAGAAGAGAGTTCTAATATACGGATTCTCAAGTACCATGACTTGATCTAACTACTAGAAGTGGTAGCCTATGTTGTCTCCTTCAAAGACGATCACCTGAGATGTGCATACCTTCTCATTAACAAAACGGATTTGTATGAATTTGAGGCTTTTATAGCTTATGTATGTAGAAGCTTGATTAGGAGCCCTGGATACTGAAATGGATCACAGTTGCTGATGACTGTTTGTTCAGACATGATGTTACCCACTAGATTAGGAGCAACTTTGATGAATATGGTCAACACCATGCTAATAAGTTCTGTGGTCCCAAGAACGTTTGGAGGAAGCTCACTACTGTGCTGGTTACCATCTATAAGGAAAATTAGAAGACTCCCTATGGGCTTGGCAAGTACACTTGCATGGTTTGTCTGGTAGATGTGCCGCTTCATCTAAGATATAGGTTACTGATGAATTCCAAACATCAAGATATGTTCAAAGATTGTGGCAACAATATTTGTAGATATCCTCTAGATGTAATTTTAACCATTTCTAACTGATCAATATGGAGGAAAGGGATAGTGCAAAAGACTTATTTAGGGGCCATGGATGCCACTTATTCTGAACACTTATTCCTCTCAAGTCCAGAATACATATGATAGAGCTTGTCAAGCTCGGGTTGTCCTTTACCCTTGTCAACCATTCAAAATTAAACCTGAAGCCTGAGCTTTCTGGAACGTTTTTTTATAAGTTTTTCAGGTGTTTCTTGCTGCTTATTGGTTGTTTGAGCTTAAACTGCATAGCCAAAAGGTAGGTCGACCTACCTGCCAAGTGTCTGTCTAGGTTCTACCTCTGGTCACAATAAAACCCAACTAGGGATATGAATTTAAGGTTGCCCAAAAATAATTTACCTCTATTCTCATAAGCTGAGTTTCGTATTGCTATTGGTAGTTGTCACTCCTGTGTAGTAGGAAAATAATTTATTGGAGAAATTGCACTGTATAATTGTTCCGCTAAATGAATTGCCACAACAAAAATGATTTGTTCTTATGATGTGTCTTGATAGGTACTGCCCAAGATGTAAAGAGCAAAGGCAAGCTTGTAAGAAGTTGGATCTGTGGAGGCTTCCTGACGTTTTAGTTATTCATCTCAAGAGATTCTCTTTCAGCAGGTCAACAAAACATAAGCTGGAAACCTTTGTCAACTTCCCCATTCATGACTTTGATTTAAAAAACTATGTCGCGCACAAGAATGGCTCACAACGCCAACTCTATGAGCTCTATGCTTTGAGTAATCACTATGGGAGCATGGCTAGTGGGCATTATACTGCACACATCAAGGTGAACCATATTCTTGCTGTAGCTTGTCATTTATTGGGGCTATTTTAGTTTTCTGGATACTGCTACTGGAACTAGGCATACTCAAATAGAGCATGGATTGACACTAAAAATTCCTAAAATTTTGGCCACTAAGATAACGTGCTTAATTTATTGTTTTCTTCTCTGAGAACCGCAAATGCCAGTTTCCAGTACAGCGACATTATTTAAATGTCATGTGTCTGTGGGTACATAGTGTGATATTATATAGGTCACAGTATCTATTTAGAATTTCCTCCCTTCTCTCCTTTCTGAACGTGGAAGCAGGCATACATATTTTGATGTTTCTATATTGGCTAGAAGATTGCAATGTGCTAACATTTTTTGAACTGCAACCATCACTTGGCTGTTGTATCTAGCAAGCCTTTTTTCTCTAGCAGCTGATTTCAGCCATCACTCTTTTCCTGTGCAGCTTATAGAAGAGAATAAGTGGTATAACTTTGATGATAGCCATATTTCTCCTTTAAATGAGGAAGACGTGAAGTCAGCTGCAGCTTACGTGCTCTTTTACAGGAGAGTAAACGTGGAGGATGGTTCTCCAAGCAATGGAGTTCAATCATATCCAAACCAAAACCACAATTTTTGTCGAAGATAGGTTTCATCAGCCATGCAGTCATTTTCGGATTCAATCATGTCTTCGTCATCAATGCTTCTATCCTGAAGAAGAGTGGCTAATGCGAACCATGTATGTATCATCAAAAATTTTCGATGACCGAGTTTGCCTTCCAAAGCTTACTGTGGGCTATTTTGGCAAGCATTTTGTACCAAGTAATTAGATGTATACAACGTTCCCCTTTGTTTTTTTTTATAACGGCAGGGGAATTTGCAATGCAAAAAAATATTGGTGTTAATGGCTAGAGAACCTTATCTCAGTATGAAAAGATACAAAATCTCTCCTCTCCTATGCAGCTGTGTTTGCATAGTTCTGCTGTTAGATTCATCATCATATTACTTTTCCTAAATGACTTGCTCCCATTTTGCATGGTGGGTTTGTGAAATGGAACTATTTGTGCAATTCTGTACTATTCTTTTTCTTTTCTTTCTATGCGACTCATTTTGAACTTATTATTCTGTTAAGATAGCTTTAACGCATTGTCTACTGTTAATGCAGAAGTAGGACACCATGAAAAGCTGGTGGCAAGTGTTCAAACTCCCTATATGACGTATCGGAGGTTTCCTAAGCAGCTTTCCTAAGCAGCGGTGGTGCGCAAATACAAATGCAATTGAGGAGGCTCAAAATTCGATTGTTGAGGTTCACAGTGCATGGAGAAGGTGCAAGCTTAGTCCATGGCGGCGGTAGCTTGTGAAATTTTGTAGGACTCCTGTGACACTGGTGATGTTCCACCGGCGGATGAATGATGTGTTGTAGTTTATAGATTGCTCAAGGACCTGGTGTAGTTTATAGATTGCTCAAGGACCTGGTTGGTGGGAAGAGATTGCAATTCCGGAAAATATTAAATTTCTAAACTTGCATTACAATTTCTTCTATTGGTTGGAGAGAACTGGATTTCATGGTGACCATATATTTATCAAGATCACCAAGGATTCTGCAAAAAAAAAAAAAAGTCACGTGCTGTTATTTTCAATTTTTGGTAAACATTAAAAACAATTGAAGGTGGAAGATTAGAGTTGGATCATGTGGTTAAGGTGATAAGTATTCTTTCATGGATGTGCGGGTGTGATTTCGAGGGAACCGTATTTTTCCACAATTTATTTTCTTGTGGGGTTGGATGGGTGGTGGTGCGCGCGTGTGTGTTTTTTATTTTTTTTATTTTTAAAGTTGGATTTGGTCTGTTGCCGGATATGTATTGGTATATATACATTTGCATGGCATGCCGCCTTTCTTGGGAGATGGTGGAAGGAACCATCCATTTTCAAATTATGAGTTTCCTTTCTTCTGAGGGAGAGATGTAAACTCGCTTGGTCTCAGTTCCAAGCTCGCCTTCGCCTTGCCGATGCTGGGAAAGAACTACTACTGCTGGTCTTGGGGAAGGGATAGAGAGATGTTAACATTGTCAAATTTTCTTGCTTACTCTATTCCACTCCCTGTGAATGTCATGTGCCCACCACATTGATATTTGTTTCAAAAATTTCAACGAGTTTCTTGTTAGCATCAGATTACTTTTGTGTGATCCATATTTTAGTAAAATCTATTTTGTACTAGTAATAGTTTATTCCCACGTCTTTCTCGTCCTGGCCAGTAATAGACCTGTAAATTGGGCTGGGTCGGCCCAGCCCAGTTCGGCACGAGCTTGGCCCATATGCCGGCCAGGCCAGATTAAACGTGGGCCCAGTCCGGCCTGGTTCTGTATATTGGGTCGTGCCAGGTCACGTATATTGACCTATAATATAGGTCCGGTCCGGACCAAAGCTCGACCCGGCCTGTAAACCCCCTCATTTTGTTATTATTTAATTACTAGTGTTTATGCTTTATTATATTATTATTAGGTTTAGAAATTTAAATTTTCTATAAACATATCCTATGCTAATATTATTATTGTTAGTAATTAGTTTAAGCTTAGGCAGTAAACTTCCTATGTAAGTATTATTTTCGGCCCAATTGACTATCCGTCCCTTAAAAGACCAAATTTCTTATCAGGCATTTCAATTTCTGTTCAACCACATTCTCCCTTTCTCGGGCCCAAAACAACATTTCTAAATCCAGCCCTCAAGTTACTTCCTTACGGGCCACTTGGTCAACCTCCAACCATCCCATTCACATTTTTTTTTGTTATTATGAAGTATTACTTCAGCCCAACCATAGAACTCAAGCCCACTCCATTTCAAATTTTCCTTCCAACTGAAATTAAACTCAGGTGTTGAACACAACACATCACTGCTAACATGAGCTTCACACACACCCCTTGCTAACGTGAGCTGGAATGTGGGAAAAAGGTTTCCTTTGAACCACCACCATTGTGTGTGGAGCGCCTAGCTAGCTCTTGGCTTTTTCCTCTTCTTTCGTGCCTGCGTGGCGCTGTTGGCCTGCCACTGCTACTGCTACGGAGCAGAACACGCGAGTGTACCACCGCGACCTGCCCCCAGCTTCTGAACAACCATTCATTCCTCTCTCTCTCTTCCTCTATATATTACAATGTTCTCATTCCTCCGTCTCCCTAGAAATCCTAGCCGCCTATTCTCAAAACCCAACCATCCTCTCGAAGCTTTCTAGTTGTTCTCTCCCCGGCGAGACGCCACACGCCGGAGAGGCCGACGTGGGTTAGGAAGTCGAGCACCTACTCGACGCCTACAACCCTGTTGCACCCACGTTCGGCTCCGGCTCAGTGAGTCGACGGCGGTCAGGCCCGTACGTGTTCGAGTACGAGGCTCGCAACGGTGCAGTAGTCGTCTCACCTGTAGGATCGATGACACCTCTAGAGCGGGAGCGGGAGGTAATAGAGTGCGGCGGAAGAAATATCCGCAATAAAATTTATGCAGGTAAAGGCAGATATAAACAGATACCTGAATGCAGTAAAGTAAAGCAGTAAGTAAATAGGGACAAGAAGGCAATACGCAGACACCGAAATTTTATACTGTCATGACCCGCACCCAGAATTTGGACATGAATCGTATGCACGTCCAGCCTACGCCGCAGAGTCGGCGGTAGAATGCTGTATAATCACAATATGATGACAACTCACACAATATATATACTCCACTTGGGAGGGCAACAACGCATAACCAATCCAATACTCAATCACAGCTCTAACAAGAATCGCACGAGAGAAAATAAAGTGAATGAAAAGTCATATAATTCATAACTAAATAAACTCCAGAAAACTACATGTCCAATCAAATGTCAAATAGCAAAGTCACTAAATCCGAAGAAAATCCGGCCTCAAACTAAAACTAATCTAACTAAGCAAAGACAGCTGGGTCAGGTGCTGTAACTCTTGTGACGTAAGGTCAGGCTTAGCTACGTTTCCATATACATGGACCATACTGCGTGCAGTTTCAAGTATATGATAACGACTATAAGGCAAAGGTTTGTCATAACATACATGATGAGAATATCAAGACAAATGTAACAGGAAACATGAGGAATAGTAGACAGGAAAAAAATATGACAACATGTAATGAGTAGGACAAGAAAATATATCCATCTACGTGTTTTGAAGTACTCTTTCGATATGTGATCGGTCTGGGACAGTTACACCGCAAGATCTACATAGGATTTGCATCCTCAAGGTCTACTGTGCAGAAAAATAACGCTAGCTTTAAGGTCTGATCACACATCTATTTAGTACTTCTCCGTTTGACAAAATATACGAAATAAATGGCATGTTATGAAAAGAAGACATGAAGTGCTACCGTGTAACGAGCGTGTCAAGAATCAAGTATCATATAACTAGACAGTGTGATATAGTAATTAACGATATTGAAAAGAAACAATAAATGTACTTGTCTGTCGTCCCGAGCTACTGATATGGATCCGGTACCAAGTCCAAGTCCAAAAAATCTATTTTGTAAATTAACAAGGTCAATAGCCAAATTTATAAAATCAATATCACTCTTATCTAACTATCTAATAAGTTTCTAACATGGTAACCTCTATATTTCTTTGGTGAGATTGCCTACAGACATCACTATTATCTACTTGACACTTGTGCTTAACCTATCCCGAGTTGTATTTTATATCCTAGATCTATTTTCACTTACAAGCCTATATACAATATCCTATGTATTTACATTGGTTTGACACTCCTTTATCAAAACCAACTGATACACTAACTTTGTGGCTACCTACCTTCACCTAACCATACTACTGCTGTTACTTCTCTTTTGCTACACAAGTAAAGGAATAATTACTGTTGTACCTATACCTAAGCTGTCAGTAACATTACTTTACCCTTGGGATACCCTATACTGCCCATATAGGATTGAGCTAAACTTTTCCCAACTGACACTCACCCCTACCCATATATATATATATATATATATATATATATATATATATATATATATATATATATATATATATATATACCAACTTTTGTTTCCCCGATGCCTATACTGAAATTTCCATTTTTGATTGCTACCCTCACGAGTTGTGTTTCCCCTGCCTACTGTATTTGTATAACCCGTACTCTATCCTCCTAATCCATAACTCACATGTGATAGCTGATATACAAACCTAGGTACTGCTCCCTAATTCCTGGGTACTCTCTATTCTCATTTGACCTTACCTATACTTGCTAATGTTATGTGTCACGACCCGCACCAAGTGTAAGGGCACGATGTCGTGGGTATGTCCAGCCTACGCCGCAGTGTCGACGGTAGAACGCTGTCCTAGGTTTCAACAATGACTAAATACAATATAAAGTACTTGTCACTATATACTCTCCATACGGAGGACAATCTCAGAAGATACAACTCAATCACCAAAAGCTAAGGAAGAAATAACAGCACGATATAGATTTGATAGAAAGATATCAAAGTGCAATACAATCCAGAAAAGAAATAGGTTTTTAGTGTTATCAATACATCCCTAAGTAGAAGTAATATTTATATACAACTTATGAAAGATAACTGAAAACAAAACCAGACAGCATCCTAGTAATATATTTCAAGCACTACTAGCATTTCCTCTAGGCCAACTGGATCCTCCAAATTCTCTGTAAAATTTTGTCAACATATCCAGTCAGGATTGGAGCGAATACATAACTCTGAAAGCAGTTCCAATGCATGGTAGAAAATATAGAACAAGCAATAGAATAGAATACATGACGTGGTATAAAGGAAGTGCATGAATACAAGAATATGAATAAAGAAACTGAATACATGAATAAAATAGAGGATCTATGAACTATAGTAAATATAAGTGATTTAGAGCACAAGGCAGTTATGTGATTGATTTAGGTTGTACATGAGTAATCTATGGATACTCCATTATACATGAGGGTATAATAGACATATCATGAGTACATTAGAGGGGTTTAATCACATAACCACTCCTACTCCCCCCTACCCCAATCAATACACAAGGATCCGATTAAGTTACGTTACGTACATGATTGTTAGTTTAAACATGAAGCACATGTGAACATGAGAGTACATGAGAGCACATGAGTGTACATGAATAATACGAATACATAGAGTACAACATGTACATGGTAAAGTACATGAACATGAAATACCCGATGCACCCGTTAAGGGGATAACATCTCATGACAAGATCCATATAGTACTGGTCCGTGATAACAATGTGTCAGTATCAAGTAAAGTAGTCTAGAGCAGGCAATATAGATACTATCATGAATAAAACTAACAGAGAATGTACTCGCCTAATATCTTGAGCAACTGACGTGTATCGGTATCCGAACTGGAGTTACAGAGTCCTATTATGAGAAATACATGTTACAGAGTGTTTTAAAGTAAACAATAGAGTTATATGCATGCTGCTAGGCTACCTCTAGGTCAAAGAAGTCAACTATTGGTCAAACTAGGTCAACTATAGCTAATTTGGTCAACTTGGTCCTAGTTGGTCAATATCTAGGATTTTGCTAAATTAGGCCATAAAGGTGCTAGGCAACTTGGTATCAAAACCATATACAATAACTAGCTATTAGGATACTCAAGACACAACTAAAGTATACCTTACCCACAATTCCTTACCTACTTCTAACCCTATGAGTAAACATATATACAAATGGTATGTAGATGATAACGTACAAGATCTAATGACAACCACCAATCACCCATAGATATAATATATGTATATACACTACATATGAGAACGTAACTGCTATATATATATATTTGTTTTTCTTCTATATATATATATATATTTTTTTTTTGGAATAAGGGTAATTTATTCCTCGCATATAGCGGAAAAGGTATTACAATACATAGATAACACAACATCCCAAGCCCCAACCTATAAAATTATGGGGCCATTACTGATACATCGAATTCTATGTTATGTAGAATTCCAATAGAGGGGGTAATCAAGCCCTCAAAAATACGTCTGTTCCGCTCCTTCCAGATGTGCCAAACAGACGCGGCGAGTCGAACTCTGGCTCTTCTGGCCCACCCAGGATCCCGACCTCTGTGATCTCGGATCCAGCTGAGAATGTTCCAGATGTCTCTATTCACCCCAACTCATCCTCTAAGCTGCGCACACTGCTCAGTCCAAATGTGCCAGGTCACCGGGCATACAAAGAAGAGATGCCCCATAGATTCATCTTCCTCATTACATAGCACACATTTGGCATCCGGGATCTGTATCCCAAACCGGAGGAGTCTGTCTCTCGTCATCAGTCTACCCCGAAGAAGATGATATGCACATAGTTGTATTTTTCGGGCAACGCCCTTGCCCCAAATGAAGTCCACCTCCTCAGCCTGGTCGTGGTGGGTCCGAACCAAGTCGTAGCAGCTACGAAAGCAGAATAGACCTGACCCGCCCCCCGTACCTGGGCCAGCCCAGCTCCATGAATCCTCCGCCTGGCTAGCGTCGATAGTAATAAGGCGAATCTCCTCGGCTAGCTGACAGTATATGGATATCCTTCTGGCCTCCAAACTCCATCTCTGATAATCCGACTACATGTGAGCCCCCTGCCCGCTTCTCTGTCAAGCTGCCCTCCCAGTAGCTCGAGCAAGGATCTGGAACCCAACCAAGGGTCCAGCCAGAGGTCGGTAGTCGTCCCATCCTTCATGTGCCTGCAGATAGCGGTCTGAAGCATCGGCCTACACCTCAGGAAGGTCTTAAACGTGACCAAGAAATTGTTGTCTATCCTGCAGGCCCAGAAGTTGGTCCTTCTCAGGTATCTGTTCGCCATCCATTCTGCCCAGAGCGACCCTCCCTTGATGAATCTCCAGGCCATCTTCACACAAGCTGCCTTCCTGACCGCATGGAGAGGCCTCAACCCCACTCCTCCTTCCTCCCGTGGCCAACATAATTGATCCCAGGATATCGCATGCATCTCTCCCCTCCAGATGAAGTCAGCACAGATGGCCTCCACTTTACGAATAGTAGCCGTGGGGATATGGATAGACTGGAGCCAGAACATCGTGATGCCTGCAATAATCGAACGCACCAACTCAATCCGACCGCCAAAAGATAGACCCGCAGCTTGCCAGCCTTCCACTCTCTTTTGAGCAAAGTCTACCAAGTTGTGACAATCCTGCTCTCTGGCATAGTTGACCGTCAGCGGGACCCCCAGGTATTTCACTGGGAGCTCGCCTCTGTCCACACCTAAGGCGAAGGCTCTCTCCTCCTGCTGTGAACACGGGGAGCTAAAGTAGACTCTGCTCTTCTTCCAGTTTAACTGGAGCCCAGATAGCCGCCCGAACTCCTCCATAATGTCAGAGAGCGCTCTCATTCCCCGCATGGAAGGCTGGAGAAGCACCAATAAGTCGTCAGCATAGATCAAGTGGGATACAACCGGACTCACCAACCGGAAAAGGGGAACAATCCTCTTGCTATGCACTGCCGTATCCATCATGCATGTAAAGTACTCCATCACCAAGGTAAATAGATACGGGAAGAGGGGGTCACCCTGTCTCAACCCCCTGTTGCTACTGAAGTAGCCATGCGACGTGCCCTGGATGAGAACTGAGAAAGTAGGGGAGCAAATGCACTCCCTCACCCTCGCAACCCACCTCTCGTCGAACCCATGGCAAGCATCAAGTGAAACAGGAAGTCCCGGTTGACCGTATCATAAGCTTTCCGGAGATCAAGCTTCACACAAGCCTTCATCCCCCCAGGTTTGTTGAACTCCCTCACCATCTCATGAGCTAGCAGGCTGTGCTCCGCTATCGACCGGCCCTTGATGAACGCTGCTTGATTCTGGGACACCAATCCCTGCATAATCTCCTCCATATGCCTGCACATAAGATGAGTGATAATCTTGTAAAAAAATTACAGCAAGCAATGGGCCAAAAATCTGCAAGTGAGGTCGCTCCCTCCTTTCTAGGAACCAACGTCAAGAATGTGTGATTCATCTCCTTCAGAAGCCTGCCCTCCATAAAGAACTCCTGAACCGCCGCCAGGACATGGGTCTTAAGCACACCCCAGTGTCGCTTAAAGAACCCTGAAGAGAAGCCATCAGGCCCGGGAGCTTTGTTGGAATTGGCCTTCATAACAATATCTTCCACCTCCTCCATCCTCACAGGTGCCAGAAGCAGACTGTTCCCATGTCGGGACACCAGTCTCTTCGTGACAAGGGCAGGGAACGTGCTAGAGTAGTCCGTCTTCTGATAAAAGGCAGTATAAAATCTGACGGCCTCCTCCTGAATCTCTGTCGGGTCCCCTACAAGACGTCCCTCAGCATTCAGAAGTCTGGGGATGCTGTTCCGGTGCTGACGGGTGCGGATCACATCTTAGAAGAATTTGGTGCAGCGGTCTCCATCTTTAAGCCAGGTACATTTAGTCCTCTGTGCCGCACTAATCTCCTCCTGCTGGCGCATGATGCTGACCTCCTCAATCAGGAGCTTCTTCTTAGCCGCCAGCTCCCCGTTCAGAATGTCAGCTTAGAGGGCCGCCTGAGTGTCCCGAAGCTCGGTTTCCTTATCTGCCAGAGAAGTCTGCGGTATCGTCTTCATCCACCCCCTGATAGCCCGTTTGAGCTACTTTAGTTTGTGAACCATGCGGAACTGAGCCGTGCCTTCCCGGAAGTGCTGTATCTCTGCCGTAACCACCTCCTCATATCCGGTCGACAGATACCAGCTATTGTTATACCGAAATAGCCTCGCCCTCAGAGTGGGTCTCTCACCGAAGCCAACCCGGATAGGAGAATGGTCGCTAGTACCCGTCGCCAGACATTCCGCTACCGAGTTCGAAAAGCACCTGAACCACTCACTATTGCCCAAGGCCCGATCCAACTGACAAGCAATCCGATTATGAGTAGCCTTGTTGTGCCAGGTCCAGATATGTCCAGCTCGCTCTAGCTCCCGCATCCCTGACAGAAGCAGACACCTCTGGAAGTCATATAAGATCGAGTCCGGAACAGGACGACCTCCCACCTTCTCTTGGCGAAGTAGCATAGCATTGAAGTCCCCCACGATGAGCAGTGGGAGAGTCAGATTATCCGCCATGAGACCCAGATGTACAATATCCTCCCACAAAGCCTCCCGGAGTCTCCGGTCATTGTGCCCATATATAGCCCCCAGGATGAATCGGAACCCACCTTTGTTCTCTAAAGTAACACCGATGAGTTGTTCTGATTTATGGATCTGCACCCCCTCCCAACTTCCTTTGTTCCACCTAACCCAGATCCTTGCCATACCACAAAGATCTAAGTTGTGAATGTGATCCCAGTTTGCCGGAGTCCTACGCGAGAGCATAGCAGCCCCTCTAATCTTCGTCTCCAGTAGGATAGCAATGTCACACGCCTCTCTTCTCAGAACTCCTCCAATCTCCCTCCATCGTTCAATAGAACACCCCCCCTAATGTTCCATGCTAGGACCGACATCTAATTAAGAGAAGAGGGGTCCCCCTGGAACTCGTCTGGATCGACACTCGAGGGAAGTGTCTCATCCACCTGATCAATGACTGCATCTACCATAGAAGAAGGAGCAAGATGGGCCTGGATCCTGCTGAGAGTAAGAGCCCAGTCAGGGTTGTCTTCAGTCTGGTCATCCATATCCCTCGCCTGAAGAATATCCTCCCGTGTGGCCGGAGCGTGCCTTTTCCTGCTGCTGTACACCATGATCGCCGGGGAGGCCTCCGTCACCATCTGACTACCACCAGCCGCGCTCATACCCCTGGTCACGATGGTCCTCTGTGGCCTGAACGGGACCAGTGCACCCTGCGTGCTCTCCTCTCTCTGCGGTGATCCTGACTCCAGCCTCCTATCAACCTCCATCCCTGTGTCCTCCTCCATATGTCTGACTGGCTCCGTCTCCCCCGGCAAGTGACTGGGGGTCGTCTTCTTCCCAGGTGCCTCCTTTCGAGTCGCCTGTGGCCTAGCAGCCTCCTTCCCCTTGTATTTGCACGCACTGGTCTTGTGCCTAAAACACTCACAGTGAGAACACATGGGGGGACCCAGTCATACTCCGCTGCCTGTGTCAGGACCTCCCCAGACGGTACCTGATACTCAAGCATACTCGGTAGCTCTGAGCCCGCCTTGATCTCCACGAAGTCCCTGGCATACATCAGTCTGGTACGAAAGGTAGTGGCCTTTTTCGAATTAGTATTAACTAACGCTTTACATGACTGTTGTAGAAGAGTAGAATCTACCACAGAATGAGAGGTTTGCACGGGCTCTACCACCGAAACAGAAGATGGGGTCAATGTACATAAAGCTGCTTTGCTTTTGCTTCATGCCTTCAATCGTTCTTTATAATCATGCTACCATTCCGGATACCCATTTTTCTTAAAACATGATTCCTCAAGGTGTTTGTCACTTTCGTAATGAAAACGTCATCCACCAACTAGCTTTAAAGAATTATGTTAAGTAAAGGAGAATTAAGCGAATTTCTTAGCCGCCATAGCAACTTGAGACACGTCTCCAAGATTCAGCATAGTATTCCGACGTTGCTCTTCACGTCGTATGGTTAAAAAAACAACTTCAGTACCAAAAAGTGGATCAGTGTGAAGGACTTCACCTCTGATGGAATCATAAATATCATCTAGACCTGCAAGGAACAAATAAACCCACTCTTCTTCGATTTCGGCCATACGCACCTTGATAACATCTGCTTGCATAAATGTGATAGGTTTACGATGATCAAGTTCCTACCAAATAACTTTTAGATCTGAAAAGTATGTCAATACTGGCCTCCCTGCCTGTTTTGTTGCCATTGCTTTATGAGATAAATCGTAAATAATTGATTTATCAGCACCTTCATAGAAAGTGCGAGAAACAGCATCCCACACATCTTTTGCAGTAGATAAATGAATAAATAACATCATCACCTCAGTTTTCATAGAATTGATTAGCCATCCTTTCACAATAGCATCTTCCGTAACCCATTTATCGTAAGTTGTAGCACCTACATCAGGTTGTGGAGTAGTACCGGTAAGATATCCCTTCTTGCCTCTGCCAACGACAAACATAGTTACAACTTGCGACCAAATAGAAAAATTGGAGCCTTTCAACTTGACTGTAGTAGGGATTGAGGTTGGTTCCGGTGCGAACATCATGTTTATCGTCGGTGGAACAACAAGAGCGTAAGGGGATTTACCATCGTATGATACACGAAACAATAGGTTTCGTAGTAATAAGCAAACAATCAGCTTGCTTAGAAGAGCAGTAGGCTCTTAGGTTTTGCAATTGCTCTGATACCAAATTGAATTTAGAGTAGAAAAGAAGTATTGAAGAATATTATATATCTTTTTTGCTCCACCATAGTATGGTTTATATATAAATTTACAAGGTTGAATATAAAAGATTTACACGAGATTCTATAAGGCTAGAGAGATAAGGTGTATTAATACAATTGATTCTATAAGGCTAAAGATAGAAGGTGTATTAATACAATTGATTCTATAAGGCTAAAGATAGAAGGTGCATTAATACAATTAATATACAAGAAGGCTAAAGATAGAAGGCTTGTTAATGCATAAGCTGTATCCATATTAGCTGTGATTCAACACCTATTACTTGTGCTAGTCCAAGCTGACCAAATTTTTACTCAGAATAATCCAAATTTTTCTTTAGGACTGCCCACATCCTAAATTTTTCGTTGGGACTGATCCAATACTGCACCACTGCCATGCCACCGCCAGGTTCCCCTTAGGCTCCACCGTAACCCCCAATAAACCCAACCTCAATTTGGACCTCCCCCTCCTCGGACTCCTTCCTTCTCTCCCCCTCCTCGGACTCCTTCCTCATTGCCATCTCCTACTCCAGCACCTTCCCCCCATGGTACCCCAATTCTCTCCCAACCTCACCGTCGATCGCGGTGCCTCCTCTCCCTCTCCCCCGCGCGGGCGACCTCCTTCTCAACTCTGCCTCCTTAACTCCTCGCCTTCATCTACAGGGAGTAGAGTCGGGGCTCGACAGGGGGATGGTGGTGGTACTGGCTGTGGCATCACATTAGGACTGTCGAAATATTTGACAGTTCTTTCAGTAGGAAGGACTGTCAATTTTTTTGACAGTCTTAAAAAATTAAAACTGTCAAAATATTTGACCGTCCTTCCAATAGAACGGACTAAAGGACTGTCAAATTTTTGACAGTCTTTTAAATAAGGACTATCAATTTTTTTGACAGTATTGAAAAAAATTGGACCAGTCTGAATCATGTTTTTTGGTGGTACATCTGTAAATAATTAAAAAAATTAGACCATCTGAAACATTTTTTCGGTGGCAAATTTATAAATAATTAAAAGAATTGGACTAGCCTAAGTAAAATATGATTTGTCGGTCGAATTTTCCAATACAAAAGTGCAAAAACATGAAACTTATAAAAATTGGAGCATTTGCAAGTAACAAGGTTATGGGTTTTCTGACATTTTATTTCCTAGAGTATTATAATTTATCTTCTCCCATATGTCCAATTTTTTCCCGAACAATGATAAGTAGGGCATTGGGTTTTAGAGTATAACCAGCATTGGCTTTCCCTGATTCTTAAAAAAATAAGTTTGCATCACTCCTTGGCTTTGATGCCAACCATAGTGAAGATACAAACTTAAGTATTCCCATCACGCAGTGCCTATGTGTATTAAAATAATATTTCTACAATAGGAATCACTGATCTGGTTCTTGCAACCGTTGGACTGGTAACCGAGTGGACATTTGTCACCCTATACATTCCTCACGGTCGCATCTGCCTAAGTGAACAAATACTAGGAAATTCAACTCATCAACTTATTTGGAGTTCAGAAGAACTAAAAGAAGCATATGATTACGACTTACCATGGGAGAAGAAAGGTATGGAAACTCCCATCCTAGGATGAGTCATGTCTTTACCATTTGTGTTCAATTAGTTGGCTAAACACTCATCTATATGGATCCTCTAATGAACTCCAATTGTGATCAGCCTGGTAGTTTCAATATAATTCTTCCTCATCGATAATCAAGTGTTTAACTAGTCCATCCCAAGCGTGATGTTGAAATTTAACAATGGAAATACTAAAAATTGAGCTCGCATCTCCCTACCACATACCACTCTGAAAAATTTCTACATGTGTCACTAACATGTACTATACCATCCTATGAAAGAATGTCACACTAGAATTAATAATAATCCCTCTACAGTAAATGATGCTACAAGAATACTACATGCAATCACTTCTCCTTCTGTCTCGGTATTCTCAAGCATTACCGAACGTCTGTCCATGTCTATATCTACCAACTTGCTGTCTGGCTTGCCTTTACTGAGTTGTTTGGTCGGCCAAAGGTCGCCTTCTATGATATCCTCCCGGTGTTGGGGGTCAAGCTGTTCTTGCTCCTGGTAGAACTGGTCTATGTATCTGTTGAGATGGTCTCAGGACCGGTTTCCATATCTGATGTCTTGCACCCTGCTCCTCTCGGCAATATCCGGCTTGATGTTGGCTGGACCACAAATCAAACAATGTCCCAGTTGTCGACAAGAATCCCTTTCAACGTGACCCTTCTTTCCGTAATAATGACAAGTGTGAGTCTCATGTGCTTGATATAGAGCTTCCTTCTGATGGTGATGTGCCATAGGATATCTCGCTGGGTCCTTCGATGCATAAACTTATGAATCATTGCAGTGCTCAGAACTGCTGTATGTATGGTGTGCGCTACTATTGTTAGCCCAATGATTGTATCATGTTTCTGAATATAGCTAATTGATTAAGTTGAACATAATGATGTCACTAATATTTATGTAATCACTATTATGTTGCTACTTAAACTTAGCATTGTCCTACTGTTCATTAAATTTATCATACTACTATACTGCTTTGCTCGCCTAACATGTATTTGCAGACAAACAGTAAGCATGATCAAACGAGACATATGCGATGAAGAATTAATGATGGACCAAAAATGGCGTTATACAAGAAGATTTCTCTAAACTGCCCAACGACCTATCCGGGGCCTCGCACTCGAGGGTTCCGCTACCCGGTCAGCGGACAGGGGTCGAGGGAGCAGTGCCCCCAGTAAGGGTTCAGGGCGAAGCCCTCCGAAAGGTATTCAGATTTTTAGATCTGTTTATCTTTGGATAATTGTCGTTCAGAAAAAAGATATCTTCAAGTCTGCACAAATGTCAGGAGAAAGGCGTCATCAAAGTGCTCATGTCCTTATATTTTATTTTGTATGTTATCTTTCTTTTATAGGATAATATATACATTGGGTCGTGCTGGCACTTGGTTGGCTTCCTATACCCTACTACCAAAATGCTTACCTACTGGTTCAGTCCACAAACCAAAATTCCAGCCCATTAAAATAGAGCCCAAAAACCTACTCAAACTTTATTTTACCTGATTGGTCAAAGGGCAACCGAACTCGGACCGAGTTCTGCCCAAACTTGGTCACCCAGAACCAGTATTCCTTTGGATTAGGTCTTCCTGTAGAATCGGCTCCAATGTTCAATTTTTCGAACATTAGGGAACCGAACTATGCCCGAGTTCGGTCCCCTAGAACCCGTATAAATAGAAAAGAAAACCCCATTCTTTTCAACTCACTCATTCTTTCTTCTTCTATCTATTTAAGAGTTCTATCTGAGCTTTAACCTTTCTATTTACCAAGTTTACAATCCACAACCAACTATATGCCAGTGCGGTCTTGATTTAGAAGTTGGTTCGAGTTATAAATAGCTTAGAAAACATCTTTGTTTTCATCCAGCTCCAGAAGTCGGCAAGTCCTTCGAATTAAAGGCTTGCAAGTTGAAGTAGTGCTCTTCGGATAAAAAACACGTGTTGTAAGGAGCTGCAAGTGCTTTGGATTCAAAGCTTGTGTTTCACGAGATAGTGGATTCAATATCGAGTTAGAATACTCGAGACTGGACTAGTCCTCTCAAAGGGAAACCAGTATGAACCTTGGTTTTTGCGTTTGCTTCTCTAAACTTATTTATATTACACATTTATTTTTTATACTGCCTACTTCATATCAATTTGGTTACTATCATAAATATTTTTAAGTGATATTTTTATTCCGCTACACATATACGCACTCAATTCACTCTAGAGGTGCTAAATGGTCCTACAATTGGTACCAGAGCTGATTCTCTTTATATAAGAATTTTTGCTCATACCAATTGCTCCTACAATTGGTATCGAAGCAAGGACTCTATTATTTGGCTTAACATCCTTAGAGTAAATCCTTATTGTCAATTGTTATATTCTGATTCTAATTTCCCACAATTGATATCCGAGCAGGTGCTTGTTATATAGATATTACTGCTCATACCAATTGCTCCTACAATTGGTATCAGAGTTGGTTATACTTATACATAACAATCTAGAGAGTATATATGACAGCCGTAAAATCAATATTCATAGGTGAAGGACAATCCACAAATTGACCTTCTCTATTTGATGGTACAAACTATACCTATTGAAAAACACGGATGAGCTTCTACCTGATGTCTCTAGACTTTAACTTATGGTCATGTGTTGTCAATAGCTACAAAAAGCCTACTATGACCTCTATTTTCACTTCCTCTATTATTAACAAGCTTTATTATAGTTACACGGAGGAAAGAAAAGAAGTTAGCTAGCTTTGATGCAAAAGCAATGCATGTTTTTTATTGTGCTGTAGACATAAATGTATTCAATCTTGTTACTACTTACACAACATCTTATAAAATTTGGAAACTTCTTGAAGCTACTTATGAGTGCATGTACGAAAGCAAAGCTAGTGAGTCTAGAGAAGAGGATAGTCCTCATAATGATGTAAATGTATGAATGATCACATTGGGATTTAAGGTACAACACAATCCTTTATATGAAAAAGAGCTTGAATGCCACAACTGCAGAAGATCAGGCCAAATCATAGAATACTGCCCTACTACGAGCATATGATGTGAAAGCGAAGAAAGCGACTCAAAGAATAAGAAAGTCCTTGTCAAGCTGCAAATATATGCTCAATGACATTATCTAACAAGGTACAAAATAATTCTCTTTATGAAGAGAGTGATTTTTTTATGATGAGTTATCTCATGCTTTCAGTGATCTATTGGAAGAACATAAGAAAGTATTAGATAAGTATAAGCAAGCTAGAAAGGATATTCTTTTATAAGTGTGAGAATTAAAAGCTTACTTGCTTATGGAATGATGCTAGAGACACTTCTGCTTCTGATAATTCTAATGAGGTTTCCATACTTGAGTTTAGATTGCATGAGACACTTGAATGCATTAAGAAAAATACTCAAGAAAATGCTAAACTTAAGGATGAATTAGAATCAGAAAAAAATAAGTATTCTGTTGCTTTACTTATAGTTAATGGAGTTACTTCCAAACACGATGATTTGACTGCATGCTCTAAAAAGTTGGAGATAAAATTCGGTAAACAAGTTGTTCAACCCAAGTTACAGTCATACACAAGGCATGTGACACAATCCAAGATTCAAAAAGGATATGGCATAGCTAAGGTTAAACATAACCATGCTTTTTATTATAGTCAATCATGCAAAACATATCATACCAAATTGCGTTCTCATACTGCTACACATTACACTAATGTCTATGCTTCTTGTCATTATTGTGGTATGAAAGGACACATTTTTAGTCAATGTTAGACTAGAAAACTTGTTGATATGAACTTGTGCAAATGGGTTGCTAAGACTAATAAATGTGGATCCAAGTTTTGGACACCAAAGTCTTCGCCTTTCGGTATAGGTGAAGCTTCTTATATCAACTAGAACCAAGGAGCATGTTGGTGATTGCAAAGCTACAAAGGTCATCATCCAAGCAATTACACCAATATAAGTGTGGCCACTAGAGCCACTTTTGTAACATGCTAAATAAGTTTTCTTGAATGGTTCTATTTATAGAATCTAGCATGTTCTTATTGATGTCTTGCTATTAGCTCTCATTAATATCTTTTAATTATTTATTATTTAAATTAATGTGAGATATAATCATATCATTACTAGTTTTTTTAGCTTAAATGATTAGTTCAAACTATATAGTCTTTTACTCATTTTCTATTAGTGTGGCACATTTTTTCTATGTATGCTCTATACTCTTAGTCTTTATCTATGAAGCATATATACCACTCTAATCCATAGGAGCTAAAGTTTTTTTTTATTTAGTATTTTTTTGACCCTTCATCTTTAATATTTTTTGAATTGGTTACTTCTTACCGATTTGTCTTTAACATGTCATATTTACTTTAATCAGTATTTTGTGAATATGTATGTTTAGCACAAGTCTCATTTTACTTGAAAAGTATATATATATACTTCTATGTTAACCTTGTGCTTGCATAATATATTTACTATTGATTCTCATACTTTATTTTGATTAACTTCTTATAAATCAGTTACATCTTCACCTAATAAAGCATATTTATCCATGTTTTTGATCTTGTGATAATATTTCAATGCTTATTAAGGATACATGAAAACTTCATATATTGTCATTTATATATATATATATATATATATATATATATATATATATATATATATATATATATAAAGATATAATATATATATATATATATATATATAAACACACAAAGGTTGACAGTAGCAGGCGAATGATCCCACCGTACAGACCCGGAGATCTCCAAAAAAACTCCCACCGTAAGAAGAAAAACTCAATCCTAGAAGTCCTCGGTCATGACCACAGCGGTCGGCCACAAAACTCAACAACCGCCCCTCATCCCCATCCCAATGTTAAACATCCTCGCGTGGAATGTGAGAGGGCTGGCCAATAAACCTACTCAGAGGAGAATCAAAAGCCTCATAAAAATCCATCGGATTAACATCATAATCATCATCGAACCCAAAATCCCTCAAAAAAGACTCAAATCCATCCAACTCCAGCTCGGCTTCCCGTCCGACGTCGTCGGGTAACGAGATGTGGATCCTTTTCGTCTCCGAGATCCAGTTTGGAATCATCCATGATTCTAGTCAGGCGCTCTCCTGCTGGGTGGAGTACCCCACTCTCAAGTCCCGCTGCCTACTTTCTGCCATCCATGGTAGCTACGACATCCCAGAGCGCAAGCTTCTCTGGGACACTTTGATAGACACCCACTTCCAACTCATCAATCTCCCGTGGATCTGTATTGGAGATTTTAACACGATATAGAGCAGAGAAGGAAAATCAGGTGGCCGGCCGCCCCCCTCAGTCGGCCATGAACGACTTCAACAACTTCATCTTCAACGCCCACATGACACCCCTCCCTTTCTCTAGTAACGCCTTCACCTGGTACAACATGCAGGAAGGCGATCGCCGACAATACTCCCGCCTGGACCGTGCTCTAGTCAATAATTGCTGGTCTCACATGAAACTTATCTCCATCCTATCCCACCTGCACACCACCGAGTCGGATCACTCCCCTCTCCTGATTGAGATTAACAGCAACTCCAACCACATCAAGAAACCCATTAGGTTCTTGGACTTCTGGCAACATCACCCTCAATTTCGAAGCATAGTTGCCTCTTCCTAGAGATCCACTAACGATCCCGACCCCCTTTGTTTGCTATTGATTGTCGTAGAACTGAACAATTTTATAGGAGGACTGAACTTTGACTCACAATTACAAACTCGCTTGTACAAAAGAGAGCCTAGGAACAAAACCTAGGAAAAGCAATCTAAGTACAATTATTTTTTTTTTGATTCTGGAGGATGACGATAGAGGCTCGGGAGAGTGCTATCAACTCTGCCTTACTCCTTGGACGATCGAACGCAACTTCGGCTTTGGTGAAGAAGAAATGCTCTCTGTATGTATGCGGGATGCTAGGGTGTCAGAGGGCTTTGCAAGGGAATAGCACCTTGCTATTTATAGGAATTCATGAGGAGTGGGGTGTACAGCCACGTGGCTAATTTTGGGCCATATCCTTGTAATTGTGCCTCAAGAAATAGGCAACTGGGGATTGGTTAAGATTGATCATGATCTGTTTGTTGCACTAAATCCGAACTGTTAAGACTTGGTCAATTTCTGCCACGTGTCTCAACTGCTACTCTATGGCGAGTTGCATGAATGATGCATCCTGGCTGAGCCGCATGAAGGTCTGTCCTATAGCCGAGCCGCATGAAGAGTGTCTCATGACCGGGCCACATGAAGGCTGTCTCAAAACTGAGCCACATGAGAGTGGTCTCATGACCGAGCCGCATGAGAGTGGTCTCATGATTGAGCCGCATGAGAGTGGCATAAGCGATCCGCATAAAGAATCCTTTTTGGAATTTATGAACTGTGCCAGATATCATGATGATTTCTCGTCTTTTTAGGAGCATGTCATGTCTCGTCTTTATGTCAGAGCCATCATCTCTGTCAGAGCTGTCATCTTTATGTCAGAGTAACTATGGCCAGCTGTATAGAGAGGTATTTATTGCTTACGTTGCTTTTGGGCCGCATGAGGCTCTCTGGTCTTCTTGAGCCGCATGAGGCTCTATGTTGATTTAGAGCCGCATAAGGCTCTCTGTTGCTTTTGGGCCGCATAAAGCTTTCTGAGCCGCATGTTGATTTTTGGGCCGCATAGCAAATCTCATCCTTTTCCATGCTTCTATAAGACCTCCTTCAATGTTTTCAATTTGTAAAATTGAAATACTTTGAATAAGAAGCATGGGTCTGTCCGTATAAGCTCTTCATGCCGCATAGGTTTCTCTGGCCGCATACTGGGTTAAGCGCTTCGTGCCGCATAGACTTCTCTGTCCGCATAATAGCTTTCATGCCACGTGGGCGTCCCGTATCTTCGGTAATAATTGCTTCTTTGATTTGCATTAATAATTTAAAGCCGTCTTTTGGATAGAATCCCAAGAGTCAGCATTTAAAACTTTTGATTTGCTTGGGTGATTCGGAGCTGTCTTTTGCATGACAGGGGATAGAATCCCAAGAGTCGAATTTATCTTTTTAGACAGCACGAAATCCGAAGCGGTGTTTATCGGTTCACGCGCCTCTGACAGCCTATAAGTACGAGCAGTTTTGAAGAGAGGGGTTCTTTACTTACTTTTTTCTTCAATCTTTCTATTGCCCTAGTCGCCGTCTTCTCTTCTCTCGATCGTCCATGGCTCCCAAGGCTTCCTCCAGTGCTGCAGCAAAGGGCAAAGGACTTGCCTCCTCGTCGAACACGACGAGATCGACCCACCCCGACGTTCATCCTCTTATCGATGGTAAGAGCGTTGGAAAGAAACTGCATGAATTCAAACCCTAACCACAATGGCTATGTCGCATGTTTTATGTGCGAGCATTCCTCTGTTATGGGTCGCATGAAAGTCTCATGACTGAGCCGCATGGAGTATGCTTCATGTCTGAGCCACATGGGAGACGTCTCATGACCGAGCCGCATGAGATGTCTCTTGTCTGAGCCACATGGAGTTTGCTTCATGACTGAGCCGCATGGGAGACGTTTAATGACCGAGCCGCATGAGAGATGCTTCATGACCGAGCCGCATGAGAGTTGCTTCATGACCGAATCGCATGAGAGTTACTTCATGGCCGAGCCGCTGAGAAACGTCTCATGACCGCATAAGCACCTTATGAACGGGGCCGCATGAAGACCCACCTAACAGAGCCGCATAAGCTCAGAAATCATTAAGTGGTTTTCTCTGGCTATCTTCTGACTTCTTTTTTTTTTCCAGTGAAGTTGCCGGTCAATCCTTCGGGGGAGCTTCTGGTTAGTCAAGCTCAATCTACTGTGGGTGTGAGGTTCGACCATGTGGTCGATTATATGTCAACCCAAATCACCAAAGATGAACCTGAGGAGAGGCTGAGGATCATCAGCAACCAATCCTTCTTCTTTCTCTCGGGCATGATGAACTTGGGGCAACTAGGGGGCACACATCTGAAGTCTGTGTTCCTCTTTGGGGATGCCCTAACTGTGAAGAACTCCAACGTTCTAGATACATCTGAAAGTTGGATTTTTTCTTCCAACGGGATGGCAATCCACATTCCTCAGATGGAGCGTCACTTCCCGTTGTCTTGGTTCAATATGTTGCCGATTGACAGGAAAATGGTGGACTCCCTAACCCTGAGCCAGCAGGGGATGTTCGTGGGTGATATTCACTATAATAAATCATCAAGGTCGGTAGTTGCAAGCAAGATGCAGATCAGCCGCTCTGTGATGGGGTTAGTCCCGGGTAGTTTTATAAATGTGCAAGGTCCCAACTTCCGGTTCTTCCAAGCTGATACTTTCATGAACCAGCTTGCTCAGAAGGGTCCTATCCTACTGGTCGGCTGGCATTGCTAAACTGGATGAACCCCACTCCTTTATGGATCAACCTGACCTCGTGGATCTTGCGGACATACAAGGATCTCCTGCTCGAGATTGGCCTTTATCATACCATTCGGGGCACTTATTATGGTCTGCCCATGGATAAGAAGCTGTTCATGTCTCTTTTTGAGATGTACAACTGCCGAACGGGGACCTTCTTTACACCTGGAGGGGAGATGGGACTCGCTCTCCACGAGATGCATGAAGTCTCTAAGTTGCCCTGGGGAAATGAAGTTTTTGAAACGTATACCCCTACGAACGAAGAATTCGAGAAATTGGAGCAATGGTTCCCGGGCTTTGTGGCTGTTTACCGGGAACTACTATGTCACCATAGTACGTGCCAGCAGATGTCAAAGAAAAAAAAACGATAGCTCGGAAGGGAACCTTCCTCATATCAAGACTTGGCCCAGCTATCTTTTTGAGCTAGGCGCCTCAGGCCGGGTTTCCCCCCGAAGACCTCGAACTCGGGAGGAGGTGCAGAACCAGGTGTCGACTGCTAAAAGGGTAAAAACTATGGGTGACAGATTTGGGAGCCAGTCTGACTCCTTTAATTACTTTCATCAGGATACCCAGAAGATGTCTGATAAGGCCCTCCTGGCGGGATTTTTGATGGTATGGTTGCGAAACTGTGTAGTTTCGGGAGGGGCTGGTGCTATTAAGAGAATCAGCTGTAACCTGATCCTTCCTGCAGTGAAGCTAGTCTTTGGGGCCAGACTAGCTCTACTCCCTGCCATGGTATGCAACATATATCGTGGCCTCCGTGCCTTCTCGTCCAAAGTCATCACTCGTGATACGGCAAAAGACTTTGAACGAATCGAGCTGCCCTACCATTATCTGATGGGGTAGCTGTTGATGCATTACCAGTCTTTGATGAGGCCTGGCCCAGAGGATGGCGTGACTGCTGATGATGCCTTAATCTATCAGTACCGTCGTATGCCCTGGGAGTACACTACCATGCCCGCCTGTCGGACGGTGCTGGCGCGAGTGGACAGATACTCCTTTTTCGTGTCTGTTCCTCATTTTACTGAAGAAGAAGTAAGAGCCGAGTATCTTGATGGTTCCGTGTCTCCTAAATTCTTGTCCGAAAAGATGCTTCTCTGGTTGCAGAACATCCGTCTTGCCCATCTGGTGTATCGCAACCGCAATTTTGCCTTTCTGGAGCCTTACTTACCCAACCGATTCTCCCGACAATTTGGGTACAGTCAGATGTTCTTGGACAATCCCAGCTCCTGCCCGAGTTTTGAGGGTAGCGTCCTTGACGACATCCGGGCTTGGCACTACTATAGCACGGTTCACACCCATGCCATCTTCTCTGTTCCCGATGTTGGAGAGTCGGGACATATTTTATACATGGCGGCCTTGTACCATGTTATGGTGATTAAGCCTCCAAGAGATTTTGACCCAAGTACCAGCTTCATTGTTGGTACTATCTTGGAGGAGAAGCCAAGGACCAAGAAGGGGAGGACAGCTGATGTGTCTGACTCGGAGTCTACCAATGTGGACGAAGAGGATGACCCTGATAACTTGCCTCTTCCTCCTGCAGATAATTTGGTGGCAGATCAGCCCCCTGTTGTGCCTAGTCCTTCACGAAAACGTAGCAGGCGTGCATCCTCTGTCGACGACATAACTTACTCTCGAAAACGGGCTGCAGTCAAGCCTCGCCGGCCGATCATTAGGGAGAGAAGTGAGGACGTCGACGCCGTTTCGAAGGTAAATTGAGTTACAATCCTCTTTTTTTGTTCTTCTTCTCTGAAATAATCTGATCATCTTTCTTTTCTTTGTAGGCGTCGGAAGAAGTGAACTCCTTCTAGCCGGCTACCGCCTCTGAGGTTGACCCGGCTCTAGCCACCTTAATTAGTGCTATGACAGCCGAGCTTACTTCTACCAGGGTCGTCCCGACGACGGCTGAGATTCCTCTCGCTGCTGACATCTCAACCCGGGGCGATGTGGGCTCTACTGAACCAATCTCCGAGGTTGCTGAACCTCAGCCGGTTGATGCTGACCCAATTGTATCCACCTCCGGGGCGGCTGGGGCAGAGGAAGCGGCTGCAATCGGCTCAAGTGTCGCCATTGAAGAGGAGCCGGTGGCTGTGAGTGAGCCTCAGCTTCAGCAACCCTCCCCTGGTAAGCTAAGTCATATCTTGACTAGTGAGGAGGTTCATTTGCTCTATCTTCATATCCTTCGGATTAAGTTGATCGATGGTTGCTCCGAACATACAGGTCCTGCTCCTTCGCCGCTGACGACGAACATCGTCGAGGGAGAAGTCACCAGAGGGAATCTAGTAGAAGAAAGTATACCTCCTCCCCCTCCAACTCATACCGAGGGACCTCCTGCCAAATCAAGTTCAGGAGGAGACGTAGTAGAACTGCCGGGATGGGAAGAAATGGTCCCTGCACCCTCCTTGGTTCATGTGGCTCCAACACCGGAGGTTGACCTTTCTGTCTTGCTGAGTCTCCGGATCCTTCGGGCCGCGGAAGAGGATATGGCCGCTATTCAGGCGTCCTATCTCTCGGAACTTGTTTCCCTAGTGATAGGGGCATCAAGCTCTGGTGCATCTTCTTCACGACCGTCTTCAACCCTGCCAGCTACTCTTCCTTTGACACCGTCTTCTTTGGAAGTTCTGGATGAATCGTCAAAGGACGTGGTTGATAGTTTTTACCGCCATCTGAAGCGAGGGGTCGAAGCTGCCTTGGAGAGGGGGACATCTTTCGTATTGGCTCGTCAATGTGCTCGTGGTCAGATTGAACTCCTCAGAACACTCCCCGTCGGAGCAGGGATTATCGAGCTCCTGGAGCCCAAATTAGTAGAAGCTGATCAGCTGGTGGCTCAGTTTCAAGGATTAGGGCAAGTCGATCTATCTTTAGCAATAGATCAGGAGCGTGCCTTCCTTATAACAGCAATGGAAAAGTTAAGGACGGTACGGGATACGTCCAAGCCTGCTCTAGCGAAGGACCTTCGAGATCTATCTCTGAAGTACGATCAACTAAGCCGCAGAGGAGAGGATTGTATCGCTCGGAAAGAGGCCACCTCTCGTGGGATAGCCGATATGAACGAGCAGATCCTCCAGCTTCAGAGGAAATTGGCTTCTTTAGAGTCTGAGCTCCAGGCTTCCCACAAAGATAAGGAGCTAATCCTCCGGGAGACCGACCAGGTCACCCAAACCTTTGATGCCTTGGAGCGTGCACTGAAGAAACTTGAAGACGGTTGGCAGGCACATGCGCATCTGGAGGATGCAGAGAGGTTGACTCAGGAGGCTGAGCACTGGGCCAAGCTGAGGATTGAGCGGTCAACGACCAAGCTGAGGGACCGGCTCAGAGAGTTGTGTGTCGTCGAACCATGATCGCCTTTTTTCTTTCTTTTATTACTATGTTCCTCCATTTTTCAACAGGGACGTGGTCCCAAAAAATATAGTATTTTTGATTTTAAATGAATGACTATGTTTACATCATCCTTTATCTGTTGTGCTTGTATGGTATTTGCCCCACTGGGGGACTTTCTGTGGACCTATTACCCTTGGTATACCTTAGTTTTAGGTATGGATAATAAGTTTGATAGAGATACTTAGAACAACTCTATGGTAAGGTAGACATGGAAGTTCTTGGTATTGGGCGAAAGAATGCCATGGAACAGCTGGGCTCCAGAGGCATGTGAAGGTGAGAAAAGAGGCGCATGTACTAAAGAACCTAGTACAACATTTGTGGTCAGCTGCGGACATTTATGGTCAACTGTAGACATTTGCGGGCCTATTATCCTTGGCGTACCCTAATTTTGGGTACGGATAAAAAGTCGAGAGAAAACCAACATACTTACTCAGAGGTAATAAGGATGTAGTAAATACGAGGGTTTTACAACGGAGTCTTCCTACTCAGAGGTAATGAGGACGTGGCAGGAGTGGACTCAACGAAGAATACATAGAACAACTCAGAGGTAATATGGATGTGGAGGTTCTACGTAAGGGGTGATTTGTTTGTGATGGAAGAGAAACAACTCAGAGGTGATATCGACGTGGCTGTTTCGGGAATTTTGTAGACATGTTACCCTTTTTTACGCACTGAAAGCGCGGGTAATAGATTATAAGGAGAATGCACTTTTAGGGAGGAATTTCACAGGTATGATCATACATGACTTGCTACCCAGAAGATGAATTCATTTGGAGTGACCAGTGTAAGTTTAGCGGTACCTAAGGTTACATAACTCAACAATCTGGTTGGTTCAGAGGGTGTCATTTAGACATAATATTTTTTTAGGAACTTGCCATTGATGGGCATCATGAGCAAGTCTCTGTTTTGCTTTGCGAGACGGTACGCACCATTGGAGAATACGACCTCAATGATAAATGGGCCTTTTCACTTGGGTTGGAACTTGCCGACGGTTTTGTGAGTCATAACCATCGGTCTCCGAACTGCCAAGATGAGATCGCCTACTTGGAATGTTCTTAGCTTCACCTTTTTGTTGAAGGCTCCAGAGATGCGGGCTTGATAAATCTTGATTCGTTGTTGAGCTAGCAGGCGCTTCTCATCTAAGGCTTCCAATTCTTGTAGTTAACGACGGTAGTTATCATCCGTCGTTAATCGGTAAGTAAGGACGACGCAGAACGAGGGGATTTGAGTTTCCAATGGGAGAACTGCCTCACTTTCGTACACCAAAGAGAATGGTGTGTTCCCAATGGCCGTCCGAACTGTAGTACGGTATGCCCATAAGCATTCACCAAGCTTTTCATTCCAGTCGTGTTTGTTTGAGGACACGAACTTTTTGAGAAGCTTTATTATTATTTTGTTGAATGCTTCAGCTAGACCATTAGCCGTCGAGTTGTATGGTGTTGAAGCAACATTCTGGATTCGATATTTGTCGCAAAATTGATAGAAGGCGTGGCTTGCAAACTGCGGACATTATCGTGGATGATCCTTTGAGGCAGTCGAAAGCGATAGATGACGTGATGCTTGATGAAGTTGATCACGTTTGATGTCTTCACTTCTGCAAGCAAAACAACTTCTGCCTATTTGGAGAAGTAGTCTGTAATTGCGAGTATGAAGCGGTGTCCTCTGGACGAGGGTGGAGTGATTGGACCAATGATGTCCATTCCTCATGCTTCGAATGGACAGGATGCCACCGTTGGATGTAGGAATTCGGATGGTTGATGTATAAAATCTGCGTGGACCTGACAAGCTTTACACTTTCTTGCATAGTCTATCGCATCTGCTACCATCGTAGGCTAGTAATAGCCCATCCGACGAAGGCGGTCTTATAATTTCGGGCCAGGTTGATGGGCCCCACAAACGCCGTCATGAGCTTCGCGTACAGCTTCTTTGGCTTTTGTATTTGACAAGCACCGAAGCAGTAATCCATCATAGGATCGTCGATTCAGCATTTTTGTCTCTGTATCGTAGAAGAATCTGAGAGAACGTCTTCTAATAGAAGTGGCTTCTTTCGGGTCCTCCGGCATGATACCATAGACTACAAAGTCAATGAATGGCAGTCTCCAGTCTGGTGTTTCATCGACCGTCAGAGCGGAGTAACTCGCAGCAAATTGAACGTTGTTCTTGGGACAAACCAATTCATGGCCTATTACGTCAACCAAGTGATGAGCATGATTCGGAACCGCTAGGGAAGCGGCAAGGCCTGCTAGGGCATCGGCTTCAATGTTCTGGAGTCTGGGAACATGTTCTATGAAGAACCCTTCCAAGGACGTAAAGATGTCGATTGCGATTTGATGATAGGGGATCATGTCTTCATGGTGAACTTCATATGAACCCCGGATCTGATTAACGATTAACTGTGAATCGCCATATGCTTCCAGGTACTCTACCTCCAGCTCCTTTGCAAGTCGGAGGCCGATAACCAAGGCGTTGTACTCGGCCACGTTGTTTGAACAAGGTTCCATGAGTGTGTATGCCCGATTGATCACCAATCCAGAGGGAGAAATTAGTACCACTCCGACCCCAACGACGATGTTGCCCTTAGGCCCGGTTCTTGAAGCACCGTCGAAGAACATTCGCCAGACGGTATCATGGGAAGCCATATTTAAATTGGCCACCTCGTCTGGGATCTTTTCATATATTCTGGTTGACTCCGAACCTGGATGGGCTGCTAAAAAGTCTGCCAGAGCTTGACCTTTAACAGCCTTTTACGGGACGAAGATCATGTCGTAGGGAGACAATAATATCGCCCAGGTAGCGAGGCATGAGCTGAGTGCACCTGGTTTGGTCATGAGGACCCTGAGAGGCTTGACTCGTGATATAACATGTATGGTTTGTCCCATAACATAGTGTCGCATCTTCTGAATGGCGAATACCAAAGCGAGGCACTCTTTCTCCACGGCAGTGTATCTATGCTCAGGCCCTATCATCATTCGGCTGAGGTAGTAGATAGCTTGTTCATGCCCCGTATTATTGTTTTGTGCTAGTAGAGCACCGAGAGAATGCTCCATCGCTCGCACATAAAGCAGGAATGGTTTTCCAGCAACCGGGATTACGAGGACTGGAGGGTTCGACATATATTCTTTGATATTATCGAAGGCACGTTGGCACTCTTCATCCCATACGAAGGAGACGCTTTTTTTCATGAGGTGTGTGAATGGTTGACATCGTCCGGAGAGGTTAGAGATAAACCTCCTGATGTAAGCTAGCCTCCCTTGAAGGCCTCTGAGCTCACGAAGATTTTTCGGGGGACCCATCTCCATGATTGCCTTTGTTTTTCAGGGTCTATATGGATACCCTTGGAGGTAATGACAAAACCCAAGAACTTTCCGCTGGATACGCCCAAGAAGGATTTGGTGGGATTCATCTTTAAATTGTGCGCCCGCATTAGGTCGAATACTATCCTCAAATCGTGCAGATGATCTTCCTTATAGCGGCTTTTGACGGCGATGTCGTCGATGTAACATTCCACCATCTTACGCAGGTGGTCTCTGAAGATGACACTCATAGCTCGTTGATATATGACGCCAGCATTTTTTAAACCAAAGAGCATAACTGTGTAGTAGTATGTACCAATCGGTGTTCGGAATAATGTATGCTTTTTATCGTCAGGAAACATCTTGATTTGATTATATCCTGAAAAGCCATCCATGAACGACATGCGCTCGAAGCCACATGTGTTGTCAATCATTATGTCCATAATAGGAAGAGGGAACTCATCTTTAGGACATGCTTCGTTCAAGTTCTGGAAGTCGATGCAAATTTGGATCTTTCCATTCTTCTTGAGGACCGGTACTATGTTGGCTACCTAGTCTGGATATTGTTCCTCGCGGATGAAGCCGCTGGCTATTAGTTGGTTGACCTCAGCTTCGATAGAATTCATGATGTCTGGGCAGAACCGTCATTGCTGTTGCTTGACCGGCTTTGCGTCCGGACGAATATTGAGCTTGCGGAGTGTAACCTCGGGGTTTAGCCCCGGCATGTCTTCATAGATCCAGGCGAACACGTCAATATACTTTCTGACGAGTTGCAATAGCGACTCCCGCTCTTCGTCTGTCAGGCTTTTGCTAACGAAGATTGGCTTTGAAGCTGACTTATCGCCAAGGTAAACTTGCATGACCTCATCTTCGGTAGGGGGCTCTCGTTGTTCGAAACGCTTCTCCCATTGCGCATCTAGCTGTTGGGCCCAAGGCTCTAACTCAAGAAGTTTGGGTATGTCTTCGTCTTCTTCGTAGGCGTCGGTAAATGCCATATTGACAGACCAAGTCTACCTGAGCACATCCCCAATGCTGACATCTGAGTCGGAAGTGGGTGATCCAATCGAATGAGAATGCCATTAACATTCCTCATCCGAGCTCTCGGGAGTTGTGGCGGGTGTAATATAGCCTAGACTACTTCTGGTCTTGTTGTAATAATCTCGTAATTTTTCAGCCGGGACTTGCAATTGCAAAGGTGATCGCCGGCCGGTGCCGTAGTTCAAGCCTGGTGTAGTCTCCATATTATACCCCTATTTTTGCATGAGGTACTTGGATCGGGAGCTATACAGATAAAGCGGCAATCTTTCGATGTCGGGCTTGAGATCGACTTCTTCTGGCCTGAAGGACTCTTGACCGTTCTTTCGGCCGAAGATGATTGGATGATCCTCTCCCGGGACTATGAAGCAAGCGCCTTCCACGGGAGTAAGTTGGTTCGTGGTATAGACATTTGTCACTTGTGTGTGTAAGTTGGTGCCTATACCGTGTTCCATAGCATACATTACACGAAGCTTATCAAGCTCGAGGTAGTTCAAAGATAGCCCTTTATTGATAAAATAAGGTATCTTCTCCGGTAGGATTACATCATCAACAGAAGGAATATCAGTGTGTGCGACCACATATTTGGCTAGCTCCTGCTCTTCTTCAGCCATCCCCTGTATTAATGAAGACTGGAAGGATAACCTGGGCAGCCTGATCATCAAAGGTTCCACTGGTGGTACAAGACGTGGAGTCTTTGGTGCGCTAGTGGTCCCCGGCTTAGTGCTGAGCTGTCGATTTGTCCCTGGCTCCTGTTCAGCCACCCCCTGCATCGCTGAGGATTGGGAGAATGACCTAGGCAGCTTGATCATCAAGGGTTCTACTAGTGGTGCTGGACGTGGAGTCGTTGGCTCACTAGCAGTCCCCGACTTAGCACTTGGCTGTCGACTTGTCCTGGGAAGACGAACGATCATCGGCTTAACAGAAGCATTGATCTCTTTTGATTGTTGTTGGCCGGCTCTTGGCAGTCTGATTGTCAGTGGCGCCTTAGTGGGTCTGGGCCCCTGGCCAGACCTTGGGAGTCGAATAACCATCTGCTCCTTCTGTGCAGTGAAACTGGTTGCTTCCTTGTGCAGAGTGGCTATAAGAGGTACAGTTTTACCTGGTTTGCGGGCCTGGAGATGGATCTTCAGAGGTTCTTCTGATCCCTTTGCAGCCTCCATTTGACCTTGAACGTCCTCCTCGACCAGGTGCTTTCTTGATTTGTCATACAAGCAGGCATCCGAATAGTAGGATTCAAGCCCTTTGAAAGGATCGATGTCGGCGAATTCGGTTCTTACGAAGCCGTATTTGTCGACGTATTTGAAGCACTGGTGCAATGTGGAGGGCATGATCATATAATCGTGTATCCACGAACGCCCCAGGAGAATGTTGTAGGATGTATCTGCGTCTATGACGTAGCAAGTCACTTCCGACTGGAGGTCGCCGATTTGGCACTTCAGACGAATCTTTCCAATTGGATAGCTTCTTCCTGAATTAAAACCGCTGATGGCGATGCTGGTAGGTGTTAACCGATGCATAGGGATGCCCAGGAAGTGAAGCAGGCTCTTCGAAATGATGCTTATTGAAGAGCCAGGATCAATGTGCATCTGATCTACTTTGACGTCGCTGATGTATCCAGTGTAATACAGAGGGCGATCGTGCAGGTTGGTCTTGATGAGCATATCCTGCGGAGTAAACACAATATTGGGAATTGCACCCGTACAAGCGTTGTCCTAGAAATCCGTTGGCGAGCTCTCTCCTGTAAGCTTGACCTGAGCCAAATAAGCGTCGGCATTCTAGAGTGCTTCGCTCAGCGCGACGCGAACATCCTTGGAGAGCCTCAAGAGCTCATATAATGACAACTTGGCTGGTGTGTTGGCCAATTGTGCCAGGATGTCAAAATTGTAAGGCCTCTCCAGCCCCTGAGGTGCGTCTTTACGAAGCGGCTTGTCAAAGCAGGTCTCCTTTGGCTTAGGCTTGTCGGCTGGCGGTGGCTGAGAAGGTCCTGGAGCATCAACAGCGGCCGGCTGACGATCTTCAGCCGAGTTACCCGGTATGGGTTGAGATTGTGCACCGGACCGGGTAACGACAGCTGTCGCTTCTTCAATACCGGTTGAGATTGTGTGGCAGGACTTAGTCTTCCCGTCCTTCTTCTTGCCTGTAGGGGATGATGCTGACTGAGTTACTTCAGGCACCAAGTCCGGGTGGACCCACATGACCTCCCCTCTTGACGTAGTAAGGGGCACCAGTCCAGTCGTCTAGTCTTGGGGAGGTAAAAGATTAGTGACCTCCATTGTTGTTCGGGGGATAGGTACTACGCCATCTTTAGTCTTCGTTGGAGGAAAGCTTCCGAATTGGACTGACACCATATTGGCAGCCACGGTTACCTCCTCAAAATCAATGGCCAGAGCTTTGGAATCGATGAGGTTCTGGATGTACCGTTTAATTGGAAGCAGTCTTGAGTAGCGTGGTGGATGTAGCGGTGGTAATAACAGTACTTCGGGCTCTCCATCTCCGCAGGTCGAGGTTCACGTCTAGCCGGAGGGAGCTGAATTCTATCTCCTTGCAGGAGCATGTCAAAGATGGGCTTGATATGACTATCCTCAAAGGAGTAGGTTACTTGAGGCCATTGCTTCTCCACCTGCTTTGGTTCAGGCTTCTGGACTGTATCGGCCACCATAGCCTGTTTGCCTTTGGTGTCCCGGTTATTAGAGGAACTACCGCCATTGTTGTTGTTGTTGTTTGGGCATTTGGTCTTGTCCTCCCCATCCGAGATATGCAACCCCAGTTGGCGAGCCTTCTTCAACTTTGTTTCCGTGCTTGTGGCGCCGATGATGAAGGCCTTCCAGTCTTTAAATTGACTTTCGCCCATCCAGAGGCTGATCGTGGGGAGCAACCTCTTTTGGCAAATCTCAATCGAAGAAGAGTCCGGGTTCCCAGATGGCAATTTCATCACGGTTTGGCAAAACCGCTCGATGTAGTTCATTGTCAGCTCTTTCTCCCCTTGAACAATGTCCATGAGGGTTGACATTGTCACGTCTTGTCCCACCTCGTAGAACCTTTCCAAGAATATATTTTTGAAGCCGACAAAGGAATGGATGCAGTTATCCGGCAAGTTGCGGTACAAATCGAACGCGACCCCTGTCACGACCCGCACCCACTGTGAGGGTACGAGTACGTAACAGCGCCCAGCCTACGCTGCAGTGTCGGTGGTAGAATGCTGTTCTAAGTCTCTAACTAACCATCAACTCATGCAGTATAAAATGAACTCATCATGATCAACTCCGAACGGAGGACAAGTATAAGATATGGTGTAACTCAATCACAGTCTAAGCACGATAAGATAATACCGAAATATAACTAAGAAATTGAAGACAACAATAACTACTGAAATAATAACAACATCTCGAACAATCTCAAATACATCTCAAGTCTCAATTCTATACAACAAGCTCAACATGAAAATAGATGCAAGTCTACTAAACTAAATCCCGATCACTCCTGAGTGTCGGGGCCAAAGGTAGCTAATCCCTCATCAGGTCCATAATGAGTAGGGCAAATATCCTCAGGGCAATCATCTGTAAAATTTCAACAAGTCCAGTCAGGACATGAACGAGCACAATCTCATCTAGAAAACCCAAGTAAATGACAGAGAACTATAAAGCAGTTATAGACAGTTGTATTGATGAACATGGCAGTTTATATTCAGGTGATGGTAAGAAAGACAGATAAAGTGCAAGGAAAGTAAGTAACTAAACATGAGAAGAATCATGGCAATAAAGAATGTAAAAATAGAACTAGCTGAACCCGGGTAATATGATATAAGTCCAGACAGTAACTGTAGACAAGTGTAACTCTAATGTAAATCCAGTACAAGACGAATCTAATACAAGATGAATCCAGTACGGGATGATTCCAGTCATAGTGATCAATGATTCCAGGATAAGTCCAACCTATACTCTAACAATGTGTTTTAAAATACCGAGATCGACATGTAAACGACTATAGGTAATCCGGCACATCACACACCTGGCCGGGTGTGAGATGGCTATCATTCCAGTTTGATTCCAACATAGGGTGATTCCAGAATTGGGGTATGTCTACATGTCTTACTATAGTATTTCCCCTCCCAGCAAGTGAATCCAGAATTCCGACACAATGATTCAAGATGAGTCCAGCCAGAATATGATGATACCAGTAAATGATTCCATAATGATTCCAGTAATAGAGGCCAGACGATAAATGTGTGTCGCATACATGAATCCAGAAATATCCATACATGTTGTAACAGAGAATCGCATACAACTAATTAGAACTGAAGCACAGTAATTGATAAATAAATGAGAGAACTATCAGAGAATGTATTCGCCTGATACTCTGAAAAGAGTAGTATAATATCAGATATCTGCACCAGAGTCACAATGTCCTAAATAGAGCAGTATAGGTTATAATATGTTTAAAATAAGGTAAATGAAGTTTATGATGCAATCTACATGATTTCTAGGTCAATCTAGGTTAAAGTCAAAGTCAACTCTAAGTCAAACCTGGTCAACTGTCTAGGTCAAACTAGGTCCAAGTCAAACTTGGTCAACTCTGGGTCAACCCAAGTCAACACTCTAGTCAAACTAGGTCAATTGGTCACATCTAGACACAATGTTGACTTTTGGTCAACTCCAGTCAATCTTGAACTATTGGATCAAACCTTGGTCAACTCTAGGGTTTTGGGTCAACCCTAGTCACCCACTAGGCATACCAGTCTATTTGGTCAAACTCTGGTCAAGCCAAGTCAACCTAGGTCAAGCTAAACATACCCTCAAGTTATTACCTACCTACCACTTTATATTACCTATTATCTACCCATACATCACTATATATATAAAACAATTACTTCATACTCAATTCATGATATCACACCTAAGATACTAACCTATATGGACCCTTGGATATTCCCATATGGCAAATTGGATATGCTAACATATAGGCACCTAACCCAAACATTACTTATACAAATTCTCTCTAACTAACACACATATACATGTATCCATACATACTCTCTCATAGCCAATGTTGCTAAAACCCAATGCTAAGTTTTCCTCCACATAGCCTACTGCCCTGTCATATTGTTCATGCCAAAGCCTCTCTCATTTATTGCTGCCCTCTTCTTCTTACTGTTCAAAAAAATCCTCCTGTACACACACCAATACATACATATCTCACTTCTAGTGATACACTAATAGGCAATATACACAATAGGTTGGTCTATGATAGGTGGTTCAGTAGTTTTAGGATTGTGGCACTAGGTAGTGTTCTCAGATAATGAAGGGGGTCAGGTATGATCAACATGATAGGTTCAGCAGTAACCAATCCCTTGTTGTTCACCTGTTGTGTCCACTCCCTCTACCTCAACTGATACACTATAAAATCGAATATCTGTTACATATAAAACCAAATAACTGATACATCTAAGCCCATATTCAACCTCACACACAAAACATATCAATCCTCCTATCTATCCTTATTCTCTGAACCAAACCAATTGCCAAAGGCTAAATGGCCAAGCCAACTCGAGCCATCCCAAAAACTAATGTTCTGCTGCTGCTATGCTCCTTAATTTCCTCACACAAACACATCTAAACATTTATATAGATACACTCACACACTCCTAACACCAAGACACTCTACTGATACACGTGTGTGAGAATTTAACATGAAAGTTAACATCAAAATTTCAGTTAAAACAGGAATGTTAAAATCAGGATTTAATCTTGTCACATGCATTCAGTCCCAGGCCATTGAACAGCTCAATCCCATATTCCAAATTTTATTACCAAGTTCAAAAACCAATCTATCTTGAAAAATCAAACTGACATGAACTAATACACATGTGGGTGAATCAATTATGGAAATTAAACGTTAAGAAATCAGATTAAACAAGGATTAATATCTCAGGATTCGGGAAAACTGAACTGAGTATCAGTCAATAGGAGAATTTCAAATTTCAATTCGAAAACATGTTAATATACCAAAATTAAAGGTTGGTAAATCATGTATGAACATAATGTGGTATTATACAGGTCGATTCGTGTCCACAAAAGTCGACACGACGTGTCCAGAACACGAACCATACAGTGTATCAAAAATTAGCACATGGCAGCCTTGTACGTGCGTGTCGAGCCGTCGTGGGCTCGACACAGAGCTCGGGATGGGTCAAGCTCGTACATATGGGTTCGCCCATAGTAGGGCTTCGTGATGAAGTATCTGTATCATGTCCAATCAAGTCGTGTCCAGAGAAAATAACGCGTATCAGACGCAATTTTCGTGTGCGGGCAGTTCAGTACAAAACCCGTGTGAGCTCGATAACTTCGAGAATACTCCACGAAATCATCTCAAATTTTGGAAGAGTGGTAACAGAGGTTGCCCCCTCATGTCCCCCAAAAATCGTGTCACAAGAGGCCGTGTCGTGTCCTGTGTCGACCCCGAGCAGCAGGGCAGCGCACCGGGGCCTCGTGCACGCGTTCGTGTCCAATTTTGGACACGAAAACCAACCCAATTCATGCTCAGTCACAGACCATAGTAATCTACACATAATAAGCTTTTCAAATATGTAATTTGTTTTGAAAACCAAGAACAAAAAGTTCAAAGAGACATTTCATCAAACACCAAAGTATATACATTGATACGTGTCCGATACGGACACCAAATGGACACGAAATTCACCCAAATTCTAGGGACAGCTAGGGGACACCTAGACCTAGCCTAATATGCAAAGAAATCAAAATAATAATGCAATTTATGGGGGTTTACCTATAGGTACAAAAAGCTTAAAAAAGCTCCAAATTGGAGATTCCTTCTTGCTAGCTTGGATCCCCAAATTGCTCAAAATCTGGGATTACTCTCCACCAATAGTAAATAAACAATAATTAGGTCCTAATGTAAAAGACTAGGGTTAAAAAGGAGTTGAAATGAAAAAGTTATGGAATGGCTCTTTACCTCTTTTTTCAAAGCTTGAAAAAAAATAAAAGAGGCAAGAATAAGGAGGAGATTATTTATAGGGAAAGGGAGCCCTAGTGGCTGGTCATAAAGTAAAAAATTAGGGTTAGGGCTTAGTCTAATGGCTATGGGCCTAATTGTACTAGTCATGGGACCAATTTCTAAGTCTCAAATCTATGGTCCAATCCACCAATCCTCCTATTTCAAACTTGATCCTAAGTGTCCTAACTCGAGTTGACTTAAGTTAGACTAGGGTCCATACCATGTTAACTTAGGTCACCAAGTCAAGGTCAAAATCTAGGACAGTCTCTTAAGTCACAGCTTAGCAAAAGTCAAAATCAACAATCACCAGTACAATAAATCATGAAATAATTCAAAGAGGCCAAATGACCAAAATACCCTCATGCTTAAAAGTAGAAATAAATTATCCTAATGACATGGTCAGGCTCTAGGTCAGATAGTCTCTCAGGTTACACTAGCAAGGCATCAAAATCACAAGCCATGACTTAAAATAGTTTTAAATTGATTTAAAAATTATCAAAATCATAATGTGATTTAAATACAAATAAATAATAATTATAAATACAAAATTTCAAAAATACCTTTATTTTAGAAACTGGGTGTTACAACCCCCTCCAGTGCCCCAATGATCAATCGTGTGAGGATGGCGTCGTCATGCGGTAGATGGTCTGTTGTGACCTCGAAGTAGGTCATATACCAGCTTGCAGAGGTCTTCCCGTCATATGGATTGATGTTGAATGGTTTGTATCGTGGAGGGAAGGGGACATCTCTCCATGCAGCGGGATACGACTGTCGTATCCTGAGGTCCTGAGAGGTTTCTCGGGCGTGAAATATTGCACGGAGCTCCTGGACCTCTCTTCTTGCCTCCCTAGTCTCTTCTGCAGCAGTGGGAGCCAATATTCCGGATGGATTATCGTCCGGGGTTGGTGCGGTCGTGTTTGAGTCCGCATTGGCTGCGGGATCCAAACTTGTTTGGCCAGGCGTCCTTCCTTGTAGAGCCGGTATGGCCTCGAGAGTGTCGAGGCACTGGCGATCACTGGGACCATCTTGGTCGTTATTAGTCATGAATACCGTCCTTACATGAGGATAAAAGGAAGGAACTATAGAAGACGTGCCCTCCGAATCATACCCTTGTATAGAGAAGTCGTCGGGGTATATAGGAATATTCTCCTCTGGTTCAGACTCGGAGGAAGTGCTACCCCCTGCATAGTAGGTTGCCTCGTCTTGGGATTTATGGACGTCCTCAGGGACGTCAGAACCTGCTACATCTGTTGGGGGGATTGTTTTCCCTGGTTCTTCTTCTTGGAATACCGGATTGTTGTGGATGTTTCGAGGAGTGCTACCCCAGCTTCAGCTACCCTCAGGGATGTAGATGACGAATCTCCAAGTGTTGAAGATTTCGTCTTTGAGCGGGTACCTTGATAAACTCCTCCTGTGGCAGTTGTGGACAACCGCTTAGATGAAAGTTTCTTGGCCACGCTGGTTGAGATCATCGGGTTCGAGGTATTTATTTTCTTCCCTCCTTTGCCGATAGGGACCTTTCGGGCAGAGTTACAGGAGGCGAAAGGAAGTGCCTCGTCTCCCGAGCTTTATTCTAGGACCGGTCCTGGCTGCTGTAGTTGTTGGAAGACGGACTGCCGGTCCTATTTTACTGCTGTCTTGTTGCAGCAGCAGTTGACAATGACTTGAGTGCAGCGATGTCCATGGAAGGACTCTTTGCACACCAAGGTTGCTTCTCTTTCCTTGCGCTTGTGAAGAATCACATCCCGTAAGTCAAGTACATCACGATCAACATTTACACTCATTTTATGGGCCAGGGAATCCCGAGCGCACGAGTGTGTTGGTATCATATTTGCTCCCTGATGCGGGGCTAGTAAAAGAACTTATCCTCGATCATTATTAAGAGACTCTTGGGAACCACCCTGTCCGTTTGTCGTCGGGGGTTAGACACGGGCGGTTCTGTACAACTTTCCATCGGAGGCCCGCATAACAGTTAGCGGGACTCTCTGATGGTCAGAGGTTGGGACAGCTGACTGAGCTCGACGAGCCCGCGTTGTCCTAGACTTTTTTGTTCTAGCACCCGAGGGCGCATAGTAGGAAGAGTCCAAACTGTGCCGCATAGAATCTGGCACATTCTTATTGGAGCTTCTGATGTCAGGACCGCATAAGAGGCGGTCGAAGACTGAATCCGAGCCACGCAGAGCAGATGGCCGGCGGCTGGGATTGGATGTCGCATAGGTCATCTCCCTGCGGCTGGAGTTGGTGGCCGCATAGGCATTCTGTATGCAGCTGGGATTGGTGGCCGCATGAGCCTTCTGCATGCGGCTGGAATTTGTTGCCGCATAAGCCTTCTGCATGCGGCTAGAATTGGTGGCCGCAAGAGCCTTCTGCATGCGGCTGGGATTGGCGGCCGCATGAGCCTTCTGTATGCGGCTGGCACCCTTATGCAACTTCTTTCTGGACCGCATAGAGTTCCCATTTGCTCCCGCAAGTCCAGCATCGTAGTATTTTCCTTTGTCGGACTTGGGGACAGCGGGGTCCTCTGCAGCCTGAAGTGGGGCCATATGTAACCGTCTTGGGCAGCAGAGAAAACTTCTTCCAGAGCTTGGAGAGAGGCAATAGTTTTGGGCCTCTACTCCCTGCGGACCTTCTTTGTAGTAGGTCACTTCTGGATCAGGCTAGCGCTCCCCTCGGAGAGCATCTCTTCAAACGCTTGCTGGTCGAAGCGAACAACCAACATCTGTTGCATGGAGCCGAGTTTGGCTACGTCCGATTGCATCACCAACTTCTCAGCAGTGGAGAAGTTAGTCCCCAGCAGAGTCGCCATCGTGTTTGCCATTGATTGTCGTAGAACAGAACAGTTTTATAGGAGGACTGAACTTTAACTCACAATTACAAACTCGCTTGTACAAAAGAGAGCCTAGGAACAAAACCTAGGAAAAGCAATCTAAGTACAATTGTTTTGTTTTTGATTCTGGGGGTGACGGTAGAGGCTCGGGAGAGTGCTATCAACTCTGCCTTACTCCTTGGACGATCGAACGCAACTTCTGCTCTGGTGAAGAAGAAATGCTCTCTGTATGTATGTGGGATGCTAGGGTGTCAGGGGGCTTTGCAAGGGAATAATACCTTGCTATTTATAGGAATTCATCAAGAGTGGGGTGTACAGCCACGTGGCTAATTTTGGGCCATATCCTTGTAACTGTGCCTCGAGAAATGAGTAACTGGGGATTGGTTAAGATTGATCATGATCTGTTTGTTGTACTAAATCCGAACTGTTAAGACTTGGTCAATTTTTGCCACGTGTCTCAACTGCTACTCTAAGGCAAGCCGCATGAATGATGCATCCCGGCTGAGCCGCATGAAGGACTGTCCTATAGCCGATCCGCATGAAGAGTGTCTCATGACTGGGCCGCATGAAGGCTATCTCATAACTGAACCGCATGAGAGTGGTCTCATGACCGAGCCGCATGAGAGTGGTCTCATGACTGAGCCGCATGAGAGTTGCATAAGCGATCTGCATAAAGAATCCTTTTTAGAATTTTTGAACTGTGCCAGATATCATAATGATTTTCTCATCTTTTTAGGAGCATGTCATGTCTCGTCTTTATGTCAGAGCCATCATCTCTGTCAGAGCTGTCACCTTTATGTCAGAGTAATTATGGCCAGCTGTATAGGGAGGTATTTATTGCTTACGTTGCTTTTGGGCCGCATGAGGCTCTCTGGTCTTCTTGAGCCGCATGAGGCTCTATGTTGATTTAGAGCCGCATAAGGCTCTCTGTTGCTTTTGGGCCGCATGAAGCTTTCTGAGCCGCATGTTGATTTTTAGGCCGCATAGTAAATCTTATCCTTTTTCATGCTTCTACACCCTTATTCGCGTGGCGGACAAACTTAAGGCTACCAGGAGAGCCTTATCGTCTTGGAGCAAGAGCGCATTTGGCAACATTTTCCAGGCCATTAGAGAGACGGAAGATGACGTCACCTGCGCTGAGTGTCTGTACGCCACGGATCGATCGCCGGGGCCCAAACTGTGCTTAACCTCACCAGAGAGCTCCTTAAATCACGGATTAAGGTAAAAACTGAATTCTGGAAACAGAAAGCCAGACAGACCTGGGACACCGAGGGAGACAAGAATTCAAGCTTCTTTCATTCCTGTGTCAATGGCCGCAGACATCAGCTTCATCTTTACCAAATCTCTGACGATAACGGCTCGGTCCTCAAGGATCAACGGGGCATTCAAGCTGTAGCAGCGAACTTCTACTCTAAACTTTTTACCAAAGAAGTCATCGTCAGGGATGTGGACCTTCTCTCCAAGATCTCCAGCTTGATCAATAATCGGGAGAACAAGTTGCTCCTTACCCCCCCTTCCGCAGAGGATATCAGATTCGCTGTCTGGGCTCTTAACGAATACAGCGCACCCGTGCCTGATGGCTTCTCCGACGCCTTCTTTTGGTCCTGTTGGGATATCATCGAATTCGACTTCCACGAGGCTGCGCTTGCCTTTTTCCAGGGGACGAGGTACCCCAGTTCCATTTTCTGCGCCAAACTCAACCTTATACCCAAAATAGATAACCCGGAGACCTTCAGAGACTTCCTCCCAATCAGCTTATGCACCTTCACCAATAAAGTCATCTCAAAGATCATCGCTGGCCGTATGTCCCCTCTCCTCCCCAAGTTCATCTTCGAGGAACAAAGTGGCTTCGTAATTGGACGGAACATCACCGACGACATCCTCCTAGCGCAGAAGATGATCATTTACTTGAAATTCCCGTCCTAGGGCAGGAACGTCGCCATCAAACTGGATATGGAGAAAGCCTATGATCGTCTGGACTACAATTCATGATCTGGGTGTTCAGGTCCTTCGGTTTCTCTGAGCCTTGGATCGACATCATCTTCTGATCTATTTGCAACTCTTGGTTCTCCACAGTCATCAATGGGCAAGCAGATGGTTTCTTCAAATCCAGTCACGGTGTCAGACATGGAGACCCCTTATCCTCCACCATCTTCATCATCGCAGCCGAGGCGCTCAGCAGAAACCTCAACTTTTTGTCGAACACTCCCGGATTCTACCACTTCTATACTACCACCGGGTGCCCCATAATCACTCACCTAGCCCACGCCGATGATATCCTCATCTTCTCCTCCGGAGACATCGGATCCGTGGAGGTTGTCAGTAGTACACGTGAGAGATACACCAGATGCTCGGATCAACGAGTCAACACCTCCAAAATTGTCATCTACACCCATCACAAAGCTGATAGGACACACTTGGCCACTCTCTCCAACCTGACCTCCTTTTTAACTGCATACCTGTCGTTCAACTACTTGGGTGCCCGCTGGTGTACGAGAAATCGAGCTCGGGCATCTTCGACAGCCTTGTGAGCAGAATCAGGAAACAAATTGAGGGTTGGCATAACGCAAGCCTCTCTCCGGAGGGAAGATGATCCTCATCAAGCACGTCCTCTCCTCTTTCCCCATCTACACCCTTGCTGTCTGCTCCCTCCTAAGAAGGTACTGTCCTCTTTAGAAGCGCTATTCTCCAACTTCTTTTGGAGACACATTTATGGCAAGGACAAGCACTAATGGGCCAGTAGGGACTCGATGGCCAAGCCGACGGATCAGGAAGGGCTGGGGTTCAGCAGATTACATCACATCGTTGACGCCTTCTCCATGAAGCTATGATAGAAACTTCGTTCGGGAAACTCACTCTAGAATCACTTCATGAAGGCCAGATACTTTCGATACTTCCACCCTTCGATTGCCATTGCCAATTTCAGATCCTACGTAACCTGGAGACACATCCTTCTCGGCCGTCAACTCGCTGAACCCTTCATCTGCCTACAGCTTGGCAACGGATGCTCGTCGATGATCCATGAACGGTGGCTTGGAGATGCCATCCTTCTACCAACCTCAGCCTTCCCCTACAACTGCTCGATCTGAGACTTATGGGACAGTGACTCTGGTTAGAGATGGGACAGAGTGGCAGACTGGCTTGGGCCGGAGGCGGCCAACAGTCTTACGGCCGCAAATGTGTGGCTCGACGAAGACCCGAACACTCTTAGGTGGTCCTACAATCCCAGTGGTGTTTTCTCGCTGGCCTCCGCCAGGACTGTAGCCAGAGGAATCGGCACGCCAGCCCCTTTTACGCCCCCTTCTGGCAATCTTGCATACCCTACAAATGGTCAATTTTGATTTAGAGTGTGCAGCGTAGAAAGCTCCCCACCGACGATGCCCTTACAACTGTTGGCTTCCGCCTTGCCTCTAGCTGTCACTGCTATACAGCCCACAAATCCAAAACTGTGGAACATGTCCTGCTCTCCGGGGACCTCGCTGCGCAGATCTGGACTAACCTGTCAAGAAATTACAATCTTACTCATCCGGCCGACGGCTTCAACGATCTTCTTACCATTTGGGGTAGGTCTCAAGGGCATCAGATCATCGCAGCCGCGGGCATTTGGGTCCTGTAGAAGAACCAAAACAAATTCTGGTATGATGGGCGGACGTACAACTACAACTTCTTGCACAGGGAGGTCCTCAAGCAGATCTCCAAAGTCGGCAGGCGCTGCCACCACCCCTCTGATAGCTCCTGGCGGACGCTGTGCTAACCCTACGAACGGCCCAACGAGCGTGTCTGGCTCCTGGCCTCCTCAGCCTTTTATTTCTGTTGTCTTCTGGGCGCTTGGCGCGCTTACTTGTATAGGGTTCGGCATTTTGCGCCTAATACTTTAATAAAGCTAGTGTTCTTCAAATATATATATATATATATATATATATATATATATATATATATATATCAGTTGTGAGGGATATATGAGATGTACTTTATTAAAAATAAATAAATAAATAAAAAATATATATATATATATCATTTGGGTCCTGTAGAAATATATATATATATATATATCATTTGGGTCCTGTAGAAGAACCAAAACAAATTTAGGTATGATGGACGGACGTACAACTACAACTTCTTGCACAGGGAGGTCCTCAAGCAGATCTCCAAAGTCGGCAGGCGCTGCCACCACCCCTCTGAAAGCTCCTGGCGGACGCTGTGCTAACCCTACGAACGGCCCAACGAGCGTGTCTGGCTCCTTGCCTCCTCAGCCTTTAATTTCTGTTGTCTTCTGGGCGCTTGGCGCGCTTACTTGTATAGGCTTCGGCATTTTGTGCCTAATACTTCAATAAAGCTAGTGTTCTTCAAATATATATATATATATATATATATATATATATATATATATATATATATATATATATTATTTATTTATTTATTTTTAATAAAGTACATCTCATATATCCCTCACAACTGATACAACTTCAAAGAAAACAGCTCACTTTATAGTAAACTCAAAGTCTTCCCCTACACACACACTTAACATATATATTATATATATATATATATATAAAATATATATATATATATATATGTATATATATATATATATATATATATATATATATATATATATATATATATATATATATATTTTAACCAAATGAAACTTTTATTGAAGTAATAGGCGCAAAATGTCGAAGTCTATACAAGAAAGCGCGCACAACGCGGCAAGAGCAAAAGAGAACAAACTGCGCAGATAGCGCACAAAAAGTGAGTCGGGTCTCGACGGCAGCATAAAGGAGCGCGAGAGCTCGATTAAAAGCTAAGCAACGGCCTCCCAGAAAGTGTTGGTGGCGTGGGAGCATCGCCTCCTAGCTTTTAAAATTTGTCTGGTAACCACTCTATACAATTGAAGGGGGAAGTTGGCGGCCTTCATATCTGAATTTGTTCCTGTTTTTCCATAAGACCCAGATGCCAGCGGCTACGAAGATCTGATGTCCGTGGGAGCTGCCCCAGCTGGTCAGGAGATCGTGGAGGCCCCCAGTCGGAGGGACAGTGCTCAGTCTAAGGTGAAGATTAAACCTGATCAGATTCGCCAGCTCACCAGAAAGGAGGACGTGCACCACCGATTCCGAAGAGGGCTATGCACAGCAATAACATCTGGATGCAAGGCTGAATCCGAAAGATCTGATAGAATCGTCCGTCTGTAACTTTCGGCGTAATGTACGCCATATGAGAATGGACCATTTGGTGGGAATGCAAGAATGCCAAAAGTTGGTGTATGGGGGATACGGCACGCCACTGCCTCTAGCAATAATTCTGGCAGAAGCCAGCGTAAAATTCCCGCTCGAGTTAGGGTACCATCTCCACGTGTCTGGAGTGTTAGTGACCCGAAGGTTAGCAACAAGGAGATCATCTACCGCCTGCTGCCCGAGCTAAATTCTAACCCTCTCCCAATTCCATTCGAAATTTTCCTCCCAAAGATCCCTAATGTCGCATCCCTGGGGATTGTGGACGATGGGCTGGATGGTGTCTGCGCCGAGCCGCCGCTCCAGACAGGCCGAGGATCTTCCGTCGCCCAGCATCAGATAATTGGAAGGTTCAGCGAGGTTGCATCCCCGAGTTGTGCGATGCCACGATGCCGAGATCTGTTGTTGGTGACTGCCTCCGTCAGATGAGAGAATCTGGAGTATCTGGCTCTCGTGAATCTCGTCCACAATGAGGTTTCTGAACGCAACTTCCACCACAGCTTCATGGAACATGCGTCCACGATGTGGGCTAGTCTGCTGAATCCCAGACCCCCTTATGCTGTGGGTTTGGCCATGGTATCCCAACTGGCCCAGTGGTGTTTGTCCTTTCCGTCGCTATGACCCCAGAAGAACTTGGCGAACAAGGCTTCGAGAGAGTGAAGGACCTTCTTGGGTGGGAAGCAGACAGCAAGGGTGTATAACGGGATGGAAGACAGAACATGTTTGATAAGGATCCTCTTGCCTCCAGAGGAAACAGTGGTGTTGTGCCACCCCGCAATCAGCTTGCGGATCTTGTCGACAAGGTGATCAAATATGCCCGAGTTTACTTTCCCGTACACCAACGGGCAGCGCAAGTATAGGAACGGCGAGTAAGCCGTGGTGAATGAGGTCATAATAGAGAGGTCCGAAGAGCATGATCTGTCAGTTTTATGATGGGTGTAGATGACGTTCTTGTTGTTATCGACGCACTGTCTGGAGCATCTGGTATAACGATCGAGCGTTCTTAGAACCACCTCGATCGATCCAATGTCTCCAGAGGAGAATATGAGGACGTCATCTACGTACGCCAGGTGAGTGATAAGAGGGCAACCTATGGTGGTATGGAAGTGATGGAAACCGGGCATTTTGGGCATGCTATTGAGGCTTCTGCCGCAATGATAAAAATGGTGGAAGAGAGAAGAACCCCCTGTCTAACTCCGCGGGTGGATCGGAAGAACCCTGCGGCCTGGCCGTTGATGATGGTAGAGAATCGAGCATTGTTGATGGATCTGAAAATGATGTCAATCCAGGATTCAGAGAATCCGAACTTCCTGAGGACCCAGATCATGAATTGCCAGTCCAGACGATCGTAAGCCTTTTCTATATCCACATTGATGGCAACGTTCCCCCCTCTAGACGGGAACTTCATATATGTGATCATTTCTTGAGCGAGGAGGATATTATCGGTAATGTTGCGGCCCTTAACAAACCCGCTTTGTTCATTGGAGATTTTCTTGGGAAGGAGATTGTACATCCGGTTGGCGACGATTTTCGATATGATCTTGTTGGTGAAGGTGCATAAGCATATAGGACAGAATTCTTTAAATGTTTTCGAGTTGTCTTTCTTGGGAATAAGGATGATGTTGGTGCAAGAGATGGAATTAGGATATCTAGCCCCTTGAAAAAAGGATATGGTGGCCTCCAGAAGGTCTGCTTTTAAGAAGTCCCAACAGTTTCTAAAGAAGACGCCATTGAAGCCATCAGGCCGTGGAGCACTATGTTCGTTAATGGACCAAATTAAACAGCTTCTTTGACCTCATCTTCTGAAGGAGTAGCCAACAGGGTCTCATTCTCGCTCTCACTGATGAGGGAGGGGATCTCGGACAGTAGCACATCATCTTTCACGACCGGCTCTTTAGTGAAAAGGTTGCGGTAGAAGTTTTTCGCAGACGCCTGGATGCTGTCTTGGTCCTCCAGAAGGGTGCCATTGTCATTGTATATCCGGTGAAGTTTTAATTTGTTTCTGCGGCCTTTGACACAAGCATGAAAGAAACCGGTGTTCCGGTCTCCGTCGGTATCCCAGTTCAATCTGGCCTTTTGTCTCCAGAATTTCGTTTCCACTTTAATCTTAGATTTGACGAGGGCTCTGGCAAGGTTGAGCGAGGACGGGCAGTCGAGGAACTGTGAATAGCGAACTCTTGCTCGGCGCGAGTGACGTCGTCCTCCGCCTTCTTGATAGCCTGGAAGATGTCTCCAAATGCTAGATGGCTCCAAGACGCCAGGGCCTTACGAGTGGCTTTGAGTTTGACAGCTATTCGCACCAGAGGATCTGGAATGGAAACAGAGTTCCATGCGTCATAAATGATGTTCTGGAACTGAGGATGATGCCTCCAGAAGTCGAGGAAGCGGAATGCTTTTTTAGTGCCGGTATGGTTGTTGTTGATTTTGATGAGCAGGGGGAGTGGTCCGATTCCGTGGAATTTAAATGAGAGAGATGAGACATGAGGCCCATGTCTGACCAGCCATCGTTGATCAACGCTCGATCCAACCGGGAGTATTGTCTTCGATGTCCCTCCTACATGTTGCACCAGGTGAATGCACTACCATGAAAGGGGATAGGGGTTAGGTTTCCGTGGAAGATGAAGTTGTTCAAATCATCCATCACCGGCTGGGGTGTAACCCCTGTTTCTTAAATTATTTTATTTTATTTTATTTTATTTTATTTTATTTTATTTTATTTTATTTTATTTTATTTTATTTGAAAGTAATTTATTTTTGAAAGTTTATAAAATATTTACTATTTTTTCTGTATTTCAAAATGTAGTTTGTAATTAACGGTTTGACAATACTATTTAGTTTTAATAAATATTTGTTCTTGAAATTTTATTATTGAAATTATAAAGTTATTTATTATTATGTTTGGATTTTCAAAAAAATAATATCGGTTTTGAAAATAGTTTGAAAATCATGATTATTTTTGGAGCAATAAAAAGATTTAGTAACTTATTTTGAATAAGATTTAGATTTATAAAATATATTTTACCTTATTTGATAACATCAAACATTATTTAAAATACTTTTGGTGACTAATTGTGGCATTAAGAATTATCTAATCTAGATTTGAAATATTATTTGATTTAACAATTTATCTATTATATGATTTAAATTGCTTTGATAAACATTAAATTTATCTTAAAGTTATTATGTTGAATTTGATTTGGATTTAGATTTGGATTTGAATTCATATGATTTGGATTTAAATAATTTATTTGATTTAAATTTATGGAGAGACTTCTCTATTAGAAATTCTAATCCTATTTGAATCATATCTAGTATTAGATAGATTATTTCCTATTTGAACTAATCATATTCCTATCCAAATTAGTTGGTAATCCTAATCATATCTTTATTGATTGAGTTCTAATCATATCCTAATTCACTAATTGCTTTCCATTATCTATATATATTGAACCTATAAAATAAAATCATCTCTCATACCTTCTTTTCCAAAATTTCTCTCCTTTTTTCATCATAATTACCCCAAATTCGTCATAAATTCAGCATTCCTTTTCAAATGTTTTACCAACTTCGAAGGGCCATAACTTCCAACTTCGGCCTCCGTTTGACCTCCAATTTTTTTTGTTGTAACCGTCTTGAGGTATATTTTCTGAATATAAAATTTATTTACAAATAATTTTAACCTAAATTTCTGGAAAATTCGTGGAGTGTCAGTTGTCCGAAATTTGACACGTTTCGGTGTTTTCGAGATTCCGGAAGAACCAGGAATCATAATCACGATCCGTTTGAAGTTTCGGGACGCTGATAAAAAAGTACACATCATATATTTTTTTCAACAATTTTCTAAAATATTTTATTTTTTGTTTTTATTTTAGAGGCCTGTCTCATCAATTGAGATAATCTTGCGTAGTTTTGACTTCTGAGACAATTTCTGTGCTGACATGATCATATCGTGCCAGTCAGATTCAAATCAAACCGAGGCAAGTATCACTATGACCTATGTTTCCTTTATTTTATACTGCATGTATCTTCGTGTCGTCTTTTCACTATTACTCCATTATGGTTCATGATTGTCATTGTTCATGATTACTATTATGCACGAGAGTTAGAATCGGTTGGATATACATACATGTTCATGTCTTACTCATTGTTTCCTATTGATTACAGTTTATCGTATTGCTAATTTTTATCGTAGTGGACATGTATTGTGAGTGAGTCGGACGGAGGAATACAATAAGTAAGCATGTGGTCAACGAATTGAATACAGACTCCCTATACATTGATTGCATAATATCAGTCATGCACCACACGTATGACTGACGGATATCCCAAGCCGTCTACATGCTGAAAGTTGGTATTCTAAAACACACAGTACACGTGACTTAATTATTGTTGCTCTATTGTCTATTGTTCTTCTTTCGTCAACTCTACATTCTTATTGTCATCATGTCTTAGTGGTATGTCAAGTCTACCTTCATGTTGTTATCATGTCTCAAAGGTACTTTCTTATTATATAATGTCATGCCTATACTTATCTTCAGTTAAATTCCTTTTAATCGTTCCTTCATGCTTGTATAATATATTGTGTAATATAGTGTTATGGTGATCTTGTTCCAATCCTGACTGGATAACCATTTTTCAGTTGAGAGATTCTTGATGACTATTCTCGATGACTTCCTCTCTTGTTTTGGGTTCCTTCGGGTGGAGTTAGAGCTATCTTGGAGGCCAACCGTAGATTCTAGCTAAGAGTAGTCACATGTAGCGGGTTTGTATCTGTATACAAATTTGAATGCATCATTGGAATTGTAATTAAAATAATTATTGTGAATGAGCAAAATAGAGATATTTGTTGTATTTGAGATTTATATTGGGTCCAGACAGCGTACTACCGTCGATGTTGCGGCGTAGGCTGGACTTGGCCATGTATTCGTATCCCGAAAAGCGGGAGCGGGTCGTGACAAGTTTTTATGGTGGCCCATGCAGGTCAGTTTTCGCAAAATTATACAAACTTGTGGTAGTACCTATATTAGTCGTACTACTGCAAGCCTGCGATTAGGATGCTCATTGACAATTAGGTTGATTTGATTTTTAAAAAATGACTAGGCCTAGGACTAGGTACGCCGTGGGTTACCCATAGAATTATTTTGAATTGATTATATGGGTAGTTAAGGTTGTTACATAGGCTACATGATTAAGGTGGTGATATTCGTTGAATTTTGAGATGCCCTATTTGATAAAGTTGAAATTGTGATTTGATAAATGACTCTATTCAAAGATGGATAGAATTCTCGATTGATAAATTGAATATTTTGGTCACTGTTGAAGATGAAATTTTTAGCTTTTGGTATTCTGAGGTTTAAATTTCTATATGATCGATGAATTATTGATAAGGTCGAATATTTAATTTTTAAAGGAAGTAATTTTGATTTGATCAATAAAATTAAGGTATGATTTGAAAATTTATGGAATTAAAATTTTTGAGGAGATTATGAAAATGTTGAATTTTGAATTTAAAATAAAATTGAGGAATTTAAAGTTTTGTGAATATAGATTTTGAAGATATTTATCAAGTTGGATTAAGGGTTGTGAATTTGATAAGATGATATTCATAATTGCTACATCACGGTATTAAATTGAGTTAGTGATTTAAAAAAAATGATTGAATTTGAGGAATTTTTTTTTAAATATTCTTGAGGATACGAATTTATTTGATGAGTGATAACTTAGATGACATGTAGGTAATACTCCTCCGAACTATATCCATTGACTACATTCTTCCATCCTTCTTGATCAATCTTCTTATTAAGAAAAAAAATATTATTTTTATCTTATTTATCAATATTCCTTTTTAAATATTTCTATCTTTTCACCTGATCAACCAAGCCTATTTTTTTTGTCATCCTTAAATTTTGAGGACAAAATTTTTCTAAGGTGGGTAGATTTGTAACCCCTGTTTCTCAAATTATTTTATTTTATTTTATTTTATTTTATTTGAAAGTAATTTATTTTTGAAAGTTTATAAAAATATTTACTATTTTTTCTGCATTTCAAAATGTAGTTTGTAATTAACGGTTTGAAAGTACTATTTAGTTTTAATAAATATTTGTTCTTGAAATTTTATTATTGAAATTATAAAGCTATTTATTATTATGTTTGGATTTTCAAAAAAAATAATATCGGTTTTGAAAATAGTTTAAAAATCATGATTATTTTTGGAGCAATAAAAAGATTTAGTAACTTATTTTGAATAAGATTTAGATTTATAAAATATATTTTACCTTATTTGATAACATCAAACATTATTTAAAATACTTTTGGTGACTAATTGTGGCATTAAGAATTATCTAATCTAGATTTGAAATATTATTTGATTTAACAATTTATCTATTATATGATTTAAATTGCTTTGATAAACATTAAATTTATCTTAAAGTTATTATGTTGAATTTGATTTGGATTTAGATTTGGATTTGAATTCATATGATTTGGATTTAAATAATTTATTTGATTTAAATTTATGGAGAGACTTGTCCATTAGAAATTCTAATCCTATTTGAATCATATCTAGTGTTAGATAGATTATTTCTTATTTGAACTAATCATATTCCTATCCAAATTAGTTGGTAATCCTAATCATATCTTTATTGATTGAGTTCTAATCATATCCTAATTCACTAATTGCTTTCCATTATCTATATATATTGAACCTATAAAATAAAATCATCTCTCATACCTTCTTTTCCAAAATTTCTCTCCTTTTTTCATCATAATTACCCCCAAATTCGTCATAAATTCAGCATTCCTTTTCAAATGTTTTACCAACTTCGAAGGGCCATAACTTCCAACTCCGGACTCCGTTTGACCTCCAATTTTTTTTGTTGTAGTCGTCTCGAGGTATATTTTTTGAATATAAAATTTATTTACAAATAATTTTAACCTAAATTTCTGGAAAATTCGTGGAGTGTCAGTTGTCCGAAATTTGACACGTCTCGGTATTTTCGATATTCCGGGAGAACCAGGAATCGGAATCACGATCCGTTTGAAGTTTCGGAACGCTGATGAAAAAGTACACATCATATATATGTTTTTCAACAATTTTCCAAAATATTTTGTTTTTTGTTTTTATTTTAGAGGCCCGTCTCATCAATTGAGATAATCTTGCGTAGTTTTGACTTCTGAGATAATTTTTGTGCTGACTTGATCATATCGTGCCATTCAGATTTAAATCAAACCGAGGCAAGTATCACTATGACCTATGTTTTCTTTATTTTATACTGCATGTATCTTCGTGTCGTCTTTTCACTATTACTCCATTATGGTTCATGATTGTCATTGTTCATGATTACTATTGTGCACGAGAGTTAGAATCGGTTGGATATACATACATGTTCATGCCTTACTCATTGTTTCCTATTGATTACAGTTTATCGTATTGCTAATGTTTATCGTAGTTGACATGTATTGTGAGTGAGTCGGGCGGGGAAATACAACAAGTAAGCATGTGGTCAACGAATTGAATACAGACTCCCTATACATTGATTGCATATTATCAGTCATGCGCCACATGTATGACTGACGGATATCCCAAGCCGTCTACATGCTGAAAGTTGGTATTCTAAAACACACGGTACACGTGACTTAATTATTGTTGCTCTATTGTCTATTGTTCTTCTTTCGTCAAGTGTCACGACCCGCACCCTAGAGTAAGGGCACGAGAAGTGGGTACGTCCAGCCTACGCCGCAGTGTCGGCGGTAGAACGCTGTCCTAAGTCTCAACATCTAACAATATAAGGTAGCTGTACAGTATATACACTCCGAGTGGAGGTGACAATATAGAATACAGTCTCAATCATAACTAAGGCAGAATAGCACGATATCATAGATATGAAAATCTCAAAGGAAGATACAAACAGAAGGAAAGTCTAAGTATCTAAACGACACAACATCACAACATCCAGAAAATAATACAACTCTGAAGTCAATGCAAATGACATAAGAAAAAAGATAAAGCCTAGCTAATCTAGTCTAAGCAGTAGGGATAACATCCTCAGCTAGAGCAGGATCCTCCTGTGGGTCCAACTCACAGGTATCGTCTAGATGAGCCCTATAGTAGGTCGGGCAGAAGTCCTCGGTATCATCTGTAATATTTTTAACAGGTCCAGTCAGGACGGGAGCGAGCACAGTACATCTCATGCAGTTCATATCAAGGCAGGAAATATAAAGCAAGTAATAGAGTAAGATACATGAAACGTTGTAAGAAGATGTATATGAAAACATGAGAGATATTTGATAACTGGAAATATATATATACATGATAAGTAAGAACTGTAAGTGACTAGTGATTTAGAGTACGAGATGGCATGTAATTGGCTTAGGTTGAACATGATGTACATGAGTGAACATGAGGGACACTAGCCAAGAAGGCCGTGTTGTACATGATAACACACGAAAAGTAATAGAGTGAACATGATGGGTAAATCACATGACCATTTATACTCACCCTTACCCACAATCAATACACAAGGATCCAGTCAAGTTACGTTACGAACATGATGTTTTGGTTACACACGAAGCACATGAGGAAACATGAACGTATACGAGAGCACATGAAAGTACATGAGCGTACATGAAAGAACATGAGAGAACATGAGTGTACATGAATAAAGCAAGAGCAAGGTATACATGATGTACATGAAACACACGACATTAAGTATCCGATGCGCCCGCTAAGGGGGATAACATCCCAAGAAGAGATCCATATAGTACCAATCCGTGATGATAACGTGACAGCATCAAGTAAAGTAATCTAGAGCAAGAATAAAAGTCGTGACAAGTATGAAACGATCAGAGAATGTACTCGCCTGATAACTGAATGTCCGAAGAGGATGTACTGCCCAAAGAGAGGTGTCTGTCTCCTAATCAGAGCAACACAAGTTACAACATGTCTAAATTGAAGTAATTGATCATTACGATGCATTCTACATGAATCTAGGTCATTCTAGGCCAAAGTCAACTCTTGGTCAACCCTGGTCAACTCTAGAAGTCAAACTAGGTCATTTTAGGCTAATCAAGTCTTACTAGGCCTAGCCAAGCCTAGACTTAGTACACCAACTCAACTCAAGGCACTAGGACCACATAGCATATATATATATATATATATATATATATATATATATATATATATATATATATATATATATATATATATATATATATTCAAGTACACTCACTATATTATATATACATAGCAAATTATATCAAGCATTCATTCACTTCATATATATATACATTTATGTATAGGGAAGCTATATATATATATATATATATATATATATATATATATATATATATATATATATATATATATATATATATATATATATATATATATTCGTATACATGTTCATACACTCATATATAGAAAGAGGGGTAAAGGTGAGTGGTGTGTGTGTGTAACATATGTGTGACAGATTTAGGGGTGTGTGTGTGGCAAGTGTCAAGTATCAATACATATGCATACATTATATTACTCAAGCATTCATGTCATCTATTATCTTACACTACTATATGTATTATATATTACATATATAGTATTATATATTACATATATATAGACATATTCATATAGAGGAGGGGAAGGGGGTAACAGGGTGCAAAGGCTATGTGTCCAATAGATAGGTAATGTGTCAATTGTGTCATGTGTATGGATGTACATGTATATTCATGAAAGGGTTTTTTTGAGTGTCACATGGCATAGGGTTTTACATGAAATAGGATGAGTGTCAATGTGATACCAATAGTGTCAAGGCTTCACATTACTTAGTGTCAAGGGTTCTCTGGTATACATGGCAAATAAGTGTCCAGTTAATATAAAAAGGGGGTCAGTGTACTTGTGTGTCTAGGTGTACATAGCAGTAAAGGGGTCCATGACTTAGTTAGAAATCCACCTTAGTTCTCAGTTAGACAAAATCTATTTAACAACCTCACAAGGCCTGTGGACTAGTGGTTGAAATCAACAAATCCAAACTGAAAGTAAACTCAGTTATTCCCAAACCCAGTTTTTGTATAACCAATAACCCAAACTCAGATAAACCCAGGTAAACTGTTCAGAGAAGGATGTACTCAGTATTTTTTTATATTTCAAAATCCTAGGTAATATTCAAACTCAGTTTACAGTTTTGAATCAAAACTCAGTTTTAACATATGAACCCAAAATTGATTTTGTTTACTGCCTTAAACCAAACCAGGTCATGTTATCAAACATTTGATAGTTTTGAACTCATATCCATTCTCTGTTTATTGTCAAGTAGCCCAACCTACATTTCAGTTTTTAGTTAACAAATAGGTTAATATGTTATCATTCAAATTTCAGTAAGGCTCAAAAATGTGTATACATGATACATAATGTTCAGTTCAGAATTTTGAGTATCAACCTTACATTTAAACATATCAAAATCCAAACAATCTTCCCCACATGAAGCCCCAACGTACCAACACATATAAACCAAAATTGAATTCGAAAACCATTCAAAACCCAAAAATAATCATGGCAGAGGGGTGGTACATGTGCACACGTGTCAAGGGTTTGTGCTCGTGTCCACATAGCTGGACACGAGGTGTCCAACTGCAAAACAACTTAGTATTAGAAAACAGTGAAATATCAGGCCTCGTACGGCCATGTCGAGCCGTATTGGACTCGATGCACAACACGAGAGACCATGTGCTCGGGTCTAGTGTTAGACTAGGTCTAGGTGAGTGTATCAGTATCCACGAAGTGTGTCCATGATCTGTCCAGAAGGGATACGAACAGTGTATCAGAGCTCACTGACAACAAGTGCACAGTCAGTACAAATCCGATACACGGTAGATTTCGTGTCCGATATGACACGAGGTGTCGTGAGACTCGAGGGGGGGCCTGTTAGTGGTTGCCCCCACCTCTGTGCCAAGTGGCACGTGTCTACGTGGCGTGTCGTGTCCGAAATTAGGGTCGAGTAGTAGGGCAGCCGTACGTGGCGTTGTGCTGCATGTCCGTGTCGATTTTTGACACGAAAACAGCACGGATTCGTGCTCAGAGTTAGGGTTTCATGATCTACACCTATAGGGCTAGAAGATTGTTCAATTAGTTTTCAAAAATATTAACATTTAATTTATAGTGGCATTTCATCATACACTTGAATTAAAACATAGATACGTGTCCGATACGGACACCAAACCAAATCCATATCCTACCAAACTTGGCCTATAGGTCCATGGTACCTAGATGCATGCAACCATGAAGAGAAAACACAATATTAATAGGTTTAGAGGCACTTTACCTATTGAGTGAAAACTCAAAGAAAAGCCTAGAATAGGGGGGGTGTTCTCTTCACTTGGTGATGCCAATATGATGATCAACCTTGCTAGCTAGCCTCCCTTAGTATCCTCAATTGTAGGGGGTTCCAATGTAAGAAATTTGGCTCAATTTGGAGTTGATTTGGGTATTTGGGGAGGAATTGGGGAAGAACACTAAATGAGGCAATTAAAATAATTTAAAAAGATGCTAAAAAGTTAATGTGTTGTATTTATAGTGGGGGGTGTTTGATGGCTGCCATTAGGTTAGGGTTAGGGTTTAGGATGAGTGGTTGAGGCTTCTCCAACAAGTTCAAGTCAAATCAATGGCTCACAACTAAAGTAACCTTTCTTAACCTTTAGCCTAAAATATCCTATTAACAAATATCTAGATATTAACCTAGTTTGATTACTTAGTTGAAACCCTCTAACTTAGTCTCTATGGTCATGACTAACATCTAGATTAGGCTAAACTTCTAGGTCAAGTCTTAAGTAATTAACTAGCACATATTTAATTCATATAATTTACAAATTCATAAAAGTGTCAAAATAACCAAAATACCCTTAGGCTAAAAAGTAAAAATATAAAATTCCAAACACGTGATTAGGTCTCAATGATCATGATTAGTCTTCTAGGTCATGCATGACTAAGGTTACACTATCAAAACACCAATTTCACATTTTACCATTTTAAATAGTTTTAAAATAACGAAAAATCACCAAAAATCATATCATGACTAAAATCTAATATTTTAATGATTTAAAATACAAAAGTTTAAAATTATCCTTATTTCAGAAAAGTGGGTGTTACAAGTCTACCCTCCTTAAAAGAATTTCGTCCTCGAAATTAAGATGGTCGTACTCCTTCTAGGTCAACACCCCGACAGTCAAAGTCTTAGAATAGTAATCAAAACATTTTTATCAATTTATCAATTTATATATTTTTTTGAAAGACTGAAACAAAAGATAGAAATAATAGGTTTTTGAATTTATTTAATATAATTTGATAATCATATGCGTCTATCCAGAATCATGATAATCAGAATTCCTTGCCATATTAGCAAACATGGCTACGACACCCATGGAGTCTGCAACACAGACTATGCCCTCGTCGTACCAACCAATATGACTATAGGAGACTCTAGATTTCATAATTGAGGCGACCTAGCCCATATGATTTGGTAAAAGATTAAATCAACAACAAACATCCAAATTTAAATTCATCAACAAAATATGAGAGATAGGAACAGATGGAATTGAATTTCAAGATGGAAATAACAAGGCAAGGTAGGAATGGAATCGAGAAGAACAAAAACCTGCAAGCACCCCTCCTACTGCCTGAGCATCCTCAAATGTCATAGCGTAAGCTCGCCCCTGCTGGCCTCTTCTAGCCTGCTGCTGGCCTACCGGAGCCCTGGCTCCTGCTCCCTGAGCTGTCCGTCCCACAGACTTGGGACACTCTCTCAACTGATGATCTGATGATCCGCAGAGTAGGCACTTGCCTAGCCTCACCCGGCATTCACCCCAATCATGCCCTAGTTTCTTACAGAAAGGGCAAAAGATAACATGCTGCTGTCTAGGGGCCTGCTGCTGTCTCTGCTGCTGCTGCTGTCTCTGCTGGAACGGCTGCGGCTGGAAATGCCTCGGCTGCTGGTGCTGAAAGTGAGGCCTCTTGGCCTGGCCTCCGCTACTGCTGCCCCCAACAGGGTCTCGCCCCTTCTTGAGCTTCAGCACAAGATCGTCCTCAGCCAATAAAGCTCCCGTCAAAATCTCCTCGAAAGTGGCATTCCTGTTACCCTTGGTCAAGGACTTGACTTTCTTGACCAGACCCTTTCAGAACCTCTGGGCCTTCACCGTCTTGCTCAAGCCCTCTACGAATCTGTCGAGGCGGTCGAACTCCCCAGCGTACTCCTCTATTGACAGACTCCCCTGAACTAAGCTCTCAAACTGCGACTCCAAGGCTCGGAGCGCTGCATCTAGAAAGAACTTCTTCTTGAAGAAGCCCTTGAACTCCTCCCAGGTCTGTTTAGCTGTCCCCACCCTGGGGTCTGACTGATACCAGGTGCGAGCAAGATCTCGCATCCGGCTAGCTGCTGCCTCTATCTGGAGATCTGCCGGTATCCGGGCCAGGCGGAAGATCTCCTCTATATGCTCGATCCACTCGTCAGCATATAAAATCTCCTCCGTCCCCAGGAAGTCTCTGAGGCTCATCTTCTGGAACTACTCTATCCCAGGTGTCCTCGGCTACAGGACTGCTGGTCGAGCTGCGATTGTCGTAATGGCCAACTCCATGCCCCTGGCCTGTCGGGCCTGTTGTACCTCCATAAACTGCTAAAAGTAGGCGAACATCTGTGCCGCGTCCACGTATCCTGTAGGCGACGGCTGCTGGAAAGGCACCTCTGGGATGACTGGGTCCTGCCTTCGAACTGGTGGAGGCATACCCCCTGCTGCTGCTGCTGAAGTCCAAATATGAGCAGATGTGGCAGGAGCTGCATCCTCCCGACCCTGCTGAACTGGCTGAGAGGTAGAAGTCCCCTCTACAGTATCCCCATGAATGGTATGCTGTAACCGCGTCTCCACCATCGTGAAGACAGATTAAACAAGGGTATCAATTGCTGAGAAAGAAGCGATAAATCAAGGGAGGACAGTTTATTTCAAAAGGAAGTATTAAAGTAGCAAGAATTTTGATAACAAGAATCAGGTTAAGAGCTTTTCCTAATGTGATTGAGTACCTCAAAAATATCCTAATCCTACTGCAGGCTGTAGTGATACTCTAGTTCGAATACCACTACATAAACTCGACCTACATGGGCCACCACTAAAAATGTGTCATGACCCGCACCCTAGAGTAAGGGCACGAGAAGTAGGTACGTCCAGCCTACGCCGCAGTGTCAGCGGTAGAACGCTGTCCTAAGTCTCAACATCTAACAATATAAGGTACCTGTACAGTATATACACTCCGAGTGGAGGTGACAATACAGAATACAGTCTCAATCACAACTAAGACAGAATAGCACGATATCATAGATATGAAAATCTCAAAGGAAGATACAAACAAAAGGAAAGTCTAAGTGTCTAAACGATACAACATCACAACATCCAAAAAATAATACAACTCTGAAGTCAATACAAATGACATAAGAAATAAGATAAAGCCTAGCTAATCTAGTCTAAGCAGTAGGGATGACGTCCTCAGCTAGAGCTGGATCCTCCTGTGGGTCCAACTCACAGGTATCGTCTAGATGGGCTCCATAGTAGGTCGGGCAGAAGTCCTCGGTATCATCTGTAATATTTTCAATAGGTCAAGTCAGGACGGGAGCGAGCACAGTACATCTCATGCAGTTCATATCATGACAGGAAATATAAAGCAAGTAATAGAGTAAGATACATGAAATGCTGTAAGAAGATGTACATGAAAACATGAAAGATATTTGATAACTGGAAATATATATATACATGATAAGTAAGAACTGTAAGTGACTAGTTATTTAGAGTACGAGATGGCATGTAATTAGCTTAGGTTGAATATGATGTACATGAGTGAACATGAGGGACACTAGCCAAGAAGGCTGTGTTGTACATGATAACACTCGAAAAGTAGTAGATAAACATGATGGTTAAATCACATGACCATTTATACTCACCCGTACCCACAATCAATACACAAGGATCCAGTCAAGTTACGTTACGAACATGATGTTTTGGTTACACACGAAGCACATGAGAAAACATGAACGTACACGAGAGCACATGAAAGTACATGAGCGTACATGAAAGAACATGAGTGTACATGAATAACGCAAGAGCAAGGTATACATGATGTACATGAAACACACGATATTAAGTATCTGGTGCACCCGCTAAGGGGGATAACATCCCAAGAAGAGATCCATATAGTACCAATCCGTGATGATAACGTGACAGCATCAAGTAAAGTAATCTAGAGCAAGAATATAAGTCATGACAAGTATGAAACGATCAGAGAATGTACTCGCCTGATAACTGAATGTCCGAAGAGGATGTACTGCCTGAGGAGAGGTGTCTGTCTCCTAATCAGAGCAACACAAGTTACAACATGTCTAAATTGAAGTAATTGATCATTACGATGCATTCTACATGAATGTAGGTCATTCTAGGCCAAAGTCAACTCTTGGTCAACCCTGGTCAACTCTAGAAGTCAAACTAGGTCATTCTAGGCTAATCAAGTCTTACTAGGCCTAGCCAAGCCTCGACTTAGTACACCAACTCAACTCAAGGCACTAGGACCATATATATATATATATATATATATATATATATATATATATATATATATATATATATATATATATATATATATATATATATATATATATTCAAGTACACTCACTATATTATATATACATAGCAAATTATATCAAGCATTCATTCACTTCATATATATATACATTTATGTATAGGGAAGCTATATATATATATATTCGTATACATGTTCATACACTCATATAGAATGAGGGGTAAAGGTGAGTGGTGTGTGTGTGTGTAACATATGTGTGACAGATTTAGGGGGGTGTGTGTGTGGCAAGTGTCAAGTATCAATACATATGCATACATTATATTACTCATGCATTCATGTCATATATTATCTTACACTACTATATGTATTATATATTACATATATATTGCCATATTCATATAGAGGAGGGGAAGGGGGTAACAGGGTGCAAAGGCTATGTGTCCAATAGATAGGTAATGTGTCAATTGTGTCATGTGTATGGATGTACATGTATATTCATGAAAGGGTTTTTTTGAGTGTCATATGGCATAGGGTTTTACATGAAATAGGATGAGTGTCAATGTGATACCAATAGTGTCAAGGCTTCACATTATTTAGTGTCAAGGGTTCTCTGGTATACATGGCAAATAAGTGTCCAGTTAATATAAAAAGGGGGTCAGTGTACTTGTGTGTCTAGGTGTACATAGCAGTAAAGGGGTCCATGACTTAGTTAGAAATCCACACCTTAGTTCTCAGTTAGACAAAATTTATTTAACAACCTCACAAGGCCAGTGGACTAGTGGTTGAAATCAACAAAACCAAACTGAAAGTAAACTCAATTATTCCCAAACCCAGTTTTCGTATAACCAATAACCCAAACTCAAATAAACCCAGGTAACATGTTCAGAGAAAGATGTACTCAGTATTTTTTTATATTTCAAAATCCTAGGTAATATTCAAACTCAGTTTACAGTTTTGAATCAAAACTCAGTTTTAACATATGAACCCAAAATCGATTTTGTTTACTGCCTTAAACCAAACCAGGTCATGTTATCAAACATTTGATAGTTTTGAACTCATATCCATTTCAGTTTATTGTCAAGTAGCCCAACCTACATTTCAGTTTTCAGTTAACAAATAGGTTAATATGTTATCATTCAAATTTCAGTAAGGCTCAGAAATGTGTATACATGATTCATAATGTTCAGTTCAGAATTTTGAGTATCAACCTTACATTTAAACATATCAAAATCCAAACAATCTTCCCCACATGAAGCCCCAACGTACCAACACATATTAACCAAAATTGAATTCAAAAACCATTCAAAACCCAAAAATAATCATGGCAGAGGGGTGGTACATGTGCGCACGTGTCAAGGGTTTGTGCTCGTGTCCACATAGCTGGACACGAGGTGTCCAACTGCAAAACAACTTAGTATCAGAAAACAGTGAAATATCAGGCCTCGTGCGGCCATGTCGAGCCGCATTGGACTCGATGCACAACACGAAAGACCATGTGCTCGGGTCTAGTGTTAGACTAGGTCTAGGTGAGTGTGTCAGTGTCCATGAAGTGTGTCCATGACGTGTCCAGAAGGGATACGAACAGCGTATCAGAGCTCACTGACAGCAAGTGCACAGTCAGTGCAAATCCGATACACGGCGGATTTCGTGTCCGATACGACACGAGGTGTCATGAGACTCGAGGAAGGGCCTGTTAGTGGTTGCCCCCACCTCTGTGCTAAGTGGCACGTGTCCACGTGGCGTGTCATGTCCGAAATTGGGGTCGAGTAGCAGGGCAGCCGCACGTGGCGTCGTGCTGCATGTCCGTGTCAATTTTCGACACGAAAATAGCATGAATTCGTGCTCAGAGTTAGGATTTCTTGATCTACAGCTATAGGGCTAGAAGATTGTTCAATTAGTTTTCAAAAATATTAACATTTAATTTATAGTGGCATTTTATCATACACATGAATTAAAACATAGATACGTGTCCGATACGGACACCAAACCAAATCCATATCCTACCAAACTTGGCCTATAGGTCCATGGTACCTAGATGCATGCAACCATGAAGAGAAAACATAATATTCATAGGTTTAGAGGCACTTTACCTATTGAGTGAAAACTGAAAGAAAAGCCTAGAATAGGGGGGGTGTTCTCTTCACTTGGTGATGCCAATATGATGATCAACCTTGCTAGCTAGCGTCCCTTAGTATCCTCAATTGTAGGGGGTTCCAATGTAAGAAATTTGGCTCAATTTGGAGTTGATTTGGGTATTTGGGGAGGAATTGGGGAAGAACACTAAAGGAGGCAATTAAAATGATTTAAAAAGATGCTAAAAAGTTAATGTGTTATATTTATAGAGGGGGGGGGGGGGTGTTTGATGGCTGCCATTAGGTTAGGGTTAGGGTTTAGGATGAGTGGTTGAGGCTTCTCCAATAAATTCAAGTCAAATCAATGGCTCACAACTAAAGTAACCTTTCTTAACCTTTAGCCTAAAATATCCTATTAACAAATATCTAGATATTAACCTAGTTTGATTACTTAGTTGAAACCCTCTAACTTAGTCTCTATGGTCATGACTAACATCTAGATTAGGCTAAACTTCTAGGTCAAGTCTTAAGTAATTAACTAGCACATATTTAATTCATATAATTTACAAATTCGCAAAAGTGTCAAAATGACCAAAATATCCTTAGGCTAAAAAGTAAAAATATGAAATTCCAAACACGTGATTAGGTCTCAATGATCATGATTAGTCTTCTAGGTCATGCATGACTAAGGTTACACTATCAAAACACCAATTTCACATTTTTACCATTTTAAATAGTTTTAAAATAACTAAAAATCACCAAAAATCATATCATGACTAAAATCTAATATTTTAATGATTTAAAATACAAAAGTTCAAAATTACCCTTATTTCAGAAAAGTGGGTGTTACATCAAGTCTACCTTCTTATTGTCATCATGTCTTAGTGGTATGTCAAGTCTACCTTCATGTTGTTATCATGTCTCAAAGGTACTTTCTTATCATATAATGTAATGCTTATACTTATCTTCAGTTAAATTCCTTTTAATCGTTCCTTCATGCTTATATAATATATTGTGTAATATAGTGTTATGGTGACGGATTCTTGATGACTATTCTCGATGACTTGCTCTCTTGCTTTGGGTTCCTTCGGGTGGAGTTAGAGCTATCTTGGAGGCCAACCGTAGATTCTAGCTAAGAGTAGTCACATGTAGCGAGTTTGTATCTGTATACAAATTTGAATGTATCATTGGAATTGTAATTAAAATAATTATTGTGAATGAGCAAAATAGAGATATTTGTTGTATTTGAGATTTATATTGAGCCCAGACAGCGTATTACCGCCGATGTTGCAGCTAGGCTGGACTTGGCCACGTATTCGTATCCCGAAAAGCGGGAGCGGGTCATGACATGGGGAGGCGGTCGTCCCCCGGATTTCTCCTCTCTGCATATATATATATATCATTTCAAGTTCTATATTATTTTGAAAAATATTTAATTATACTTGTTATCTTCAAACTTGTGTTTATCTTATACTTTAGCTATTGATTACTTTGACCAAATTTATGTTCTTCTTTTTGAATCAATTAGCTTCTTCCTCAAAGTCTCTCTTAATGATGTTTTTCTTGACTTTTTGGTTGACATTTTGGATACATGACTCTTATTTAATTTATAATATTTGAATCATTTAATGTATGCCTTTTTAGATATATAGTTTAGTAGTCTCCTAACTTTAATATTTATTTTATATCTTTAAGTTGGGATTTTAAGAAGAAATATTTATTAATGTCTTGCTTATGATTATTTGTGAGTGTTCTTTTAAGAATCACACGATCTTGTGCTTTATCTTATTTTTAAAATTTACCTCCTTTGTTAGTCTACATTTATATTATATATTTATCTATAGTGCACTACAAAAACTTTTTTGAAAAATTGTTTTTAGTATCTTGATCTTAATGAATTTTTCTTTAGGTATTTGCTTTCTTATATTGTTATCCAATGATTGTAGCATCTATGGATACATGTAATTGATACATTTTATACCGTATGCTACATTGTTTTAAGATTTCCAAGTCCATAGAATATAATTGATTTCATTCTGCATAAATTCTTCTTAAATCTTTGGTTATTAAAGAAGAGATTTGTTTTAGGTACACATAAAAAGGGTCTTTCTGTCAACAAGGCGTAAAAGACTAAGTGACACAGTGCGAAGTATTTTCGGACTATCGCTAACTGGGAACTTGCCCCTACTGCTAACCCAAGATTGATCAAAGCTTTATAAACTAAAGATTTATTGAGATCTAATTTGCAATTATTATGGACTTTGGATTTTAGCTTTGATGGATAATATTATTTAATTTTTTTTATGATAATATTTTTCCAAAAAGGTAACATACATCGATATTCCATATGATAATGTTTGTCATCTTTATATATATATATATATTAAAATATATATATATATATATATATATATATATATATATATATATATATTTTTATATATATATAATAAAAAAAAAAATATATATATATATATAAAATATAAATATATATATATATATATATATATATATATATATATATATATATATATATATATATATATATATATATATACACACACACACACACACACACACACACACACACACACACACACATATATATAATATATATATATATATATATATATATATATATATATATATATATATATATATATATATATATATATATATACACACACACACACACACACACACACACACACACACACACACACACACACACACATATATATATATATATATATATATATATATATATATATATGCTTATTTAAATACTTCTTATATGTCATTTTTTTGACTTATTTTAAATCGGAAATATATTTTGATTGTTCATCTTTAAGTGTTTATTTATTGATTTTTTTTTACTTGCTTAAAGATGATATTTTGATTTATAGTGGATTTATGAGAGAATATATGAATGTCCGTAATTTTTCTTGGTTCTTCCATTCTCATAGGTTTACGAGTTAGAATTATCTTATATTATCTTGATAATTATTGAGCTATTATTATCTTGGCTTTCCTTGTTTTATCCAAAGTTCATGATTATCTTTACTTTGATTGGTAATACTTTGCGGGGGAGCATTCAAGTCGATTGAATGTTTCCTTTTCAAGTATTTTGTCTCCATTACCTTCATGTTTATCTAATATATATATTTATATATCATGCTAAGGTAATTGAGTTCAATTGCACGAACATGGGTAAGTAGATAGATTCTAGTATATCTATTTTGATTTCTTTTCAATAATTATACTCTTAATAGAAGTTATTCCCTAATTTGTATGGGCAAATTATGAATCTAATTTTTTTTGTGATAATTGTTAAAAGTCTTATTATATCTTCTATATACTATATTTGGTATTTTATATTGGTATATACTAGATCAGCAAATTTATAATTTTCATGGACTATTTATGACCAATGATTGATTTCTACTATAATGGTATCTAATTTTTATTAAAATCTTTTATTGGTCTCTTTCAAAACTATAACTATGTATTTTTCATCATATTTTGGTTTAAACCCTGATCGTTGTTCATGATTATTTCTGTCTTCCTTCTGTTATGATTGATTTTATTTTATATCTAATTATGGGAGAGTTTATTTTTGATCATGTCAACGGAAGAGAATTAAGTTTAAGTTAGCACACAACATTCTAATAGTATGTGTTTATTATTGATTCATGCATCTATCGTATCCATCTTAAACTTATTGTCATAATCGATTAGCCATATTAAAAAATATTCATGCATCTATCGTATCTATTTAAAACTTAATCGATTTGTCATAATAAAAAATAGGGAGATTGTCAGCCTAATAATTGTATCATATTTTTGAAAATGGATAATTAATTAAGTTAAGCATAATGATGTCACTAATATTCATGTAATCACTATCAGGTTTCTACTTAAACTTAACATTGTCCTACTATTCGTTAAATTTATCATACTACTATACTATTTTGTTCGCCTAACATGTACTTGCAGACAAACAATAAGCATGATCAAACCATGACATATGCGATGAAGAATTAATGATGGTTCAAAGATGGCATTATACAAGAAGATTTCTATGAACTGTCCAACAACCTATCCGGGGCCTCACACTCAGGGGTTCCATTGCACGATCAGTGGACAGGGGTCGAGGGAGCAGTGCCCCCCCCCCCCCCCCCGTGGGTGTTCAAGGGGCAAAGTCCCCAGAAGGTATTCAGATTTCCAGTTCTGTTTATCTTTAGATAACTTCCGTCAAAGAAAAATGCGTCATCAAAGTGCTCATGTCCTTATATTTTATTCTGTATTTTATCTTCCTTTTATAGGACAATATGTGTATTGAGTCGTGTTGGCACTTGGTTGGCTTCCTATACCCTACTACCGAAAAGCCTATGTTTTAGTTTAATCCACAAATCAAAAAGCTACCCCATTCAAAAGAGCCAAAAACCTACTTAAAATTCATTTGACCTGACTGATCAAAGGGCAGCCGAACTCGGACCGAGTCCGTTCTGAACTCGGTCACCCTGAACTAGTATTCCTTTGGATTAGGTCTTCCTGTAGAATCGGCTCCAACGTTCGATTTTCTGAACGTTAGGGAACCGAACTCTGCCCGAGTTTGGTCCTTAGAATCCCTATAAATAGAGAAGAAAACCCTATTCATTTCAACTTACTCGTTCTTTCTTCTTCTATCTATTCAAGAGTTCTACCTGAGCTTTAACCTTTCTATCTACCAAGTTTACAACCCTCAACCAACTATATGCTAGTGTGGTCTTGATTTAGAAGTTGGTTCGAGTTATAAATAGCTTGGAAAATTTATCAGTTTTTATCCAGTTCCAGAAGTCGGCAAGTCCTTTGGATTAAAGGCTTGCAAGTTGAAGTAGTGCTCTTCGGATAAAAAGCACGTGTTGTAAGGAGCTGCAAGTGTTTCGGATTCAAAGCTTGTATTTCACGAGATAGTGTATTCAACATCGAGCTAGAGTACTCGAGACTGGACTAGTCCCCTCAGAGGGAAACCAGTATAAACCTTGGTTTTTGCGTTTGCTTCTCGGAACTTATTTATATTACACATTTATTTTTTATACTGCCTACTTCATATCAGTTTGATTACTGCCATAAATATTTTGAAGTGGTGATTTTATTCTACAGCACATACACACAATCTATTCACCCCTCTAGAGGTGCTCAACGGTCCTACAACTATTACATCCCGCCTCCGAATATTCAGATACAGGTATGCGAATACGTTTAGCCTACATCGCGGTATCGACGGTACTATGTTGTCTAAACCTTAGTATATCTTTACAACAATTTTAATACAAAAATAAGCCAAATTAAGGCCATCAAGCAATGTTTCTATGGTCTAAATAAAAGTTGCTAAAATGTTTAACGACATTTAGATCGTGTCGCATAATAGCTAGTTACTAAATCACAAAACTTTGCTAAACGTAGCGATGTATTGGATGTCGCTATATTTTCCAAGATTAGCTATTGTAACCCTACCTTTCCAATTTTATGGAATTTTAAAGTTTTCTTTTAATTAAGTTGATTTATTAAAATAAATTCTTGTTTGATAATTTTATTATTAAGATTAACTATTTTGGGAAGAAGAATTTGAATTAGTTTGCATGGGTGTTAATTCCCTAGTTGGTTATAACTAACTAGTGTGGTCCCCATATTCTAACAAACTCCTCTAACCACTTAACAAATTTCTAACTGAATGTATTATATTTTTGCAATTATCATTAGAGTAGAGGGGCTCAAATGCAAAATTGCCTTCAATTTCTTTTCTCTGTATATAAAGTGGAGAGGAGAAAAAAATCCCCTGTGCATTCTCATTTTTTCCAATTTCCTCTCCAGAGCTTAGAAGCTCCTCACCAAACTTCCTCATCCCCAAATCCGACCCTAACCCTAATTTTTTGGTGGACTGCCACACCGACGACGACAACGACGAAGGCCTCCTTCTCCGCCGACTAGTGACGATATCCAGCAACGGTGATGATCGACCGGGGTTAGATCATTCTCCGGCGGCATCACAACCTCCATGGCGACGGTGCTAGTTTCCCTCAGCGGCGACTAAGGCGGGGGCATCTTCACCTCAGCGGAGCCATCTCCATAGCGGGAGTTCGTGACACCACACGACCAGACCGGCAACGAGCTTTCCAGAGCCACCGTAACTCTGACATTCGTGTTCGTAGTCAACAGCGAAGGTGAGTTTTTTGGTGTTCGAATGTATTTCTCCTTTGATTTTGCTGGATCTGCGTCTGAGATGTGTTGCAACTCCAGATCGGGATCTTATCTGAGCATTTCCTTCTGTGATCGAGTCGTTATTCCGGCGAGTAGTGATCCCTCTTCTGATCTCTTTTTACGTTCCAGTCGCCACCAATTGACGCAGTAAGTGGAGATCCGTAAATTCTTGGGAAGTGATTTGGATTGATTGATTGATTTCCTTCGTTGTTGTTTGCTGTAATGATCGATTCGTAGCTTTGAGATTGGTTTGAGACCGATTTGAAACAGACGACTGATCGTGAATTTTGATTAAGGTATTCTTGATCTTGGGACACTCTTCATAAATTTTGAATTAGGTTATGTAATCTAAACTCTTTTATGTTCCGTCGGGGAATTGTTTTATAATTTGTTTCAGAGAGAATATCTAGATCGGTGGATTGAATCTGGATCAAATCTATTCTCAGAGTTCTTATCCGACCCTTCGGAACGCCTCCTTGATCAACCTTCTTCAGGTATCATATACTCCCTTTGTTGTTTTGCATGTCTACAGCTGCGTTTGAGTGTGTATTTGTTGGTCAGGATTGGTAGGGATGATTTTGGCGTGTCCGGTGTTCGTGTTCCAGCGTTTGTGTCCAGGCTGTGTCGAGTTGCGTAGGACTGTTCGTGTGTGTAGTTGTAGTTGTGTCCAATGTGGACCGTGTCCAAGAAGTGTGCGTATCCAGGTCAGTTTAGTAGCAAGTGATGGTGTTTGGTGAAATGACCAAGTCAGTAGCTGAGCCCAGATCCGATTGCCTATTTCGTATGATCGATTAAAGTTGTATTTGATTTTCAAAAGAGAAAAAAATGTTTTCTAATTTTTTCCATTTGAACAACTCCCTGTTCTTTGGTTCTCGATTCGGAAAATGTTGATTTGGAGGTATTTTCTATTTTTTGGAGGCCTCGGTCGATTCAGTCTGGTTAATGCAAGACTTTGAGTTTGTGTGATTGTGGGGTTTATCAATTTAATTTTATAGTTTTGTATGAAATTCCTCCCTACTACTTCTTATAGATTTTATGATTCAATTATGTGGATCTTGCTCTTGTCCTTGTTTTGAGAAATGCAAGCAACATTGGCTCCTTCTTTTGATTTATGTTGCAGCAAGTATGATGGCCATAAATTCAAATTCAGTCTTTTTGAATAAACTCCTGTAGTGTTCTTGTTTGAGTTTTGTGATGTTTTTGACTCTTGGGGGCTGCTAGCCTTAGAAGCACCTCTTGGTTAGACCTCTGTGTGTGGTTTGAGCCAGGGGGCTCGTGTTCATATTGATCATTTGTGTAAGAGAAGGGTGACTTGTGTTTGGCAGGATCCATGATGGGAGTCTCTTAGATTTCGTCTTCTTAGACTCTTTTATCACAGTTAGTTGGTGATTGAAATGGGATGGGTTGATGTACACTAGAAAAGGTTGTGCAGAGACTAGCAATACAGGTGCATGATGGTCCTGATAAGTACAGAGCATTCTTTCCATCTCTACTTTACCCTATGAGGAAGGGACTACTTGCAACCATTCTAAATGGAGTTGGTTATATAATAACTTATGTGGTAATATTAAGTGGTTCTAGTTTCCACCTGTTCTATATAGAGTTATCCTATTAATTTTGTTTATAGGAACTATCTATGATAATAATAAGTATTTTAAGAGTTTCATTCTGAAAGGTAAGTTGATATTTAATCCTAAGAGCCACACTAGGTTGCTAGATTCATAAATTAACAGTTAGGCTAGAGAAATAATTAATTGATTAAAGAAGTATTACTATTTAGCAATAAATTAGCTAATGGTTAATGTTTAGGACTTAACCAACTTGTACCTATTATCAGGAGGACATCCAGCTCTATTTTCTACCCTTGATCACCCGGAGCAAGACAAGTACATTCTATGGTTCATGTTTATTTACATTATTCCTGTACTTTTCTTATGACATGATGTGACACGATATCGTGTACTCTTGTATTTTCTGTCTTATTTTACTTGTACTTGGGGTGGGGAAATACAATAGCTATGTGACCAAACCCAGAGATCAGTAAATCATGTTGATAGCTTAGGCCTCGTATAGTGCACGTGGGCCCTAAACCCTACCACGTTCATGTGCTTCCTGTACCTACCCCCAGCCGGTCACATAGGCTAGTTGTATTTCAAATATTGTGCACTTATCATGTCTTGTACTTCAGGTTCATGGTTTATATTCTTGTACTTCAGGTTCATGGTTTATATTCTTGTACTTTATTTCCTGTACTAATTATACTTTACATCTACATTCCTGTTCTTTCTTGTGCTTTACATGCTCTCTTGTGCTTTTCATATCATGATGTTCATGTTCATTACCTAGAACTGTACTTTGCTCCGCTCCTGATTGGATATGTTGCAGGTGAGATGGAGGCTTTGTGTGACACATTTAATGGGCGTGAGCCTGCTGCCGTAGTAGAGCCATCTGGAGTTGCTATAGACTAGAGGCCGAGAAGACCTAGTCACCTTACCTTTGGCAATGTATATTTCTTTGTATATGAGACTCAGATTTTACTTTACCTTGTTGGATAAATGTAATAAAATTCTTAAACATGTACTTGAATTCTGGGATCGATTATAGATGCTGTGATTTGTACTTATTCATATTGTCTTGTAGTTACCCTAGCTTGGTACAACTTACTTTGTCGTGTCCAACGACGAAGGCTGGGCATGTCCGACTCGTGCCCGATTATTCGGGAGCGGGTTATGACATATTTTTAGTGGTGGCCCGTGCAGGTCAGTCCTAGTAGTACCTAGGTATTAGAGTACTATTGGGGGACTTGTTAGACTATAGAAACTTGATCACAACATAGAAAATCGGGTACATCAGGTATATTGATATTCTATAAATACTTATTGTTTTAAGTTTAGGACATTTTAACAGTTTTCTATTTTTTAGATGGTTCAAGCACGCAACACCGAAACTGTTGATCCACCTACACTTGAGGGTTTCGAGATTCGACTACCTTCTATCACCCCTACTATCCCCATAGTAGTACGCAGTTGATGGAGATGTTTCAAGAGTTCCTCGATGCCTAAAGGAAGAAAGCCGTACTTTTCAAGCCAGGCTTGTGGATGTACTCTTCGAGCCAAGAAGGACATTTGATTTTCAGATTCTCAGACCTTTGGACTTCCCCGACACCGAGCGCATATCTTACACCGAGGAGCAGATCGAGAACATGGAGCCGCTACTGAAGATCATCTAAGTCTCTAAGGACCCGACTTATCTGAAGATTGGAGCCACCAGCAAGGAGATCCATAATGTAGCACGGACGATAGAACGAGACGGGGAGCTGAAACCCAAAAGAGACATGAAGACTTATGTCGAAGACAGCAACTACCTTGGACCCACAAAGCGTCGCAACACTCAGACAATGCCTTTTCCATCAGATTCAGATTCAGATGATGACCATTTGTGCTTTCTGTCGCCATCCAGGACATCGCTTCGAGGAGTGCTGCAAGAGGCTCGGACTCTGCCTATACTATGGATCTTCTGCCAACCAAATGAAGGATTGCCAGTGGGTCGTGGATCACAATGGTCGAGGAGCACCAGGATCTCAGTAGTCAGCACCCCAGCAACCACATCTTTCTGCCAGAGCCCCTGCACTTCAGCCCCAACGGGAGATCCAGATTCAGATTCATTCGACGATTATTTATAATTTTTGCCAACGCTCAGGACACCACTACGACGAGTGCCACAAGAGAATGAGTCTATGCTTGTATTGCAGATCGCCTGCCCACCAAGTCAAGATTTGCCCGAAGATTGCTGACCACACTGCCCAAGAACGAGCACGAGAAGCACCAGGACTACAGCAAGGGGACCTGTCACGCCCCAGTTCTAAAATACGGAACCGAGCCACGTGGCAAGGCCAGCGAGTACCACTCCCAATGATTTATCCAATTTAATAGAACCATGAGAGTAGCACTTAAGCTGTAAAGTACAATAATATAGAGTAATGCCCAGACAATCATAAGTACTAATCTCATCCACAAAATAAGATCAAGGAACACATAGTAAAAATATGAAATAAACCACAATGTGCTGAAATAACATAGTCTGAATGTAGTCATAAAGTTACCACTGAACGAAGAGTCTTGTGGAAATAATTCTGCGGATACAGTACTGAATAAAAATGAAATACAAGAAGATAACTAGATCTAATGACATGCTACTGGATAATGAAGCCAGAAATAAAGAAATGCTCTTCCAATCGGCTACTCTGCTGGATCGATCTCGTCATCAACTGCAAGTCCTGCTACAAGCTCAACTCCGGATCCATAGACCTCAGGATAATCGTCTAAATCTGGAGAGAAAACCAGGTCCTCAGAGGGACGCAACAAGATACATAATATACATGCCAAGAGTACGATAGTAAATGGTGATATGATAAAATAAAATGAGACAGAAATAAAATGGGTGAACTACCGTAACCAACTAGTATGCAATGCAATTTAAGAAACATCACTCGAACACGCGGGCTGTCACGGTGTAATCCGGAGTTCTGATACAGAACTCCGATAATTATGAAAATTTGCAGTTCCGATAAGGAACTGTGGTAACTATGAAATATCCGCAGCTCTCATAATGAGGCAGCGGTAACTCTGTGGGAAAGTAGCCCAAGCGCACGGTGTATGTTTCTCCCCGCCCATATGACTTCACGAATCGTATCTATGAGTCGCTCGGTCAGACCTCTAGCTAGTATAACGAGTTATAACTAGAATAGTAACAGTGCACGCATATCAATGTCATCGTCCTAGAATCAACTCGAATCTCCGTACAACAAGATGTAGACATGTATGAAAAATTCGTTAATAATGTAGTGTCACATGAATATGTCCTAGGGTCAGAGTATAACCCGCAACGAATTGTCGCGGTATCGCAAATGTAAATGTCTAGGTTCGATACCCGATGACGCTAACGACCATCGGCATCCGAATTTGATTCGGACGCGAAGTATCGAATGCGGTCCTATGTGTTGCAATAATATACTCATAAATAAATATTTACGAATTTTAAATAATGTATCTGAAGTACAAAAATGGTAAGGTACACTTTCCTGTCTCCGGGCACTAAAGGTGAAAAGCTGGTCCAGCGTCCAAGTTCTAAGTGTCGAAAGGACCTAGAGAAATATTTAACTAATTAATTACCAAGTATAAATATGATCTATTCAATGCTACTATTATCCTGATATAAAAATAAGCAAACATGGATTTAGTATTTAATTTAAAATGTGGATTAACAATCTCTTATTTATTAAGCATATATAAAAATATAATATACTAGGGTCATAGCCGTAAACCTTAAGGATGGCAAAAAATAAAAATAAAAATTTATTTAGCCAAAAGTTATATTAGACTAGACATTAACAAAGAAAATTATATTAGGTTGAACCTAGCAAAAGGGAAACCAATACAAATAAATCCCAAGGAAGAAAGAAAAAAACCCAAAACAAATAACATAGGATTTGAACTCAAAACCTCCTGTATATTAGCCTTCCCTACTACCAGTGGGCTAATGCCCTCAATTGGCTATATGGGGCTCCATGCTAATTAAATTCACCAAGGGAAGCTTAAATATGCTTCAACACAAAAACGAAAACTCTTATTCCCACTCCTGGATTCGAACACAGGATCTCCTGATTACTAGCCCTTACGCCCAACCAATGAGCCATTGCTCTCTTCCATATACATATTGTTTCTGCTAGTATTAATCCCTTTTTACCTAACCCTCTCTTCTTCTAAAACAAATTTATATCAACCACCACAACAAGACAACAGGAGTTTACTATTCCCAACTATCATTCTAACCTATATGCTTCCAAGCATTGAGCACTAAATGAACATCATACTCAACAAAATCACACATATATTCCATAAACAATCTAACTCATTTTGTTCTGTTCCTAATAGGAAGCCCACACTCTCTTCTCCTTATTTCATAACCCAACACTTATATACATGTTCTTAAATAAACCTTCACAGAGCACTCATCCACCTTAACAAATTTCAAACTACCATCCTTTTAATACCAAAAACCTGTTACTATAAGTAAAATTATATTGCTAGCAATTCCTAAACCTTTTAATGTGCACATACATCAGGGAAGACATATGCTTCTTACCCATTGTATTTCCTATGTTTTGTTTCCATCTATACACTGACATTTGATAATAAAAAAACACACCACTCCTCTACGTTGGTACTGCTTTGCCCATCTACTTCATCCATGTTATAAATCACACAGCACAAGACTCCTACTAATACACCTCTCTCTTCAAGGTTTACTAAGTTTGAACCCTTACTTAATGATATTAAAACCTACATTAGAATGATTTAATGGGAGGAAAGGAGCGTTCAAACGATCGCAAGTAGGGGAGAATGTACCAGGTAGGGTGGGGCCACCCGGTAGCCGAAGTGGCGATAGTGTTCGTCGTGCGCCCGGAAGTCAATCGTTGCCGCGTGGGGGTGGTAACACTACCCACGCCAGACTACGACGTCGAAGCTGAAAATGATGAAGATGCTGAGGGGGTGACCGCGTTCGTAAAACGACCGTAAATAACTGCTGTCGGCGTGTCTAATCTCGAGTAGTGGTACGTACTGGCCAACGTGTGAGTGGCCGTGCTGAAGGGAACGTTTAACGGTCGCTGCTCCGCTGATGACCGGCCACGCCAACGACGACAGGGAGGTAGAAGGAAACTGTCACCTCCGTTTCCCGTTATACGTGTTTCCAGTATACGTGTACGGAATCCCAACCCGTAATTAGACTTGTTTTGCTTAGCTTGATCCTGGTTTAATCTTGCCTTGGTTTATTTTGGGTTTATCCTGGTTCGACTTGTCATGACCGGCTGGTCTTGGGTTTTGCATTGGCATGGGTTAGTTTGCATTCCTGGTTCATGAGGTTTATCCCGGCTTTGGCATGCATCAGGTTCGGTTGGGTTCAGCTTGGTTTGGTTCAGTTTGGGTTGATATGCATACCCCTAGCTACCACCATCCCTCATTTATTAACCCCAACAACCATTCTCTTCCTCATTCATTACTCATTTACTTCTCTTCTTCTTCTTCCTCATTTTCTCCACCGAACACCACAGTAGGCAAGTGCAACTTGCTTCATGAAGGAACTTAAATTTTGTTGTTCCATTGTCTTCCTTACGAGATTCTAAGACACTTTAGTACTTAGTATTTTTAGTTTCCATGGTTCATTTCATGTAGATCTAAGTTTGTTGTATTTTCGGATTTCTTGGTTTTGATCTACTAAACTGACTTATTTTTGAAAACTAAGAGTTCCATGTAGTAGGCATTCCGATTTTACGTAAGTTTGATTTTACACACACGTTCTTATGTGCTAGCGTAGTATTAAGTTTTTACGCCCACGTTTTGCCTGCCAGCGTGTCATTTACCCCCCTTTTTACACACACGTTTTACATGCCCGTATATTTATTTACCCTTTACGCACACGCATTTGCGTGCCAGCGTAATCGCTTCTACGCCGAGTGTCATTACCCACATCCTAGAGTAAGGGCACGAGAGGTGAATACGCCTAGCCTACGCCGCAATGTCGGCGGTAGAACGCTGTCCTAGTTCACATACATCTAACAGTAAGATAAATATACAGTTATACTCTCTGAATGGAGGTGACATAACAGAATATATCTCAATCACAACTAAGGTAGAATACGATAAGATAGATGGATATGCAAACCAGAAATCCACGCAAGAAGTACAACAGAGAGAGATAATGCTAAGTGTCTAAGATAAAAACTCAACAACATCCAGAATATACAAGATCCCAATATACAACTCAAATCTCCAATAACATGAAATAAGAGAAACCTAAACTAAGGAACATCAGCCTCTACAGCTAGTGGATCCGACTGGAAGTCCGGGTCACAAGAGTCATCTATAGCTGTCCCATAGTAGGTGTCTATGCAGGCCTCATCCTCTGTAATATTTTCAACGGGTCCAGTCAGGACAGGAGCGAGCACAAAATATCTCACGCAGTTCATATCAAGTTAGAAAATATAAAGCATACAATAGAGTAAGATATAGGAAACGCTGAAAGAAGAATATATATGAAAAACAACAGAGATTTGATAATAGGAAATAATATATATGATAAGTAAGAATTGTAAGCAATATTTGATTTAGAGTACAATATGGTTATGTAAACGGTTTAGGACAATGCAATGGTAACTCCATTGTACGTGAGTGCATAATGGACATATACAATAGTTATACAATGTTGTATAATAGGATTTGATTACATAACCAATTCTACTCTCCCTCCCCAATCAATACATAAGGATACACTCCAGTTACGTTATCTTATACAATAGTGTACAATGTTATACAATAGATGTACAATGTTATACAATAGTTGTACAATGGTCTATCCATGGGACTCATGTGATAATGAGAGTACAATATGCACAATGAGTATACAAGGATAAGGGTATTCAATTAATACAATAGGTAAGTGAAGAGCACATCACAATATGTATTTAGTGAATACAAGGGGATAACATCTCAAAAGAAGATCCATATAGTACCAATCCGTGATAACAATCGTGTCAGCATCAAGTACAGTAATCTAGAACAAGAATGTAAATCCAGACAAGTATAAAACGGTCAGAGAATGTACTCGCCTGATATCCTGAGTGTCTGAAGAGAATATATTGTCCGAGGAGTGGTGTCTGTCTCCTATTAGAACAGTACAAGTCACTATATGTCTAAAATAATGAAATAGACTACTACAATGCATCTACATGAAGTTTAGGGTCAAACTGGACTAAAGTCAACTCTTAGTCAACTCTAGTCAACTAGACTAGTCAAACTAGGTCAAGCCTAAGCCAAACAAGTCTCACTAGGCCTAACCAGCCTATTCTAGCAAGCACACACACTATCTAGACTATACAAGCCAACTGCACACCTATACTGGCATTCAAACCACATACCTAGGCTATGAGCCATATGTATACACCCATAGGCTATATGCCCTGTATATAGGCCATAGGCCGTATAGCTATATCATACATATTCACACATTACAATATCAAACTAATTTAGTGTAGTTCACACACATTTAACACATTTAAATTATATTTAATTTAATATAATTATCCACATTAGACATAGGCATATATATATATATCACACACATATATATATATCATACATATGCACCTAGGTTCGCCTAGGGTAGGGCTAGGTCCGTGTCAGCCTAAATCGTGTCCACGTAACACATAGGCACGACACGAAACCCGTGTCAGCAGTGCCTGTGCGCGTGTGCAGCCGCCTGCGCACGACAGTGCGCGGCCAGTACGGGCGTGTTTGCGCCGCGTGCACTCCACAAAATGCTTCCAAATTTTGGGAGCATGGTGACAGTCACTGCCCCCTGCTCTCCACAAAAAATTGGGTCTCGACGTGTCCTGTATCACGAGTTCTAGCCCCCGATAGGCAGGATACAGCCTAGGGCTCGTGCTGCGTGTCCAAGGCTAAAAATGCGACACAAACGGACACAAAACACCAAACATCCTTCACAAACATTCATACACACACCTAGATCTACAAATCTATGTAATTAGTTTTCAAAAATATGAAAATAATTTTCTAAGAGGTATTTCTACAAACACCTATATTCCTATTATGATATGTGTCCGATACGGACACGAAATGGACACAAATTATGCCTAAATCTCGGGGACAGCTAGAAAACCCTAAAACCTAGCCTTATATGCAAAGAAATCAGGAAAAACTATGAGTTTAGATGGTTTACCTATTGAGTGTCAATGCTCAAGAAAAGCTTCAAAGGAAATGATTCCAAATGGCAACTCCAAATCTTCAAATGGCACACAAACTGAGGTGAACCTCCAAAATCAGTAAACAAACATAAATTAGATCCTAATGCAAAAGACTAGGGTCAAAAATGAGTTGAAATGAATAAAATAGGATTTTAGGGGAATGAAAATTTACCTCTCCTTCCAAAATTAGGGCAAGTACAAAAGAGGCAAGAACACACTAAGAGATTACTTATAGGCAAGGGAAAACCCTAATAGTGGCTGCCATGGGTGGGTTTAATTTGGTTTTGGGCTTAAGTCATGGGCCTATGGCTTAATTACAAGTCTTGAAATTGGTAAGTCATAAGTCATTAACTTAAGTCACAAGTCATGAACTAATTTCACTTAAACTTAACCTTCCTACTTTAAAACTAATTCTAATGACTAAAAGTAGGTTAACTTAGGTTAGACTAAGGTCACCATAGCTAGGGTTAGCTTCTCGGCTAATCTACAAGTCTCAACTAGTCAAGTCAAAAATCATAATCACCAATCCAATAATTAATCAAATTATTCTAATAAGTCAAAATGACCAAATTACCCCTAGGCTAAAAATGATAAATAGATATTCCAAATCACAGGGTTAGGCTCTAGGTCAGACTGTCTCTATGGTTTCATTAGCTGCACATCAAAATCACAAGTCATGATTTTAAAATAGTTTTGAATGATTAAAAATCACCAAAAATCATATTATTATTTAAATATCATAATTAAATAATTAAAAACATAAAATTTTAAAATTACCCTTATTTTAGAAAACAGGGTGTTACAAGTCTACCTTCAGAAAAATTTTGTCCTCGAAATTAAAATAGTAGTAGTCCTTCTAGGTCAAACACCCTATAATCAAAGTCTCAAACATACCGTCAGATAATCATATGCGTCTGTCCAAAATCATGATACTCAGAATCTTCGTCATGCTAGTGAGCAAGGCTACGATAATCACAGAGTCCTTGGCTAAGGCACATACCTCTAGAATCATGGTATTTAAAATTTTTTTATTGCCGCATGCTTGGCCGCAAAAACCTTAAATTTCCATACCCGAGAAATACGTCCAAAATTTGACTACATGTCCTCACTATGCCAGCTAAGATGACTCAGAAGACTCTAGATCCCATAACTTAGGCGACCCCGCCCATATGACTTATCTCAGAAGAAAATTAAATCATAATGAAATACCAGATCAAAACTTATCAACAATGAGGAAACAGATAGGAATAGATGGAATTAAATTTTAAAATATATAATGAGACAAGGTAAAAATGGAATCGAGAAGATCAGAACCTGCAAGCACCTCTCCCACTGCCTGAGAATCCTCGGCTGTCATGGCGAAAGCTGGCCTTAGCTGGCCTCCCCTGGCCTGCTGCTGATGCTGTACGAACCTTTGTTGCTGAGTCTGCAATGGGGGTCCCTCTGCTGCCCTGCCGGAGCCCTAGCTCCTAGTGCTACCTGAGCCAATGGTGTCAGGTTCTTGGGACACTCTCTATACTGATGCTCCGCTGAACCGCAAAGTAAACAAATGCCCAGCCTCTTCCTACAGTCGTCCTATCCATGGCCTTGCTTCTTGCAGAAGTTGCATACAGTGTTCTGCTGCTGCCTGGGTGCCTGCTGATACAGTACATATCTCTATCCCTGATGCTGAACAGGCCTCTGCTGCAGCTGCTGGAAGTGGACCATCGGCTGCTGATACTGCTGCTGAATCTGTATGTGAGGCCTCTTGGCCTGGCCTCCGTTGCTACTGGCTCCGACAGTGTCTCGCCCCCTCTTGAGCTTCAGCTCAAGATCATCCTTTGCTGCTAAGGCGCCCACCAAGATCTCCTCATAAGTGGCACCGTGGGCACTCTTGGTATAGGATTTCACCTCCTTTACCAATCCCTTTCTGAACCTCCGGGCCTTCGTCGCCTCGGATAACCCCTCGACAAATCTGCCCAAACGGTAGAACTCTTCTGCATACTCCTACACGGACTGACTGCCCTGGACTAGGGCCTCGAACTGGGTCTCGAGGGCTCCTAGCGCTGCATCCGGAAAAACTTTTCCTTGAACAGCTTCTTGAAAGCTGCCCAAGTCTGCCCTGTAGTACCAACCCTCGGGTCGGTCTGGTACCATGTGCAGGCCAGATCCTGCATCATGCTGGCCACCTCCTCTATCTGGAGCCTCGTCGGAATCTCAGCCAATCTGAATATCTCCTCCATGTGCTCTATCCATTCATCGGCATACAGGATCCCCTCTGTCCCTCGGAAGTCCCTCGGGTGCATCTTCTGAAAATCCTGGATGCCTTTCTCCCTCGGAGGGTGCGGCTACTGGACTGCCGCTGGCTGAGCTACTACTCTCTCCACCGTAGTCACGGCCAGATCAATGCCCCGACTAAACTCCGCTGTCTGCCTCTGCTGCTGCTGCTGCTGGCCCTCAATGAACTGAAGAAAGAATGCGAACAGCTGAGCTGCGTCGACTGTCCCTGAAGGTGGCTGCTGCTGAAGCACCTCCGAAATCACCGGACTCGGCCCATGTGCTACAGGTGGAGGGGCTCCTCCGAACGCAGCTGAAACGCCTACCCCAGCTGGCATGACTGGGGCTACGGTACCAGGGGCTGGCTGCTGAGTATGAGAGGTGGCAGACCTCTCATCGGCGTCCCCCTGGTCCTGGCGATGTGATCTCGTCTCAACCATCCTGGAGACAGATCAAAGAAACAATTGTTGAGAATGAGTCGAAATAGCAAGGGAGGACAGTTATATTCAAGGAAGATAATAAGTAGCAAAATGTAGATATACAGAATCTGGATAAGAGTTTTTCCTAATGTGATTGAGTTCCTCCAAAATTATCCTAATCCTACTGCAGGCTGTAGTGATACTCTAGTTCGAATACCACTACATAAACTCGACCTGCATGGGCCACCACTAAAAACGTGTCACGACTTGCACCCTAGAGTAAGGGCACGAGAGGTGAATACGCCCAACCTACGCCGCAGTGTCGACGGTAGAACGCTGTCCTAGTTCACATACATCTCACAGTAAGATAAATATACAGTTATACTCTCCGAATAGAGGTGACATAACAGAATATATCTCAATCACAACTAAGGTAGAATACGATAAGATAGATGGATATGCAAACCAGAAATCCATGCAAGAAGTACAACAGAGAGAGATAATACTAAGTGTCTAAGATAAAAACTCAACAACATCCAGAGTATACAAGATCCCAATATACAACTCAAATATCCAATAACATGAAATAAGAGAAACCTAAACTAAGGAACATCAGCCTCTACAGCTAGTGTATCCGACTGGAAGTCCGGGTCACAAGAGTCATCTATAGCTGTCCCATAGTAGGTGTCTATGCAGGCCTCATCCTCATCCTCTGTAATATTTTTAACGGGTCCAGTCAGGACAGGAGCGAGCATAAAACATCTCACGCAGTTCATATCAAGTTAGAAAATATAAAGCATGCAATAGAGTAAGATACAGGAAACGCTGAAAGAAGAATGTATATGAAAAACAGCAGAGATTTGATAATAGGAAATATCTATATATGATAAGTAAGAACTGTAAGCAATATTTGATTTAGAGTATAATATGGTTATGTAAATGGTTTAGGACAATGCAATGGTAACTCCATTGTACGTGAGTGCACAATGGACATATACAATAATTATACAATGTTGTATAATAGGATTTGATTACATAACCAATTCTACTCCCCCTCCCCAATCAGTACACAAGGATCCACTCCAGTTACGTTATCTTATACAATAGTATACAATGTTATACAATAGATGTACAATGTTATACAATAGTTGTACAATGGTCTATCCATAGGACTCATGTGATAATGAGAGTACAATATGCACAATGAGTATACAAGGATAATGGTATTCAATAAATACAATATGTAAGTGAAGCGCACATCACAATATGTATTTAGTGAATACAAGGGGATAATATCTCAAAAGAAGATCCATATAGTACCAATCCATGATAACAATCGTGTCAGCATCAAGTACAGTATTCTAGAGGAAGAATGTAAATCCAGACAAGTATGAAACGGTCAGAAAATGTACTCGCCTGATATCCTAAGTGTCTAAAGAGAATATACTGTCCGAGACGTGGTGTCTGCCTCCTATTAGAACAGTACAAGTCACTACATGTCTAAAATAATAAAATAGACTGCTACAATGCATCTACATGAAGTTTGGGGTCAAACTGGACTAAAGTCAACTCTTGGTCAACTCTAGTCAACTAGACTAGTCAAACTAGGTCAACTAGGTCAAGCCTAAGCCAAACAAGTCTCACTAGGCCTAACCAGCCTATTCTAGCAAGCACATACACTATCTAGGCTATACAAGCCAACTGTACACCTATACTGGCATTCAAACCACATACCTAGGCTATGAGCCATAGGTATACACCCATAGGCTATATGCCCTGTATATAGGCCATAGGCCATATAGCTATATCATACATATTCACACATTACAATATTAAACTAATTTAGTGTAGTTCACACACATTTAACACATTTAAATTATATTTAATTTAATATAATTATCCACATTAGACATAGGCATATATATATATAAAATATATATATATATATATATATATATATATATATATATATATATATATATATATATATATATATATATATATATATATATATATATATATATACATATATGTATAAATAATATATATATATATATATATATATATATATATATATATATATATATATATATATATATATATATATATATATATATATATATATATATATATATATAGGGAGGAATACATGTGCTTGTGTCAAGGTGTGTGTGTACATGTAGAATTAAGGTGTGACAGTATTTGGTTAGTGAGAATTAGTGAGGGTGTGCATGTATGTGTGGAGGGTATATGGTGTGTGGCATGGTGTGATAGGAAATAGTGTAAAACTAAAAATAGTGAACACAACTCAGATTTTAGGCAATGACAACTAACTAATACTCAATCCCTCATTCAATCCAATATTTCCAACACCAACACAAACCCCACATGACAGTTATAATCATTACTACCCAATTCGAATTCCCATCTATTGATAACATCAACCCCATGAATCAATTTACAGTGAACCAATCATAAGGTAATCGAATCTAACATGGCATTTAACATTGATCTCAGTTTAAAAGAAGAGGAAATCAATTTCAGAAATTCATTTAGGGACTGTGTATTCAGTCCATCATTTCGAAAACCCAAACCAATATCCACATCCCATTTTGAAATACAAAACCAAATCTAACACGTAAAATCAAACTAACAGTAGTTAGTACACTTGTACATGAGTCAATAGGACAAATAGACATCACTTAACAGTTTGAAACTTGGAAATAAATCAGGATATTAAAAATAGAAAACACATATCAGTCCACATTTCGAAAACCCCATTCCAATGTTCAAATTCCATTATGAAATGCAAAACCCAAATCCAATACGTAAAATCAAACTAACAGTAGCTATTACATGTGTCCAGGATCTAATATGACAATTAACTTTAATTAAACAGTTTTAAACAGGGAATTTAAGTTCAGGAATGAAGAATCAGTACATATAGTATCAATCACAGGGGAATTCCATATTTCAATTCGAAAACATGTTAATATACCAAAATTAAAGGTTGGTAAATCATGTCACATATGTGTAGGTGTCCCTCGAGTCCTCTCGTGTCACCCAGAGCCGGATACGACGTGTCCACACATCAAGAACCACTCTCGTGCACACAGACACGCTGTCTCGTGCACGCGTGCACTCGTGTCTAGGATATGACACACGATACGACACAACATGTAGGTGTGCACCTAGGTTCGCCTAGGGTAGGGCTAGGTCTGTGTTAGCCTGAATCGTGTCCACGTGACACATAGGCACGATACGAAACCCGTGTCAGCAGTGCCTGTGCGCGTGTGCAGCCGCCTGCACACGACAGCGCACGGCCAGTACAGGCGTATTTGCGTCGCGTGCACTCCACGAAATGCTCCCAAATTTTAGGAGCATGGTGACAGTCACTTCCCCCTGCTCTCCACAAAAAAATTGGGTCTCGACGTGTCCTGTATCACGAGTTCTAGCCCCCGATAGACAGGACACAGACTGGGGCTCGTGCTGCGTGTCCAGGGCTAAAAATGTGACACAAACGGACACAAAATACCAAATATCCTTCATAAACATTCATACACACACCTAGATCTACAAATCTATGTAATTAGTTTTCAAAAATACGAAAATAATTTCCTAAGAGGCATTTCTACAAACACCTATATTCCTATTATGATACGTGTCCGATACGGACACGAAATGGACACAAATTGTGCCCAAATCTCGGGGACAGCTAGGAAACCCTAAAACCTAGCCTTATATGCAAAGAAATCAGGAAAAACTATGAGTTTAGATGGTTTACCTATTGAGTGTCAATGCTCAAGAAAAGCTTCGAAGGAAATAATTCCAAATGGCAACTCCAAATCTCTAAATGGCACACAAACTGAGGTAAACCTCCAAAATTAGTAAACAAACATAAATTAGATCCTAATGCAAAAGACTAGGGTCAAAAAGGAGTTGAAATAAATAAAATGGGATTTTAGGGGAATGGGAATTTACCTCTCATTCCAAAATTAGGGCAAGAACAAAAGAGGCAAGAACACACTAAGAGATTACTTATAGGCAAGGGGAAACCCTAATAGTGGCTGCCATGGGTGGGTTTAATTTGGTTTTGGGCTTAAGTCATGGGCCTATGGCTTAATTACAAGTCTTGAAATTGGTAAGTCATAAGTCATTAACTTAAGTCACAAGTCATGAACTAATTTCACTTAAATTTAACCTTCCTACTTTAAAACTAATTCTAATGACTAAAAGTAGGTTAACTTAGGTTAGACTAAGGTCACCATAGCTAGGGTTAGCTTCTAGTCTAGTCTACAAGTCTCAACTAGTCAAGTCAAAAATCATAATCACCAATCCAATAATTAATCAAATTATTCTAATAAGTCAAAATGACCAAATTACCCCTAGGCTAAAAGTGATAAATAGATATTCCAAATCACAGGGTTAGGCTCTAGGTCAGACTGTCTCTACGTTTTCACTAGCTGTACATCAAAATCACAAGTCATGATTTTAAAATAGTTTTAAATGATTAAAAATCACCAAAAATCATATTTTTATTTAAATATCATAATTAAATAATTAAAAACATAAAATTTTAAAATTAGCCTCATTTTAGAAAATTGGGTGTTACATCGAGTTCATTCGAACTCTACGCAGGGGCTACTCCGCTTGGGTGGAGTGCCCGCTCGCGTAGAGCTCTGCTCGCGTAGAGCACTTGCTCGCATAAAATCCTGCTCGCATGCACTCTTGCTTGCGTAGAGCTGCCAACCTTTAGGTTTTGCCCGCGTAAAGCTGTTTTACGCTCGGGGTCTCTTTGACCTAGCGTAGTAGTGCACGCGTAGAGACTTTGAGCCCCTATGGCGTACACCATTACCCTTTTATATCCTTATGCCTTTTGTCATGAACTTGATAATCGCGAATTTATTTAATGTGTTTGAAATGATAATTGTACACGGTATGGTATAAAGTAAGCATGAGTACATGATATGACATGACATGACAAGACATGACAAGCAAGCATGATGGGAACTATTGAAGGCTGTTGCGACGGCTAGCATGACATGACAAGAATGAATGGCCTGGACACTATAGACGATTGTGTTTATACAAGTGAACCAGTATTGTCTTGCATCATGTCTAGGGCAGGGACCCCTGATTACCACGGTCAGGGGTGCCCACTTAAATTTGACTAAGGCTAATAACTAGAATAATCCAGTAGTCATAAAGAGATTTTCTAGCTACAGGCAATCCCGTTATCTGGGCGCCCCATTATGGGATCTGTAGCCTGCCGTCGAGTAGGGCACATTTTCAGCACACTGTCATGTGTTGCACCCTTCAAGCTACTTAAGGGTACATGTGTTCTTTGGACAATGTACCCACATGAATTCAACCCCTAATTTGCATCCGGATAGCCTGGATGGTCTGTGGGGCTTTTGGCTGTTGGAACATCTCATTGTATCTTATTAGTAACTAGGCTTGTGATAACCTTAGTTAGTTAAGTATCAAGCCGTACTCATTGCTTAGCCGTGATTTGAGTGGATGGAGTCTAATCCAGTCTAGTCTTGTCCTGATCCTATACAAGATTGTAACATGACCTGATTGCTCGTGCTTTACCTTATCGATAAATGATGGGAAACCAAGTTCCGTCCAGATGAAGGGTTACAACCCCGGTCCTTGTTTGGTTTAAGGGTTGTAACTTGGTTATCTGAATAGTCCTATGGTTATCTTGTCGTATATCATCATGATTTTTCTTACCTCCAGTTTTATTCTATTATTATGTTTCGTGCTAATTACGGGTTTTAGTTCTTAAGTGAAGCCTCATTTGTGGTACTTGCTCTTTCTGGGATCTGACCCTGCTGGTTTTGTATGGCCAGATACCGGAGCAGCTCCAGAGGATCTCCCTATCTTCCAGCCAGATGGTGACCACCAGGCGTAACCCTGACAACGAGTGGGTTTTATTTTGCTCTCCCACTCCATTATAAAAATATTCTTTTGAGGCGTTTAGCCGACGAGCACGTGTTAGCTCGATTGCACTTTACTTACTGTCTGCCTACGTGCTGTAACATGATTGACAAATCCTAGGGTTGATCATGTATGACTGAAACTCTTACTAGTCTTGACATTTTGTATGACTAGCTTCATGATCATCCAAATATGTAATGTATGGGATGCCTTACTATTGTATATTTGGTGCTCTGACATCTTATAACTGATATTACTTGCTTGAGATTGAGACAATAGGCTGGTTCATGACAATAAGAGACTAATGGCTTATAGTTAAATCTCATGTATCTAGACAGCCGTGACCGTATAGCAAGGTGGGTTGCACTTCAATATACGTAGCTGGTCGTGTCTTTCCCCGCTCTCCAGTATTCTGGTTCTGGGGTGTGACACGGTTGAAGTGGTGGCCCATACAGGTCTTATAAATTAAGATATATATAGGGGTTTACCGAATAGATGTCTCAATCAGCACTCGCCCTTGATCTCTGCTCGTATCCTCTATATCCCTGAAATGTTGACCTGATCACATGCTTGTATCTTTGATCTGTCCTGGTCCTTCCTTATTCTTCCTTGTGTCGTCTTCTTCAGCGGCATTGCTCCTGGTCCAGCCAATCAGCCAGAATAAGCTCAGCGAGTACCCCTGCAACCAGAAGATCAAGCTCAGCACTCAGGAGTAGCTTCCCGAGTCATGCTTTCCGGAGGTCCAGAACCCCCAGTACAGCCAGCCCAGCCTGCAAGACGGGATGATGAAGACTTAGTTGGACTCATCAGGGAGTTGCTTGTATCACAGGATCGTCGGGATGATGCATTGTACCAGATTGTACAAGATGCTTTGAGCAGAGGAGGTCATCCAAGTAACAGTGCGGCCAACAGCTTCAAGCGCTTGAACCCTCCTTTCTTCGATGGCAGCGAAGATGCTATTGTCGTAGATGCTTGGCTGCAGGATACTGAGGTTATTCTAGAAGCAGCCAGGACCCCAGAAGAAGAGAAGGTGGCTGTGGTGCGCCTGCAATTATTGGATCTAGCCCGCAGCTGGTGGACGGTGCAGGCCGATGGATTAGTAGCACCTATTACCTGGTCAGTATTTCGTGAGAGGTTCCGGACCAAGTACTCTGATGCTGTAGCTCGGTATGATCTACAGACGAGGTTCACCAATCTGAAGCAGATGGACAGGATGGTCGATGGATATGCGGTCGAGTTTTCCAGGCTTAGCCGGTTTACTCCTACCATGGTGGCGACCGAGTTCGACGGAGCCCAGCGGTTCCAGCAGGGACTCTACCTGGAGATTTACTGGCGGTGGAGCAGTTTGAGCATCAGACCTTCGATGCAGTATTGAGAGCGGCTAGGAGGCATGAGTATACCTCCCAGAGGAGTATGGACCGGACCGAAAGTCAAAAGTGATCTCATGGCCAGATGAACCAGTCTTCAGTACCAGCCCCGACAGCTAGGGCTTTGACCATTGGAGCTCCGAGGCGGGCGGCTTCTGTCATGTCGTTTCAGTATTTGACCCTGGTACATCCCCAGCAGCAGCAGCAGAAGCAGTCTTCTGTAATGGGTTGCACTTATTGTGGGAAGCCAGGGCACGTGGTATCAGAATATCGCAGAACACAGGGTTTGTGCTTGTTTTGTGGGACCCCGGACCATAGGGTTGGGAACTGCCCGAATAAGAGGAGTTTATTTTCTTTGACCTTTTCTAGTCCCTCAGTCAGGGGACCAGCTCCAGTATCAGTCCAGCAGCAGCAACAGTTTATGAGGCCTTTACCGTCTCAGTCCCAAGCATTTTAGCAGCAGAACCCCTAGCAGTATGCGCAAGTCCAAGCTCAGACCCAGAACCGCCAGAGAGGTTTCCAGCTGAGGGGACCAGCACCCCGAGGGCACGATCAAGTGATGGCTTTGACCATGGAGGAGGAGTTAGCATCAGGCGAGGTAGTGGTAGGTACTATTCTCGTCAACTCCTTCACAGCATCAGTATTATTTAATTCTGGTGCATCGCATTCATTTATGTCTGCACGATTTACGACACGAATAGGACTAGAGCCCGAGTCATTATCAGTATGGCTCAATATACTTACTGGTAACGGTCTTATAGGAGTAGATAGAGTGTTTTCCTCGTATCGGATCGTAGTTAGCGGTAGAGGGTTTCCCGCTAGGTTGATAGAATTTCTGATGGCTGATTATTATGTGGTCTTAGGGATAGATTAGTTGAGGGACCAGTATGCTAGAATAGATTACCATATCGGTAAGATTATTTTTAGTATTCCTGGTGAGCCAGAGTTTTTATTCTTCCGAGGCGGAATAGAACCTTCACCTCCAGTATAGCGGATGGCAGTAGCAGTTTAGTTTTCCAGAGTTGTAGAAGAATTTTCTGATGTTTTCCCCGAGGAGCTTCCAGGTATGCCACCAGAGAGAGAGATCGAGTTCACCATAGATTTGATTCCCGGGTCAGCACCAGTGTCAGAGAGAGTCTACCGGATGGCGCCTTCAGAATTGGAGATCTTGTATAAGATGATTGAAGAACTCAGGACCAAGGGATTCATTCGTGCTAGTGGATCGCCTTGGGGAGCCCCGATACTTCTTGTGAAGAAGAAGGATGGTACGTCCAGATTATGTGTTGACTATCGTACCTTGAACTCAGTGACAATCAAGAACAGATATCCTCTCCCGAGGATAGATGACTTGTTTGATCAGCTCAAAGGGGCGACCGTATTTTTGAAGATTGATTTACAGTCAGGATACCACCAGATCAGAGTCAGAGAGCAGAACATTTCGAAGACGGCATTTAGATCCAGGTATGGACATTGGGAGTTCCTTGTTATGCCATTTGGAGCGACCAATGCATCGGCTATATTCATGGATCTCATGAATCGTATCTTCATACCTTATTTGGATCAGTTCGTGATTATGTTCATAGACGACATCCTGGTCTACAGCAAGAGTGAAGCGGAGCATGAGCAGCATCTCAGAGTTGTTCTCCAGATTCTCAGAGAGCACCAGTTGTATGCCAAGTTCAGTAAGTGCGAGTTCTGGCTCGATCGTATTTCATACTTGGGTTATATCATCACCAGAGGTAGAGTAGAAGTGGATCCCCAGAAGATCGTGGCCATTGAGACGTGGCCAGTACCCAGCACAGTTGCTGAAGTTTACAGTTTTCTTGGCTTGGCCAGCTACTACCGGCGATTTGTTTCAGACTTTGTACGGATTTCAGCACCTATGACCCAGTTGACCCGCAAGGATGCGCAGTTTTCTTGGACGGTAGAATGTCAGGATTCTTTTGAGAAGTTGAAGCGAGGTTTGATGACGGCACCCATTCTTATGCTTCCAGATGGGACCGGAGGATTCTCAGTATATTGTGATGCTTCAGGCAGATGTTTAGGATGTGTTTTGATGCAGTATAGGAAGGTAATAGCTTATGCGTCACAACAACTTCGTGATCATGAGAGGAATTACCCAACCCACGACTTGGAGCTGGCAGCAGTAGTGTTTACACTTAAGCTGTGGAGGCATTACTTGTATGGAGATTTTCACTGAGGCTGAAGTATATTTTCACCCAGAAGGATCTTAACATGCGTCAGAGGAGATGGCTAGAGCTACTGGTGGATTACGACATCAACTTGCAGTATCATCCTTGGAAGGCCAACGTTGTTACAGATGCATTGAGCAGAAGAGCAGGAGTTTATTTTCTAACAGCACAACCAGAGTTGTTAGCAGATCATCAGAAGATGGGTATAGAAGTTGTCCTTCCTACCAATGTGGCATTGATGGCCAGTATACAAGTTCAGTCCAGTATAGTTGAGAGGATCAAGTTAGCTCTGTCAGCAGATTCTAAGCTTTAGCGGCTTAGGGCAGAATGTGTAGCAGGGCGAAGACCATAATTATGTATCCATGAGGATGGTACACTTCGACATGGGAGGTGTCTTTGTGTACCTAGTAGTGATATCAGACAAGAAATCATGTCAGAGGCTCACAGTTCTCAGTATTCAATTCATCCCGGTGGCACGAAGATGTACCGAGATATCCGACAGCATTTCTGGTGGAATGGCATGAAGAGGAAGATAGCCCGGTTTGTCTCTCGAGGTTTAGTTTGCCAACAAGTTAAAGCTGAACATCAGAGACCGGCTGGACTTCTTCAACCTTTACCGATCCCAGAATGGAAATGGGAGCACATTACCATAGATTTTGTAACTGGATTACCTAGATCCCCAGCTGGGAGAGATGCTATCTGGGTTATAGTCGACAGACTCACCAAGGTAGCTTATTTTATCCCTTTCAGAATCGGTCAGTTGACGGATCAGCTTACAGAGATGTACCTTAGGCAGGTTGTCAGATTGCATGGAGTGCCAGTCAGTATTGTCTTCGACAAAGATTCGAGATTCACCTCGTACTTTTGGCGGAGTCTTCAAGCAAGTTTGGGGACTCGTCTCAAATTCAGTTCAGCTTATCATCCGCAGACAGATGGTCAGTCAGAATGAACGATCCAGACTCTTGAAGATATGTTACGGTCATGTACATTCGACTTCGATGGTTCGTAGAAAGATCACCTGTATCTCGTGGAGTTCTCCTATAACAACAGTTTCCAGGCCAGTATCCAGATGGCGCCCTTTAAAGTCTTGTATGACAGGAAGTGCAGAACCCCTTTAGCTTGGGATGATATCGGTGAGAGGCAAATGCTTGGACCAGAGATGGTAACGCAGACTATTGAGGTGGTCAGACAAGTCAGAGATCACCTTCGAGTTGCACAAGATCGCCAGCGTCATTGGGCCGATTCTCATCGGCGTCCCCTTGAGTTTTCTATCGGCAACCATAAATTCCTTAGGATCTCTCCTACCCGTGGCGTCATTTATTTTGGCATGCGGGGAAGGCTTAGTCCTAGGTATATAGGACCGTTCGACATTTTAGAGCGAGTAGGAGATGTGTCCTATCGTCTTGCTCTTCCGCCGTCGTTACGTGAGGTGCATAATGTCTTCCATTTATCCCAATTGCGACGGTATATTCCGGATCTAAGTAATGTCCTTGATCATTCGGAGTTGGTTGTTGGTACCAACCTTTCGTATAAGGAGAGACCCGCGTCCATATTGGACCTAAGAGAGAAGATACTCAAGAAAAAGTCTATCAAGTTAGTCCGTGTTGCTTGGGGTCATCACTCCTTGGGTGAGTCAACGTGGGAGCGTTATGATGATATCCGATCGCGATATCCCGACATATTTGACTCGTAAGGTTTAATGTCTTCCTTATGCCTTATGCCCTCAGCTTCCTTGCTTGCATGAATGATTGCTTGAATGATTGCCTAGTTATCGCTTACTTGTATTTAATATAGCTTGCCCCGACATCTCTAGCCTCTTGATTAAATTTTGAGGACGAAATTCTTTTAAGGTGGCTAGAGTTGTCACCTCCGTTTCCCGTTATACGTGTTTCCAGTATACGTGTACGGAATCCCGACCCGTAGTTAGACTTATTTTGCTTAGCTTGATCCTGGTTTAATCTTGCCTTGGTTTATTTTAGGTTTAGCCTGGTTTGACTTGTCCTGACCGGCTGGTCTTGGATTTTGCATTGGCATGGGTTAGTTAGCATTTCTGGTTCATGTGGTTTATCCTGGCTTTGGCATGCATCGAGTTCGGTTGGGTTTGGCTTGGTTTGGTTCAGTTTGGGTTGATATGCAAACCCCTACCTACCACCATCCCTCATTTATTAACCCCAACAACCATTCTTTCTCCTCATTCATTACTCATTTACTTCTCTTCTTCTTCTTCCTCATTTTCTCCACCGAACACCACAGTAGGCAAATGCAACTTGCTTTATGAAGGAACTTAAATTTTGTTGTTCTATTGTCTTCCTCACGAGATTCTAAGATACTTTAGTACTTAGTATTTTTAGCTTCCATGGTTCATTTCATGTAGATCTAAGTTTGTTGCATTTTCGAATTTTTTGGTTTTGATCTACTAAACTGGCTTGTTTTTGAAAACTGAGAGTTCCATGTGTTAACACAAAATCACAGTCAACCAAATATTGATAAAATTGACAATATGATACTTGTAATATTTTAATACGACACATGAAGACTAAACTCAGTACTAGACGGATGACATCTCGTACCTGCAATGTAAAATGTTTTGAATCAGTATTTTACACTATTATTGAGTCTAGACATATGTAAACTGAGTCGTACTGAGCAATTTGAGACTTAACCTATACCTATACCACAAACCAAAAGTCCTACAAAAATCCAAGTAGCCCATTTGTCCATTGGACTAGTTCTGTGCTCTGGAGACAGAGTTCGGGCCGAACTCTACCTCCACACAGAGTTCGGGCCGAACTCTGCCTCCTAAAATCCAGGACCCTGATTTTTAGGGTTGGCTGGATGCAAGTTGTCCAACGGCCAAAATTTTGAATTTGACCCAGAATTCTGGCCGAATTCTGCCTGCCTATAACCCTATAAATAGGCATTGAATTCTCACTTTTCAAATCTTCCAATCTTCTCTTCTCTTCTCTCTAAAGCCTTATACAAGCCATACCCTTCTCATCTACTAGCCATAAGCTCCCTAAGCCTCAAAGTGCTCGGTACTTTTCAGTTAGGAGTTTGTGCAAGAGTTCAAGAAGTCACTTGGAAAATTTCAAGCATCGCCACTGCGATCTCTGTAAGAAGTTGACGTGCTCTTCAGAAGAAAAGGCACGGGGTGTAACTACTATTTCACAAATAGTGGATTTAATCCTGAGCTAGAGTTCTCAGGCCTGGACTAGTCCTCCACGAGGGAAACCAGGTTAAAATCGGCTGTATTTGCGTTTGCTTTCTCACACTTTATTATTTCCGCATTTACTCTGATTATTTACTGTTGGTGAAAGAGTTTATTTTTTAATTGGACATTATTGTCATAAACTCTATTCACCCCCCTCTAGAGTTGCCTATTTGTTTTTCAATTGGTATCAGAGCTCTGTTCTTTCAACAAGGACTAACATCCTAGAGCTGATCCATGGCAACCACACAATCCATGATTTTCAATCACGGTGAAGGGCATTCCACTCATAGGCCTCCCCTATTTGATAGAACAAACTACACCTATTGGAAAACAAGGATGAGTTTTTATCTCAAGTCGCTAGACTTCGACCTGTAGATCATTGTTACAGATGGTTACAAAAAGCCCGCCAGAATAGTTGTCAATGGTGATCTCGTTGAGAAACCCCACGACAAATATTCTGACGAGGAGAAGAAACAGGCGAGTCTAGACGCGAGAGCTATTAATGCTTTATTTTGTGCAATAGACAGGAATGAGTTTAACAGGGTCTCAACATGCACCACCTCTCGCAAAGTATAGAGACTTCTAGAAGTGACGCATGAAGGAACCACCCAAGTCAAGGAGTCAAAAATAAGTCATCTCACTCAAGAATATGAGGCATTCAAGATGAAGCCAAATGAGACGATCACACAAATGTTTACAAGATTCCTCGACATCATCAACCCCCTGTCAAACAATATACAAATCACGAGAAGATCCGCAAGCTACTTAGGGGGCTACCAAAGATTTGGAACCCTAAGGTGACAGCCATTATAGAAGGAAATGATCTCACTACAATGTCCATGGAGACTTTGATGGGAAAGCTGATGACTCATGAGCTTGACCTCAAAGACTTCGAAGATCCTGCTCCTAAGGCAAAGGAGATTGCCCTTAAAGCTCACCGTCGAAGGGCTGATTCTGAAGAGACGGATGATGACAACTCGAAAGGTGATGATCAAGCTCTCCTTGTCCGCAACTTCAAGAAATTCTTTCGCTTCAATCGAAGAAAGAAGGAACCACAAGAAGATGACGAAGAAGAGCCAACATGATACGGCTGTAAGAAGACTGGACACGTCCGAAAAGACTGTCCATTCGCAAAGAAGAGCAACCGATATGAGAAACCATACAAGAAGGCTTCCTCAAGGAAATATGCCAACACAAGCATTTGGCATAAAAGCGAAGCTAGTGACTCCGAGGAAGAAAAGGACTCTCCTCAAGATACTGCTAATGTATGCCTAATGGCAACATCCGATAAGGTAACTAGCGAAACTCTCGACGATTTCACTTTTGATGAACTTGGCGATGCATTCAATGATTTACTCAATGACCACAAGAAAGTCATTGGTAAATATAAACATGCCAAGGAGAAGATCAAAAGTTATGAAGTCGAGATTCAAAAAATCTCTTCTTTGCTTGATAATGTTAGAGACACTTCACCCATGAAAGTCACTAATGAGGTGTCAAAGCTTAAATTAAGCCTACATGATGCCGAAGCACGCATTGAAAAGCAAACACTTGAGATCACAGCACTCAACACTGAGCTTGCTGAAGAAAAGAGTAGACACAAGATCTCTATTACTAAAATATATGGTTTGAATGCTAAGATTAATGAACTGCAGGCTGTCTCTAAGAAATTAGAGACTAGATTGGGAAAACAGGTTGCTCAACCTCAAACCCAATCACATGAGACACACACAAAGCATAACACTACTAAAAATAGTCAAACACGTCATCTACCTGCAGTACGCAAGCATGCTTACATGTACACCCACTTCTATAAAGCACACAAACCACATGCACGTAGAAATTTTTCTCATAACTATCATTCCAAAACAAAATCACCTCCATACTGCATATAGATATAATCATCATCCTGCTGCTATATATAGTCATCATCATGCTACTCCATACCACTCTTACCATGCTATATTTAAACATCATCATGCTACTCCATACCACTCTTACTATAGACATCATCAACATGCTCTAAACATAAATAGGAATGCTATTTGTACCTATTGTGGATTACATGGACACATCTCACCACAATGTAGAGTAAGGAGATTAGTAGATATGAATATATATGCATGGATGCTAAAAACTAACTTCTCAGGACCCTCAAGAACATGGGTACCAAAGGTCACATCCACTATTGATGTAGGTGGACCTTCCCTCCTCAACTAAAAGCAAATAGATTCTCGATAGTGGATGCTCGCGACATATGACGGGAGACGCAAATCTTTTCGCATCACTATCGATGAAGATGGAAGGGTATGTATCCTTCGGCAATAACCTTAAAGGGTATATCATAGGTAATGGTACCATTGGTCATCCTTCTTCTTCCGTAATAAAGGATGTCTGCCTAGTGACCGAGTTAAAGCATAACCTGCTCAGCATAAGTCACCTTGTTGATCATGGATATGATATTAACTTTGGACAAAATAAATGCTATATTTATGATAGGTCAACGGGAGACATCATTTTTGAAGGGATAAGAGAGGACAATATTTATATTTTCTATCTATCTAGAGATACTAACAGTGCATGAAGATGCCTCTATGCTCACAAGGATGAGAAATTATTATGGCACCAGCGTCTTGGTCATGCCAACATGGATATTATATCCAGGCTATCGACTAAGAAGCTAGTTAGAGGTTTGCCCGACATCACATTCAAGAAGGACACGGTATGTGCCGAATATGAGTTGAATAAAGCAACAAAGTCCTCATTTGATTCCATAAACACTGTAAGTACTACTAGACCCTTGTAATTACTTCATATGGATTTATTTGGTCCTTTTAGAGTAGCCAGTCTTGGTGGAAAACTCTACGCTTTTGTTATAGTAGATGACTTTTCTAGATTCACTTGGGTTTTCTTTCTTTCTAGGAAAAGTAATGCTATTTCTGTTTTCAAAATTTTTGTTAAAAAGGTTCAAAACGAAAAAGGCTACATGATTACTCGAATCCGAAGTGATCATGGAGGCGAATTCGAAAATACTGATTTTGAAAAGTTTTGTAATTCAAATGGTTTTAGTCATGAGTTTTCTTGTCCAAGAACTCCTCAACAAAATGGTGTTGTAGAGCGAAAGAATAGGACTCTTGGCGATATAGCTAGAGTCATATTGAATAAATTTTCACTTTCGAAATATTTTTGGGCTGAAGCTGTCAGTACAGCGTGCCATATTTTAAATAGGGTGCTCATTCGTCCTATTACGAAGAAAACACCCTATGAGCTTTGGTTTGGAAGAACTCTAAATGTTTCTTATTTTAGAGTTTTTGGTTGTCGATGTTTTATCCTTAACACCAAAGACAACTTAGGCAAATTTGATGCCAAAGCTGACGATGGTATTTTCCTTGGCTATGCTGCCAAGAGTAAGGGATATAGAGTGTTGAACAAACGCTCATTAATTGTGGAAGAGTCTACCAATGTGACTTTTGATGAGGATAACAGCGCAACAGCTACTCTTGATGATGATGATGAGCCTTCAACTTCTACTCCGATGAATACCACCACTGAAACCAATTCTCTGGAGGGCTTGCCAAAGAAATTCTCTTTCAAGCCGTCACATCCAGAAAACTTGGTGATAGGTGAGGTTTCACGCGGAGTAAGTACTCGATCATCATTAAGAGACTCCATTACTAGCACTGCCTTTATTTCACAAATTGAGCATAAAAATATTTTAGAAGCTTTCAATGATGAATTTTGGATTTCTGCCATGCAAGAGGAACTCAACCAATTCGAGAGGAGCCAAGTCTGGGAACTTGTTCCTAGGCCGACCAATCACTCGATTATTGGTACTAAATAGGTTTTTCGAAACAAGGTAAATGAAGACGGTACAGTTACACGCAACAAAGCTCGTCTAGTAGCTCAACGATACAACCAAGAGGAAGGTATCAACTACGATGAGACATATGCTCCTGTTACAAGACTGGAATCCATTCGGATGCTTTGCGCATTTGCTAACTTTTAAAATTTTAAATTGTTTCAAATGGATGTTAAAAGTGCTTTTCTGAATTGATTTATTAAGGAGGAAGTTTTTGTAAAATAACCCCCTGGTTTTGAAAATCATAAGTTTCCCGACCATGTTTTCAAACTCAAGAAAGCGCTATATGGCCTCAAACAAGCCCCTTGAGCTTGGTATGAACGCCTAAGCAATTTCTTGCTTAAAAAAGGTTTTTCAAAAAGGAAAATTGATACTACACTGTTTATCAAAAGTTTTTAAAACACTATTCTTTTAGTGCAAATTTATGTAGATGATATCATATTCGGTTCCACTAATAAAAATCTTTGCCAAGATTTTGCTAAGTGTATGCAGAACGAATTTGAGATGAGCATGATGGGGGACCTTACCTACTTTCTTGGATTGCAAGTCAAACAAACTTCTCAAGAAACTTTCATCAGCCAGCCTAAATATACAAAGGATATGCTGAAAAAATTTGATCTTGACAACGTCAAACCAATCAGCACCCCTATGGCTACTTCGACTAAGCTGGAACCTGATGAAAGCGGCAAACCTGTTGATCAGCGTAAGTATCGAGGTATGATAGGCAGTCTACTTTATTTAACTGTCAGTCGCCCTGATATTATGTTTAGTGTTTGCCTGTGTGCTAGATATCAAGCAAATCCTAAGGAATCACACATGTCCGCCGTTACGCGTATCTTTCGATACCTTAAGGGTACGGTTACAGTGGGCCTATGGTATCCCAAATCAACATCATTTAACCTCATTGGGTACTCTGATGCTGATTTTGCCGGATGCAAGGTCGACCCTAAAAGTACAAGCGACACGTGTCATTTATTAGGAAAGGCTCTAGTCTCTTGGTTTAGCATGAAGCAAAATTTTGTCGCACTATCCACAACAGAAGCTGAATATATCGCAGTTGGTCGTTGTTGTGCACAAATTATGTGGATGAAGCAAACCCTTGAAGACTATAACTTATCTTTTATGCATATTCTGTGACAACACTAGTGCCATAAATCTTACTAAGAACCCTATATGTCACTCATGCACGAAACATATTGAAATACATTACCACTTTTTGCGTGATCATCAGCAAAATGGCACTATTAACTTAGAATTTATTGACACTGATCATCAGCTAGCAGATTTTTTTACAAAACTACTATCCGAAGAGCGTTTCAACTTTCTTTGTCGTGAACTAGGAATTTTGGATGAAGCTGTTATTCATTAAAGTTACATGCGTAAATATCAATTATGTCTTGATTATTTATGATAAAATTGCTATGGGTACAAGCCGAAAGGTCCTTCTGACAATAAGGCGTAAAAGCCTAAGCGGCAAGGTGCACTAGTCCTCAGGACTACCGCTAGCTGGGATCCGGCCCCTACAGCTACCCCATGACAACTTCAAAATATTGAATTGTGACATAATTTCGTGTTTATTATATGGTATACTTTTAAATTCAAAATTTCAAACTTCACTTTTTGTTTCAGCTTTTACTTGTTGATATTCTATTTGGACTTCTAAATCTTGTTTATGCATCCAATCCATTATTGTTATTCCTTTTAGTCTCACTCAGTTGTTTTCTTCATTGTTTAGCATATTTTCTGTTCTGGCCACAGAACCCAGAATTCGGGCCGAACTCTGTCTAATCCAGAGTTCGGGCCGAATTTGGTCTGGTCCTTCCAGAACTGCAAGCGGGCTCAGCCGCTGATCAAAAGTTGGTCCTATGGTCCACAATTGCTCCGACCATTCGAACCCTTACAGTTATAACCGAGTTCTCTTCTTCTCTCTCCTTCATTGCCACCTTCCAAACTTCTCCAAACTACTCTTCTTTAAACCCTAACTCTAGTTCTTCCATCCTAGTGCATCTCTCTTCTCAAAATTGAGGTATATTTTCATATTTCTCTTTTCCATCTTTCATCAACCAATTGAGGTATATTTTCATATTTCTCTCCATCTAAATTTTCTCAATTTTCTTCATTGTTCATGGCTCCCAAGTTGTTCAATAGAGGGAAGATGCTTCGAACCGAGGGTGCGTCCTCTTCGAATCCTCCTCTTCGTGTTGAACAACCCGTTGAACCACCTAATCAACAACCTATTCACCTATTGTTCAATCTACCTCGTCCACTCGACCCTAACACGTATGATGACTGGATATTTGTGTCACTAGATGCTTCCAATGAGTGGTTTAGTGATTTTCGATCACGTCCAGTGTATGCGGGTCATCCTATAATTTTTACCATCTTTTTACAATATGATTCATTATTTCATGATCTATGTCTTGATGAACTTGTCACTACCAATTCCGTTATTTATCTAAATGCCATTCAAATATTTTACTGCAATCTTACTCATGATAATACACGTATATATTCACGTGTTGCCGGCATTGATATTTCTTTTGATGATTTTGACTTGGCCGAATACCTGATATTCCGGAGCCAAACTCATGGAAGAAACTTGTTGAAGCTCGCAAGTTTCAACCCCGATGGGTCATCCCTAGAAAGCTTTAAGGAAGACTTGTGTACCCCTAACACCTGTCCCTACAAGCTTCTCGCCAAGTTTCTCAATCCTTACTTCTATGAACTTCATCGCATTGTCTTTAACACGATTCTGCCCAAAGCGGGATCGAATTATGAGGCTACATACTTTGAAATCTCTGCTTTGTATCACCTACACTTTCATGTTCCTTTTAATCTTCCACGTACCGTGATGGACTGGATGATTAATGCTAGAAAGAAGCCAAGATCCTTGGTTTATGCTCTTTATCTTCCTATGGTCTTTCGTGCCTTCCGTGTCCCACTTGATGAGTGTCAATTCCTACTAGCCCCTGCCTTCCTATCTAAGGCACGGCGGCTTCAGGCGGCGGTTGGTTCACCTGCTGCATCTGAGCACTCTGACGATCAGCCTGACACACCTGCTCTTGGACAGGAAGTGCCTCCTCCTCCTCCTGCTACTCTTGAGTCACTACAGACTATGCTTCGCGATCGATTCACTTTAGAAGATGATCGCTGAACTCAGCTTGACTACCATACCACCCTGCAGAGGAGTGCCATCAGCAACTCACTACACGATATTCAGTACTCTATGTCCCGGTATCCTTTTATGCCTATTCCTATGGAGCGGGATCCTGCTCGCGATGGATACCGTATCGATGACCCTTGGGTTATCCGCTACCTGGATCCGGATGCGGCTTTCGTGGACCCTCGTTGTTCCTTCATTGATCCATCTGACGACGCTGGGCCTTCACGAGCTCCGTGATGGATGTGGATTTCTACTTGCTGCTGCTGCTGAGATCTTAGTTTATTTTTTTATGCATTTTGGATTTTTAGTTGATGTAGTTGCTTTTCTGCACTTTGGTTGTATTAGAATTCTCTATTATATGCGACTCTTGAGACATTATGCAGTTTATCAGTTTACATGCAGTTTCTTCTATTATTTTTTTTGGTGTTCTTGCCAGTTATTATTTCTGGTTGTTTGATAAATGCCAAAAGGGGGAGAAATATTTTTCTATATTTATATTCATATCATCATATCATATTTTTTAGCATTGTGTATCTGTGCTTTGGGAAAGAATGTATTTATCAGGACAACAGGAACGGAGCAATGTTTATGGGAGAGCTATTGCTAGCTCTGCACTGATTACGGGGGAGCTACGCTACTGCTCTTTAATGTGTCCAGGTATGAATATTGAATATACAAATATCATTTTGTCAATTATCAATATGGGGGAGATTGTTGACACAAAATCACAGTCAACCAAATATTGATAAAATTGACGATATAATACTTCTAATATTTCAATACGACACATGAAGACTAAACTCAGTACTAGACGGACGACAGCTCGTACCTGCAATGCTATATGTTTTGAGTCTGTATTTTATACTTTTATTGAGTCTAGACATATGTAAACTGAGTCGTACTGAGCAATTTGAGACTTAACCTTTACCTATACCACAAACCAAAAGCCCCATAAAAATCCAAGTAGCCCATTAGCCCATTGGACTAGTTCTGTGCTCTGGAGACAGAGTTCGGGCCGAACTCTGCCTTCGAAAATCCAGGACCCTGATTTTTAGGGTTGGCTAGATGCAAGTTGTCCAACGGCCAAAATTTTGATTTTGACCCAGAATTTTGGTCGAATTCTGCCTGCCTATAACCCTATAAATAGGCCTTGAATTCTCACTTTTCAAATCATCCAATCTTCTCTTCTCTTCTCTCTAAAGCCTTATTCAAGCCATACCCTTCTCATCTACTAGCCACAAGCTCCCTAAGCCTCAAAGTGCTCAGTACTTTTCAGTTAGGAGTTTGTGCAAGAGTTCAAGAAGTCGCTTGGAAAATTCCAAGCATCGCCACTGCGATCTCTGTAAGAAGTTGACGTGCTCTTCTGAAGAAAAGATACGGGGTGTAACTACTATTTCATAAATAGTGGATTTAATCCTGAGCTAGAGTTCTCAGGCCCGGACTAGTTCTCCACGAGGGAAACCAGGTTAAAATCGGCTGTATTTGCGTATGCTTTATCGCTGTTTATTATTTTCGTATTTACTCTGATTATTTATTGTTGGTGAAAGAGTATATTTTTAATTAGACATTATTGTCATAAACTCTATTCATCCCCCTCTAGAGTTGCCTATTTGTTCTTCACCATGTAGTAGGCATGTAGTAGGCATTCTGATTTTACGCAAGTTTGGTTTTGGAATGGTTGGATTTCATTGAGTCCTGACAGAGATGGGGCCTTTACGCCTGCTTGTCTTGGCCTTGGGGAGAAGACGAAGTTTTACGCACACGTTCTTACGTGCTAGCGTAGTATTAAGTTTTTACGCCCATGTTTTGCGTGCCAGCGTGTCATTTACCCCCCTTTTTACGCACACGCTTTACGTGCCCGCGTATTTATTTACCCTTTACGCACACATATTTGCGTGCCAACGTAATCGCTTCTACGTCGAGTTCATTCGAACTCTACGCAGGGGCTACTTCGCTTGGGTGGAGTGCCCGCTCGCATAGAGCGCTTGCTCGTGTAAAATCCTGCTCGCATGCACTCTTGCTTGCGTAGAGCTGCCAACCTTTAGGTTTTGCCTGCGTAAAGCTATTTTACGCTCGGGGTCTCTTTGACCTAGTGTAGTAGTGCACGCGTAGAGACTTTGAGCCCCTATGGCGTACACCATTACCCTTTTATATCCTTACGCCTTTTGTCATGAACTTGATAATCGCGAATTTATTTAATATGTTTAAAATGATAATTGTACATGGCGTGGTATGAAGTAAGCATAACATGACATGACAAGACATGACAAGCAAGCATGATAGGAACTATTGAAAGCTGTTGCGACGGCTAGCATGACATGACAAGAATGAATGGCCTGGATACCGTGGACGATTGTGTTCGTACAAGTGAACCAGTATTATCGTGTATCATGTCTAGGACAGGGACCCCTGAGTACCACGGTCAGGGGTACCTACTTAAATTTGACTAAGGCTAATAACTAGAATAATCCAGTAGTCATAAATAGATTTCCCAGCTACAGGCAATCCCATTATCTGGGCGCCCCATCATGGGATCTGTAGCCTGTCGTCGAGTAGGGCACATTTTTAGCACACTGTCATATGTTGCACCCTTCAAGCTACTTAAGGGTACATATGTTCTTTGGACAATGTACCCACATGAATTCAACTCCTAATTTACGTCCGGATAGCCTGGATGGTCTGCAGGGCTTGTGGCTATTGGAACATCTCATTGTATCTTGTTAGTAACTAGGCTTGTGATAACCTTAGTTAGTTAAGTATCAAGTCGTACTCATTGCTTAGCCGTGATTTGAGTGGATGGAGTCTAACCCAGTCTAGTCTTGTCCTGATCCTATACAAGATTGTAACATGACCTGATTGCTCGTGCTTTACCTTATCGATAAATGGTGGAAAACCAAGTTCCGTCCAGATGAAGGGTTACAATCCCGGTCCTTGTTTGGTTTAAGGGTTGTAACTTGGTTATCTGAATAGTCCTATGGTTATCTTGTCGTATATCATCATGATTTTCCTTACCTCCAGTTTTATTCTATTATTATGTTTCGTGCTAATTGCGGGTTTTAGTTCTTAAGTGAAGCCTTCTTTGTGGCACTTGCTCTTTCTGGGATCTGACCCAGATGGTTTTGTATGGCCAGATACCAGAGCAGCTCCAGAGGATCTCCCTATCTTCCCGCCAGATGGTGACCACCAGGCGTAACCCTGGCAACGAGTGGGTTTTATTTTGCTCTCCCACTCCATTATAAAAATATTCTTTTGAGGCGTTTAGCTGACGAGCACGTGTTAGCTCGATTGAAATTTACTTACTGTCTGCCTACGGGCTGTAACATGATTGACAAATCCTAGGGTTGATCATGTATGACTGAAACTCTTGCTAGTCTTGACATTTTGTATGACTAGCTTCATGATCATCCAAATATGTAATGTATGGGATGCCTTACTATTGTATATTTGGTGCTCTGGCATCTTGTAACTGCTATTACTTGCTTGAGATTGAAAAAATAAGCTGGTTCATGACAATAAGAGACCGATGGCTTGTAGTTAAACCTCATGTATCTAGACAGCCGTGACCGTATAGCGAGGTGGGTTACACTTCAATATACGTAGCTGGCTGTGTCTGTCCCCGCTCTTCAGTATTCTGGTTCTGGGGCATGACAGAAACTGAAGGTGGGATGGTGATGAGAAGGTGTGTTATAAGTCGCGGCTAGGTTAGATGAGTGAAGAGAAAGGAAAAAAAAAGAGTGAATATATATAGGGGGAAGGCTTAGGGTTTTGTATGCAACTTAAGGAGAGTTGCTGCTCTTCCATGAGTCCCATGCAAAGGTGTGGGCTTTGGGATTTGGGCCGATCAAAAGAAATAATGAACCTAAAAATTTATACGATTTTGTCAAAGTTTAATAGGATTAATAAAAATGCTAATCTTATTACTAAGGTGTCAAGCTAGCTATATCCATGTAGTGACCTACAATCCAGTTAATAAAATAAAAAAATAATAAAAAAGATTTTGCTTAATAACAACTAATAAAATTTGAGATGATTTAACATTCTATAATTATAACATAACAATAGTGAATTAATTTGAATCAATTAAAAATAGTCAACAATATACTTTTATAAAATGATAAGTTAAACTAATTAGAACACTAACTATTTCTATATACATATATATAATCGTAAGTAAAATTTTAATGTAAGGAAATAAAAAAATAATGATAACCATAATTTACAAATATATATTTACATAAAAATTTTGGGGGCTCACATTCTCTCTCCCTTTGAGAATTCCGTCCCCGAAATTAAAATAAAATGGCACGATTAGGAAAAGAGGATTTATGAATAATTAAGGATATTGAAATGCAATACGTAAATTCATACCTCCAACCTCGAAAATATGAGGGAAACGCTCCCGAATAGAGTTCTCGCGCTCCCAAGTTGACTCGCCCGGAGAATGATGCTTCCAAGCGACTCGGACGAGTCAAATCATCTGCCCTCTCAGAACTTTTTCGCTGCTATCGAGAATCGCGACAGGCTGCTCCACTTATGACAAGCTCGGTCCAATTATAATCTCTAAATAGTCCAGCACGTGGCTAGGGTCTGCCACATATCTTTCCAACTGTAATACGTGAAAAATGTCGTGCACTCCGTCAAGTGACGGGGGTAATGCTAGACGATAAGCCACCTCACCAACTCGCTCCAGAATATCGAAGGGCCCGATGTACCTCGGACTCAACTTGCCTCTACTGCCAAATCTGATAGTCCCTCGAGTCGGTGATATCCTCAAAAACACGTAGTCGCCCTCCTTGAACTCCAAGGGTCGACGGTGCGCATCAGCCCAGTGCTTCTGTCTATCTTGTGCCGCTCTAAGATGTCTCTGAATCTGCTTCACCTTTTCCACTGTCTGCGTCACCAACTCTGGACCAAGTATCTGACGTTCTCCGACGTCACTCCAACAAACTGGAGACCTGTACTTCCTGCCGTAAAGTGCCTCGAAGGGTGCCATCGGTATGCTCGCCTGGTAACTGTTATTTTAGGAGAATTCAACCAAATGTAGGTGATCTTTCCAAGATCCTCTAAAGTCTAACATGCATGCCTTCAGCAAATCCTCGAGTATCTGGATCGTATGCTCTGATTGTCCGTCAGTTTGTGGATGATAAGCAGTACTGAATTTGAGGCGAGTCCCCAAACTATCCTGCATGCTCCTCCAAAAATTTGAAGTGAATCTGGAATCTCGATCCGATACGATGCTCACTGGTACTCCGTACAAATACACTATCTGCTGCATGTACAAATCGGTAAGGATCTCCGTCGATTGCCCAACTCTGAAGGGCAAGAAATGTGCCGACTTGGTGAGTCGATCCACGATGACCCAAACTGTATCCTTCCCGCTGGGGCTCCTCGGGAATCCAGTGACGAAGTCCATCGTGATGTGTTCCTACTTTCACTCAGGAATGAAAAGCGACTGCAATAGTCCTGCAGACCTCTGTTGCTCGGCCTTAACCTGTTGACAAACCAAACATCTCGCTACAAATCGAGCGATCTCCCTCTTCATTCCATGCCACTAGTAATGCTGACGCAAATTTCTGTACATCTTCGTACCTCCAGGATGAATAAAATATATCGAGCTATGCGCCTTTGCCATCAACTCTTGGTGTAGCTCTCCACTCAAAATGTATAGGCGATCTCCACACCTTAACGTTCCGTCCTCGTGAATCCGCAGTCCTGTCTGCTTGCCAGCCTCGGTCCTCTCCCGGAGTCTCCTAAATCTCGCATCTGTAGGTAGTGTGGCCTTGATCCTCTCAACCAAAGAAGGCTGTACTCCAAGTGTAGATAACTGTCCATCCATACCTGGCAATACGACCTCAATCCTCAAATCCTGGAGATCCTCTAATAAGTGACACTGAGTCATCAAAAAGTATGCTGTAGGTTTCCTTCTCAAAGTATCTGCCACGACATTCGCCTTTCCCGGATGGTACTGTAACTCGATCTCAAAGTCTTTCATCAGATCTAGCCAACATCTTTGCCTCATGTTCAGCTCCTTCTGTGTGAAGACGTACTTCAGGCTCTTGTGATCAATAAATATCTCTACCCGCTCTCCATAAAGGTAGTAACTCCATAGCTTTAGTACAAAAATTACTGCAGCTAGCTCCAAATCGTGTGTCGGGTAGTTCTTCTCGTGGATCCTCAACTGTCTTGATGCGTAGGCCACAACCTTTCCATGCTGCATTAGTACACATCCTAATCCGCTCCCGGATGCATCGCTGTACACCACAAATCCTCCAGATCCTGAGGGCAATGTCAAGATAGGTGTTGATGCCAGACGCTTCTTCAGCTCATCAAATGCCGTCTGACACTCCTCTGTCCAGATGAACTCATAATCCTTACGCGTCAAACGCGTCATTGGCTCAGCAATTCTCGAAAAGTTTTCTACGAACCTCCGATAATATCTAGCAAGTCTGAGAAAACACCTGACCTTCGTGGCTGATGTCGGTGATGGCCAAGTCTTCACTGCTTCAATCTTCTCTGGATCCATCGCTAATCCATCTCCCGTAATGATATGCCCAAGGAAGGATACCTCGCTCAGACAGAACTCATACTTACTGAGCTTGGCATATAGTCTTTCTTTCCTCAAGGTCTCTAACACGATCCTGGGATGCTTTTCATGCTCCTCGTGGCTCTTAGAGTACACCAAAATGTCGTCAATGAACACCACTACGAACTTATCCAAGTACTGGTGGAACACCGTGTTCATCAGACTCATGAACATTGCTGGCGTATTGGTTAAACCAAACGGCATCACAAGATACTCATAGTGCCCGTGCTTCGTCCGAAAGGCCGTCTTCAGAATATCCTCCTTTCGTACCTTGATCTGGTGATAACCTGACCTGAGGTCGATCTTCGAAAACACACAAGCACCGCTCAACTGGTCAAATAAATCATCGATGCGAGGCAGGGGATACTTGTTCTTCACTGTTACATCATTTAACTCCCGGTAGTCTATACACAGACATACCGTCCCGTCCTTCTTTGGTACAAGCAAAACTGGTGCTCCCCATGGAGAAACACTGGGCCTTATAAAACTTAAGCCCAAAAGCTCATCAATCTGGGCCTTCAACATATTTGACTCCTTCGGTGCTAGTCAGTACACATGGGAAGCAATAGGTGGAGATCCTAGTACTAGCTCAATGGAGAACTCTACCTCCCTGTCTGGTGGTAGTCCTGGAAGCTCCTCGGGAAATACGTCCTCAAACTCTATGACGATCACTGGGCGTGATGGTTCCTCCAATGCAATACGTGCCGTAAGGGTAGGGCGATCATCCATCTCTACGGCTCCCCGAGAGAACTCAAACTCGGTTTGACCTGGGGGTCGAAATATGACACATCCACGTCGGCAGTCTAGCGTCGCATGGTACTGGCTCAACCAATCCATGCCAAGAACAACATCATAGTCTGGCATGGAGAAGACTAGAAATCGTGCACGCATCTCACGCCCGCAAACAACTACGGAACAAGATCTACATATATCGCTAACAGGTACTATTTTGCCTCCCATAAGAATTCTCATGGTCTTCTAAAGGGGTGCAGTATCTACTCTATGGGTGGCCGCAAAACTAGCAGCTATGAACGAATGCGTGGCACCAGAATCAAATAATGCTACTACAGGTAATGAAGCAACTAAAATAGTACCTGCGATAACTTCTCCAGCTGTCTCTGTCTCTTCAACTGCCATAGCAAAGGCCTGTCCACGCCTATGTGCTCTAGCCTGCTGTCTGGCCTGCTAAAATCGGACTGCCTGCGGTGCCAAGGATGGTCTTCCCTGGTATCCTCCCGGTGCTGCTGGCCGTATCGCCCCAACTCCTGTGGGGGGCGCCCTCGGACCCTGGAATGGTGGCCTCGGTACTAGTATTACCGAATATGCATGGTGGTGTACCATCGGTGCCGCTCCATGATGCTCTGTACAATCCCTGGCCTGGTGCTGACCAGATCCACAAACCAGGCATAACCCGAGCCTGCGTCGACAATCCTACATAGAATGACCTACCTTGCCACAAAAATAACAGGCAGGGGTCCCTGGTGATGTCGGAGGCGCTGCTCTCTGTGGATGATGAATCTGAGGACGCTTCGCCGGTCCTCCCTGCGATACTCGAGCTGCTGGTGCTGATGAATGAGAGTGCTTTATGCTGGCCTCCCTATGGTTGATGCGCTCCTGACGTCGAGCTGCTGTCAGAATCTTCGAGTATGAGCTAGGAGCGACTGATCCTACCAATCACTGTAGCTCAAAACGCAGGCCGTCATAGAACTTCTCGGCCTTCTTTTTCTCAGTGTCGATTAGGTACGGGGCAAAACGGCTAAGACGAAGGAACTCCGTGTTGTACTCCTCGACCGTCATACTGCCCTGGACAAGATGCATGAACTTGTCCCGAAGCTCCGCACGCGCTGTAGCCAAAATGAACATCTCTTTGAAGAGTCTGGAGAACTCCTCCCAAGTAACCCGGTCGGGTCCCAGTAGATGCTCCTCGGCCAACCACCAATGGTGTGTATTGCCTGTCAGCTGCATCCTGATAGCCTTCATCTATTTGTCCTTCGGAAGCTCTGCGGCCTCCAACTGGTGCTCGATACTAGTAAGCCATGCGTGAACCTCTGTAGGCTCCTCTGTGCCCGAAAATGGAAGGGGTACCATGTGACAAAAATCTTTGATAGATCCCGTCGATGGCCATCACTCCGGTGGTGTCACATTCTCCAGTGCAGTGACGATACTCTCCCTCAAAGTATCCGCCTGCTGTTGTTGAGCCTGTTGCTGAGCTTGATACTGAACCTGCTGCTAAGCCTGCATCATGGCATAGAACATCTGAAACATCTATTGTCCGTTCGCCTGTTGTCCCAGTGGTGGAATTGGAATATATGGCATCTGCAGGGGAGGTGGAGGTGGTGGCTGCTGCTGCTGCTCTGTCCTCTGGGGCTGCTGTTGCCCCGGTTGTGCCTGGTGCCGCTGCTCTCCTGGTAGGCCCTCATCCTGCTAAGGAATCTGACCCTGGGGAGCCGGGGTCAACATGAGGACCTGCCTCGAAGTCTGTCCCTCATTCGGTCCGGAGTCCCGGGGGACATCATTTTGCTGTGCCACTCGTCCACTTCAGAGATTCATACTCTGAAAGCAGATAAGCAAAGTTTTAGCGATTCGAAGTCAAAACATGATGTATTGATAAAGGCAATCGATAAGAAGATGTCATAGGAAGGTATTCAAGCAAGTGGATGAGATCTTAAATTTTAAATCCTAATTTGCAGGCTCGCTTGGCACAGTTAGATAACCAAGACGATTTAAATCTTGACCTGCATGGGCCACCACAAAAACCATATCACACCCCAGTTCCAAAATACGGAACCAAGCCACGTGGCAAGGCCAGCGAGTACCACTCCCAATGATTTATCCAATTTAATGGAACCAAGAGAGTAGCACTTAAGCTGTAAAGTACAGTAGTATAGAGTAATGCTTAGACAATCATAAGTACTAATCTCATCCACAAAATAAGATCAAGGAACATATAGTGAAAATATGAAATAAACCACAATGTGCTGAAATAATATAGTCTGAATGTAGTCATAAAACAACCACTGAATGAAGAGACTTGCGGAAATAATTCCGCTGATACAATACTGAATAAAAATAAAATACAAAAAGATAACTAGATCTGATGACATGCTACTAGATAATGAAGCCAGAAATAAAGAAATGCTCTACCAATCGGCTACTCTGCTGGATCGATCTCGTCGTCAACTGCAAGACCTGCTCCTAAATCAACTCCAGATCCGTAGACCTCAGGATAATCGTCTAAATCTGGAGAGAAAACCAGGTCCTTAGAGGAATGCAACTGGGTACATAATATACATGCCAAGAGTACGACAATAAAGGGTGATATGATAAAATAAAATAAGACAGAAATAAAATGGGTGAACTACCATAACCAACTAGTATGCAATGTAATTTAAGAAACATCACTCGAACACGCGGGCTGTCACAGTGTAATCCGGAGTTCTGATACGGAACTCCGGTAACTATGAGAATCCGCAGTTCCGATAAGGAACTGTGGTAACTATGAAATATCCGCAGCTCTGGTAATGAGGCAGTGGTAACTCTGTGGAAAAGTAGCCCAAGCGCTCGGTGTATGTTTCTCTCCGCCCATATGACTTCACGAATCGTATCTACGAGTCGCTCGGTCAGACCTCTAGCTAGTATAACGAGTCATAACTAGAATAATAACAGTGCACGTATATCATGTCATCGTCCTAGAATCAACTCGAATCTCCGTACAACAAGATGTAGACAAGTACGAAAAATCCGTCAATAATGTAGTGTCACATGAATATGTCCTAGGGTCAGAGTGTAACCCGCAACGAATTGTCGCGGTATCACAAATGTAAATGTCTAGGTTCGATACCCGATGACGCTAACGACCATCAGCACCCGAATGTGATTCAGACGCGAAGTATCGAATGCGGCCCTATGTGTTGCAATAATATACTCATAAATAAATATTTACGAATTTTAAATAATGTATCTGAAGTACAAAAATGGCAAGGTACACTTACCTGTCTCCGGGCACTGAAGATGAAAAGCTGGTCCAGCGTCCAAGTTCTGAGTGTCGAAAGGACCTAAAGAAATATTTAACTAATTAATTACCAAGTATAAATATGATCTATTCAATGCTACTATTATCCTGATATAAAAATAAGCAAACTAGGATTTAGTATTTAATTTAAAATGTGGATTAACAATCTCTTATTTATTAAACATATATAAAAATATAATATACTAGGGTCATAGCCGTAACTCTTAAGGATGGCAAAAAATAAAAATAAAAATTTATTTAGCCAAAAGTTATATTATACTAGACATTAACAAAGAAAATTATATTAGGTTGAACCTAGCAAAAGGGAAACCAATACAAATAAATCCCAAGGAAGAAAGAAAAAAAAACCATAACAAATAACATAGGATTCGAACTCAAAACCTCCTATATATTAGCCTTCCCCACTACCAGTGGGCTAATGCCCTCAATTGGCTATATGGGGCTCCATGCTAATTAAATTCACCAAGGGAAGCTTAAATATGCTTCAACACAAAAACGAAAACTCTTATTCCCACTCCTAGATTCGAACACATGATCTCCTGATTACTAGCCCTTACGCCCAACCAGTGAGCCATTGCTCTCTTCCATATACATATTGTTTCTGCTAGTATTAATCCCTTTTTACCTAACCCTCTCTTCTTCTAAAACAAATTTATATCAACCACCACAACAAGACAACATGAGTTTACTATTCCCAACTATCATTCTAACCTATATGCTTTCTAGCATTGAGCACTAAATGAACATCATGCTCAACAAAATCACACATATATTCCATAAACAATCTAACTCATTTTGTTCTGTTCTTAATAGGAAGCCCACACTCTCTTCTCCTTATTTCATAACCCAACACTTATATACATGTTCTTAAATAAACCTTCACAGAGCACTCATCCACCTTAACAAATTTTAAACTACCATCCTTTTAATACTAAAAACCTGTTACTATGAGTAAAATTATATTGCTAGCAATTCCTAAACCTTTTAATGCGCGCATACATCAGGGAAGACCTATGCTCCTTGCCCATTGTATTTCCTATGTTTTGTTCCCATTTATACACTAACATTTGATAATAATAAAAACACCACTCCTCTACGTTGGTACTGCTTTGCCCATCTACTTCATCCATGTTATAAATCACACAGCACAAGACTCCTACTAATACACCTATCTCTTCAAGGTTTACTAAGTTTGAACCCTTACTTAATGATATTAAAACCTATATTAGAATGATTTAATGGGAGGAAAGGAACGTTCAAAGGATCGCAAGTAGGGGAGAATGTACCAGGCATGGTGGGGCCATCCGGTAGCCGAAGTGGCAACAGTGTTCGTCGTGCGCACGAAAGTCAACCGTTGTTGCGTGGGGGTGGTAACACTGCCCACGCCAGACTACGACGTCGACGCTGAAAATGATGAAGACACTGAGGGGGTGACCGCGTTCGTAAAACGACCGTAAACAACTGATGCCAGCGTATCTAATCTCGAGCAGTGGTACGTACTGGCCAACGTGCGAGTGGCCGTACCGAAGGGAACGTTTTTCGGCTGCCGCTCCGTTGATGATCGGCCACGCCAACGACGACAGGGAGGTAGAAGGAAACTGAAGGTGGGATGGTAATGAGCAGGTGTGTTATAGGTGGCGGCTAGGTTAGATGAGTGAAGAGAAAGGAAAAAAGAGTGAATATATATAGGGGGAAGGCTTAGGGTTGTGTATGCAACTTAAGGAGAGTTGTTGTTCTCCCATGAGTCCCATGCAAAGGTGTGGGCCCTGGAATTTGGGCCGATCAAAAGAAATAATAAACCTAAAAATTTATACGATTTTGTCAAAGTTTAATAGGATAAATAAAAATGCTAATCTTATTACTAAGGTGTCAAGCTAGCTATATCCATGTAGTGACCTACAATCCAGTTAATAAAATAAAAAATAATAAAAAAGATTTTGCTTAATAACAACTAATAAAATTTGAGATGATTTAACCTTCTATAATTATAACATAATAATAGTGAATTAATTTGAATCAATTAAAAATAGTCAACAATATACTTTTATAAAATGATAAGTTAAACTAATTAGAATACTAACTATTTCTATATACATACTTATAATCGTAAGTAAAATTTTAATGCAAGAAAATTATAACACCCAATTTTCTAAAATAAGGGTAATTTTGAAATCTTGTATTTTAATTATTCAATTATGATATTTAAATAATAATATAATTTTTGGTGATTTTTAATTATTTTAAAACTATTTAAAAATCATGACTTGTGATTTTGATGTGTAGCTAGTGAAACCGTAGAGACTGTCTGCCCTAAAGCCTAGCCATGTGATTAGGGTGTTTCATTTATCATTTTTAGCTTGAGGGTATTTTGGTCATTTTAGCCCTTTAAATTATTTGTCATTTAATGCATTGGTGATTGTTAATTTTGACTTTTCATAGGTGTGACTTTGGAGACCAACCTATATGTTGACTTTGACCATAGTGACTTGGGTAGCATGGTGGGACCCTAATCTAACTTAAGTCGACTTGGTTTTAACTTGAGTGACTTAGCTCTTGAGAAAATTAGGAAGGATTTTAATATTGGACTTAAGGCTAAGGTAGAGAGCCCATTTCTCATGTGACTTAGCCCAAAGCCCACTAACTAGAAACCCTAATTTTATCCTTTATGACCAGCCACTAGGTCATTCCCAACCCTATAAAGTCATCTCCTCCATGTTCTTGCCTCTTTTGTAATGTTTTAACATTTTGAAGAAAGAGGTAATGTCATTTCTTTTCCAATCCCTAGATTCTTCAATTTTAATCCTTTTTCACTCTAGTCTTTTGCATATGATCCTAATCTATCCCTATTTTGTATTTATGGAGAGAAATCTCAGGTTCAAATCAATTTAGAGATTTTGGCTAGCAAGAAGAACCCCCCTATTTGAAGCTTCTCTTGAGATTGACACCTATAGGTAAAACCCTCATAATCGCCATTAGATTTTAATTTCTTTGCATGAGTGCATAGCCCTAGGAGTTCCCTAGCTGCTAGCATAGGTTTGGTGTCGAGTCATGTCCATTTTGTGTCCGTATCGGACACGTATCATAGTGTATGTGTAGGTGTTTGTTAAAATGTCACAAAGGATTTTATTTTCAATTTTTGAAAAACTAATTACATAGATACCTAGGTCTATATGTGTATGTTAATCTTTGTGAAGACTGAAATGGATTTCATATCAGAATTGGACACGCACACGCATGCACAGCCCCGTGCATATGCCCTGCTGCCCGTGTCCCAGTTCTCCGCGGACACGACACTTCGTGACCCAAATTTTTGTGTGAGCCTTCCCTAGATGACTGACACAAGGCCCACAAATTTTTGTGGGATTTTGTTTAGTGGTTTAGGAGTAATCTTGCCCGTACATGTTTTGCACTGTCGTGCACAGTCGGCCAGGGACCCTCTGACACGGCGTTCGTGTCCTACCTAGACACGTAATGAACACGTATCAGGACCTTAGACACTTAGCCCTATTCTGGGCGAACCTAGGTACACACCCACGTGTTGTGTCATGTTGTGTATCGTGTCCTAGACACGAGTGCACACGTGCACGAGACAGCGTGTCTGTGTGTGCACGAGAGTGGTTTATGATGGTTGCACACGCCGTATCCGGCATGGGGTGACACGATATGACTATGGGGACATGAGCACATGTGGGGGTTTAATTATCAGCCTTTTAATTGTAATATAAACATGTTTTGATTCATCAATTCACATTTTTTTTCCTAATCTCTGATACGGACTAGTATCAGAGACTTCACCTCTGTTAGTTCACTGTTTAATTCAAGATTAATTGTCAAATTCAAATGTTAACCTATTGATTAGTTGTTGTATATATGTGGGACTTGGTTACCAACCTTTTCTTGGTAGATTGATAGGTTTTGATTGATGTTTTGGCCCTAAGACTAGGTTCGGTTTTGACAGTTGGGGTTTCAGTCCTTAATGATATTCTTCAGTTTTCTTTTGATATTAGTTCATGATTCTTGTGAAGTGGTTACCAGTGTCCGTTTAATATATATATGAGATTTCATTCTGGGAGTTTAAATATTGATTGGGTTTACATATGATCGATTGGGTCTGACTGATGTTCTTTTTTTCTTTTCTTTCAACTGAGAAATTTTGGTGTTATGTAAAACTGAGTTTATTTAGGATGAACCTAATATTTTCACTCGACTGAGCCTTGTTTTCTTGAGTTGGTGTCTGTTAACTGATTTCCCTTCCTTCCTTATAACTGGGTTCGACTGCATTACACAGATTCGACCCCATCACTGATTTTAATTTCTAACTTTCATTTTTGTAAACCTGAGAATTTCTAAAATTGAAACATGACTTAGACATGTATTTAACTAAGTATTAACCTACATATTTGAGGATCATGTTAGCATGGGAATTTTGCCTTCGAATTGCAGTTGGGCTATAGATTTCATTGAACTGCTATACACTGGTTGATACCCTGTTTGAACACACCTAAATCTGAGATTTATGTTCCATGTTCACACCATGCAGACACCCTTATACAAGGACTGAACCTTCATGTGAACATGAACTGAGAAGTAACACCCCTCTGTTATATACAAACTGTACACACAATCCCTATCCTAATTTCCTATCTATTGATCCCTACACACTCACACACACATTTTGTAACTGAAATCTGAGACACCCACCTGAAATCTGAGACACCCTTCTCATTTTCCTGATTCACTGTCATATTGAACTGAGCACACCCTCATTCACATATGAGAGAAATGTAGATGGACACTCGATGACACTTGACACACATGTAGCACTTGTTTACATTCTCTTCCCTTTTCAATTTCAGGTTTGTTTTAGTTGTGTATTGATTTGGGTTTTGTTGACAATTATTGTTGTATAGGTTTCAATCTTAAATGATTGAATAATGAAATCTGAGAAAATATGGGATAAACATACACACACCTATAGCCTAAGTCCCTACACACACACATAAACTGAGACATACACAAAACTGTAAACCTGAGAACAAATGTTCATTCACTTGGTTGTTCACACTGCTTTCTCATATTAATCCCTATGTGATCACACACACAGGATATCACAATACACACACATGCTCATGTACTACTAAACCCCCTTGCCATGCCATATTACACACACACACACACATGTAATGTTTCCCGCTATCCCTCTTTATGTGTATATATATAATATATAACCTAGTATGATAATGCAATATATGAATTATGTATACATGATGACATGTTGGGTATGTAATGTGTATAGACACTATATGAATGCTTGGATGAGTATAGATAGGTATATATATAATGTGTTTGCTCTGTGACTTTGGAATCATGTTTGATTGGCTAGCTTAGACTTGGTTAGGCCTAGTGAGACTTGTTAGACTCGTTTGGGTTAGGACTTGACCTAGTTGACCTAGTTTGACTAGTGTAGTTGACTAGAGTTGACCAAGTGTTGACTTTAGCCTAGTTTGACCTAGACAGCATGCAGATGCATTATAGATTACATTTATCATCCCCTATATACATCTTGACTTGTGTTGCTCTAACTAGGAGTCAGGTACCTCATCTCGGACAGTACATTTACTACAGCTATTCAGATACCAGGCGAGTACATTCTTTGATCATTCTATAACTTGCTTAGCATTATATTCCTGCTCTAGTTTACCTTATTTGATGCTGTCACGGTATTATCACGGATTGGTACTATATGGATCTTTTCATGCGATGTTATCCCCCTCGGGAGCATCGGATGCATCATGTCGTGTGTTTCATGTACATCATGTATTCCTCGCTCTCATGTTATTCATGTGCTTCATGCTCGTTCATGCATGTTCGTGTACTCTCATGTGCTCTTATGTTCGGTCATATTTCTCATGTATCTCATGTATAACCTATACTTCATGTGCACTCATTTATAAGCCCTCATGTGAATTTCATGTGCACCCATTTATGGGCCTTCATGTGAATTTCATGTGCACTCATTTATGAGCCCTCATGTATACTTCATGTGCACTCATTTATGGGCTTTCATGTAAAAATTATGTGCATAACATAACTTGTCTGGATCCTTATGTATTGATTGGGGTATGGGGGAGTATAAATAGTCATGTGAAGAATTCCAAAGTAGTATAACGATGTGCACCTCTTTAGTATATTCATGTACAGATCCAGCCGTTCACATGTCGACTTTGTACTCTAAATCACTAGTCACTGGTAGCTCTCTACTTATAGTAGATATTTCTATTACAGTTCTCTCTCTATTTACATCATGTACTTTCTTTCAGCTTCATGTATCGTACTCTCTTGTATGTTTATATTTTCTAACCTGTTATGATCTGCGTGAGATGTATTGTGCTCGCTCCCGTCCTGACTGGACCTGTTGAAAATTTTACAGAGGATGATGAGGAATCCTGCACCCCTTACTTTGGAGCTTGCCTAGATGACACTTGCGACCTGGACCCCTAGGGAGGTTCAGGCAGCTGCTGAGGATGACACCTATGCTTAGTGTAGATAGTCTAGACTGTTCCTTATTTTTATGTTAGTAGTTGTCTGGATTCAGAGTTGTATTATTATGGAGACTGGTAGTTGTTGAGACTTATGTTATTTCATTTCTGTTGTACCTCAGTTGAGGATTTTCTTAGCTATTTCATCGTGCCATATTTTATCTCTAGATTGTGATTCAGTTGTACCTCTGTGTTTGGCCTCCTTATGGAGAGTATTTCATGTTATGTTAGTTATAGTTCATGACCTAGAACAGCGTTCTACCGCCGATACTGCAGTGTAGGCTGGACGCTGTAATGTACTCGTACCCTCACAGTGGGTGCGGGTCGTGATAGAAATAAAAAAATAATGGTAACCATAATTTACCAATATATATTTACATAAAAATTTTGGAGGCTTACCGGACCCACCTCTCCAGATTCAGCAATCACATGGAGCACTACCGTAGGGACCAGCCTACGTCAGGACAGTTGAAAAAGTTGAAGTGATTCCAGTCCCGGAGGAATACTGAAGAAAAACTGAAGAAAGAAGGCTTCTCTTGCATAGTTGGAGAAAACCATGCATCATGATTCGTAATCCAGTCTTTCCTTAAAATTCCTCTTAGCTCCAAGAATATTTCTTGAAACTTCTTATTTTCTATTTTGAAACCTTGGTTGATATTCGAGACTTATTTCAAAAAATTGTTTCCTATTCTAAGATTTTATTCCTATTTTAGAATTTGTCCCTTATCCGTAACCCTGTTTCTTATTTGAAGATTTTCTTCCTATTCGGTAAACTTGTTTCTGATCCATAATTCGATAATTGTTTGAAATCTACTATTCGATACTGTTTGTATATTTCTTGATTTTGCTTCCTAGTGATGGGCTCCTATTTGGAAATTTTTTTCCCTCATCAAACTTCGTGTTATTTGAGATTTTATTCCTACTCAAAATCTTATTTTAAAACCTTGTCCCCAATCAAAACATTGTTTGAATCTTCATTTGTATTTGACGCTTGATCGAGATTCAGTCCCTATTTGAGACATTGTTTCAAGATTTTTTTAATTTATTCGAGACCATGACTAGTTCTTTGTTTGAGATTCTATTCCCAATTCATGATTTTATTTTATTCGGGATTGCTCTCTATTCGCGGCCTTGTTTCAACCTTATTTAAGATTCTGCTTGTTTCTTATTCACGATCCGAAACCTTGTTTCCTAATTGTTGATTGATACTCCTCCATTCACTCTTCATACCCTTGCTTCCTATTCGAGATTCTATTCAAGATCTTACTTCCTATTCGCGGCTTTGTTGATGTTTGATTTTCTATCTGAGAATTGTTTTCTATTAAAATTTCTTTCAATGTATTATTCGAGACTTCGTTGCCGTTCGAGATTTTGATATACTTTGATTCCTGTATAAGGTTTCTGGTCCTTATTTCAAGACTTTGTCTTTTATCTGATACCTTGCTTCTATGCTACCTTTGAGACTTCGTTACCTATCCAGGATTACGTTCCATATACAGGATCTTGTTACCATCCTGTATTTCATTTAAGATTTCGGTTACTCTTTGAAACTTCGATTCCCTGTTCGAGATTTTAAATCTGCCTGTTTGCCTTTTTTAAACTCACTACTCTTTTATTGGATCCCTCGTTGCTTCTTAGTACCTAATAAATCCTTGTATTCTAATAATCAGATAACCTTACCATTATTGTGACTTGGATTATTGAAACTCATTTTGGATTCCTTAAAAAAATTTAATTCCTATGGATAAGGTTGAAAGGTTATTCGATGACCTATCAGGGTGTGGCCGTTGCGCGCTGCAACTACTGTCGAGATTATGGAGACTGAAGGTTCACTGTAGCCAGCAGCGCACTGGCAAGGCATGAACTCTAAGTTGAAGTAATTTCAGACATTCATAGGTTTCATGTATTATTGAGACTTTGTCCTAAATTCTTCATATTTCGATCCCTTGAGTTGTTTTATTAACATTTGTTTGAAATGGATAAGTCGATAGAGTACTCGGTGACATATTGTTATTTTAGTCATGGAGCCAAAAGTTCACTGTAGTCAGATGTACACTGGCAAGGCAGTAATTCTAAGTAAAGTGACTTCAAATATCTATATATTCTCGAATACCATGGAGACTATATTCCCTCTTTATATAGTTATTGATTTTCGAGAATCATAAATCCTTGCATGTTCACTTTGGTTTGATACTAATACCTCCTGGTTAGCTTCCATACATTTCTCAATCAACACTTGTAATTCCCCTTTTTGTATTTTATCGTTGGATCATTTTGATTCTGTTTCACTAGATTTTAAATTGAACTTATCTTTCGATCATGTTTTTGCTAAATCTCGATCTTAATCAGGCCTATCTAATCATGACTTGTCTATCCTATTCTAGACAATTATGCTAAACTTTCGAGTTTGATCATGCTTAGAAGATCGTGCCTTTATGGTTTTATGCCCCTAATTCGTAATTAAAAGTTCATCCCATCTCGTGTCTATTTGATTCTTGATTATTGTCAGATTGTGGTATTTCGAACTCCATATATAAAATCACTGTAATTGGTCCCAATTAAACTTTGTTCCATTTCGTACTGGACTAATTTGATCGTTATCGATCCTGTCATCTTACCGTTGATTTCGTCATGCTAAGTCATCAAAGTCCTACCTCTAGTCATATCTAGAAAATCCTAATCGTGCCTATATTTTATACTCTGTACCTATTGATCAACCGGATAATTGAAATTCTGTTTGATCATGGCCAAATAAACTACTTTCCTAGCCATGACTAGATTTGACTTTATTTCACGTCTAAAGTTAGTTGCTCGTTTTCAACTTTTGTCTCATTTGAAATTATCATGTTTGTTGTACCTTTGAATTTCGAGGACGAAATTTTCTAAGGGAGGGAGATTTGTAACCCTACCTTTCTACTTTTTAGAATTTTAAAGTTTTCTCTAAATTAAGTTGATTTATTAAAATAAATTCTTATTTGATGATTTTATTATTAAGATTAACTATTTTGGGGAGAAGAATTTGAATTAGTTGGCATGGGTGTTAATTCCCTAGTTGGTTATAACTAACTAGTGTAGTCCCCATATTCTAACAAACTCCTCTAACCACTTAACAAATTTCTAACTGAATGTATTATATTTTTCCAATTATCATTGGAATAGAGGGGCTCAAATGCAAAATTGCCATCAATTTCCTTTCTCTGTATATAAAAGCAGAGAGGAGAGAGAATCCCCTATGCATTCTCATTTTTTCCAATTTCCTCTCCAGAGCTTGGAAGCTCCTCCCCAAACTTCCTTATCCCCAAATCCGACCCTAACCCTAATTTTTTGTTGGACCGCCACGGTGACGACGACAACGACGAAGGCCTCCTTTTCTGCCGATTAGTGTCGACGATCTCCAGCAACGACGACGATCGACCGGGGTTCGATCATTCTCCGGCGGCATCACGACCTCCATGTTGGCGACGCTAGTTTTTCTCACCAGCGACTAAGGCGGAGGCATCTTCACCTCGGTGGAGCCGTCTCCATAGCAGGAGTTCGCGACACCACGCAACCAGACCGGCGACGAGATTTCTCTACCGCAACGACAACTACAGGGATCTTTGACGGCTTCATCCTTTCCAGAGCCACCGTAACTTTGACATTTGTGTTTGTAGTCGACAGGGAAGGTGATTTTTTTGGTGTTCGAATATATTTCTCCTTAGATTTTGCTGGATCTGCGTCTGAGATGTGTTGCAACTCCAGATCGTCATTTTGTTCGAGCATTTCCTTTTGTGATCGAGTCGTTGTTCCGGCGAGTAGTAATCCCTCTTCTAATCTCTTTTGACGTTCCAGTCGCCACCAATTGACACGGTAAGTAGAGATCCGTAAATTCTTGGGAAGTGATTTAGATTGATTAATTTATTTCCTTCGTTGTTGTTTGCTGTAATGATCGATTCGTAGCTTCGATATTGGTTTGAGACCGATTTGAAACAGATGACCGATCATAAATTTTGATTAAGGTATTCTTGATCTTGAGACACTTTTCATAAATTTTGAATTAGGTTTTGTAATCTAAGCTCTTTTACGTTTCGCCTAGGAATTATTTATGATTTGTTTCTGATAGGATCCTGTTTCCAAAACACTGTATACTGATGGAATGAAGCTCGAATTAGCCATGAAAATGATGAAATTCTAGGTAACAGAAGAAGAGATGTGGGGATCTCGAATTTCTAGGGTTTTTATTCAGACTTTGGGGAAGAAGAAGAATTACACTACTGCAAGAAGTAGACTAACGAAAAGAACAATGAAAATGCAAATGTAAAAGAAAACATACAATTCTCTTTTCTAATTCTCAATTTCTTCTTCCATTTGACCTAGACATGTCAAATTACTTCACCTATGCTCCAATTTCAAATCAAGGTTATTTTGGAACCTGCCAAGTGGTATCAGAGCTGTACGATCCCCACTTCGGACCGTACGGAAGTCCGGTCTCGAGCTCGAGCAGCCATGGCGTCCGGCGAGGCTTGCCGGAGGAGCAACGACGTCCGACGAAGGAACTTCAGTATGGCTGGGGATCTCCTGGATACTATTGGGGATCTCCTCGATATGGTTTTGGATACACACCGGCCATAGAGCTACCACCACCGCCACCACCGCCTGACCCCTATGGTACGTTATTCGTTTCTCCATCCCCGTACTTTACTTCTCCACCCGTGGATCTGTACTAGCAGCAGTACGCGACACCGCAGCAACAATGTCAGTCACCAACACCATTTCCGGCAGAGTTTCAGCATCAGGCCTCACTGCCACAACATCAGTCCCAATATGCCCCACACGTGTTCGATGAAATGACTGTTACGAAAGAAGCACACAACGGTCCTAACAATGAGGAATTGCAGCATGGAATAGTTCTTCAACAACAAATATACCCACAACAAACCCCCATGTCTCAAGGACTTGCACATATGCAACTTGTTGTTCCTCAATCACAAGTGCAGGGACATGAGAATCCTCTCCAAATGCAGCAACAGGAAAGGCCTGTGAGGACGCTTGGTTGTGCGAATTGGTGCCGTAGGTGTAATGTTGACTGCACAAATATGGAAGGTTTGGTTATCCATTCATTCACAAGTGAGCATCAAAACAAGACCATGTCCTTGGTTTTAAGTATCAAGCAAAGCATTCAATCAACTGCAAGTTATGCTAGCACCGGTGATAATACGACATCAGTAGATCATCTTCAAGTGCAGCATGGCGTCGAGGATTTGAAGCCTGGGCAACACCAACCAGTTGCAGCAGACAACATGTCCAATGAACCTGTTAATCCGATGGATAAGGCTCTTAGTTCAAAACTTGAAGCTACAAATGGTGGGACAAGTATCATAAGATCTGATGTTGAAGGTAGTGTTAACCCAAGCTCCGGGTATCTGCAGCCAGGTCTAAAACAGTTTCCTAAATTTGATGAAGATGCCTTTGATAGAAAGAGCTCTGTTACAGGAGATAATGAATCTCTCTTCTCTATAGAAGCTTTGCAGCAATTGGATAGAGAACAATATGCTGATGTAGATGTTGATCTTATTTACTAGAATACACCCTCCCAGGTTTTAGACTTCACTAGACAAGATCAGTTGGCTAATTTTTTGAAGGGTGTGGATGTTGTTGTCATCCCTGCAGGAGTTTCCAGAAAGCCATATATGGAGTTTGATGAGGCAATCATGACCTTTCTACAAGGCTTTCGGTTGCCTGATGAAGCACAAAAGATTGATCGTATCATGGATAAATTTGCCAAGCATCTAGTTGAATGGGATCCAGTTATACCTATTCACTGGGTTTTTACATCTACTCCTGCCACAACCACCACATCAACATTGCCATCAGCATTTACATCATTTATGCTACAATCTACATTGGCCTTTTTCCTTTCTGGAATGGTATGGGATCCCGGTGTCAAAGAAACTGTAATTGTTGATGTTACTGATCCAAAATGGGAAATATATATCATTGTGAAGAAAATACAGGATGACTATAGGGGTTACAGCTACAATATGGACTTACTTGGTTTTGCTAGTGTCTATCGATTTTACTACCCTGATACCTTCTACAACAACATTCTTGAGAGTGTCAGTGCCATTAGTAAAATAGAAAACTTTGACTATGCTGTCAAGTATAGATGGAATGCTTTGCCATTTGAACAGCGGGATGTAATGAAATATTACATATCAGATGTTATTGCACATCTTTCGAGTAATGAAGGCTCTTTTCGGCAGGAGAGATTGTATCTCAACAAACTCAATATCATATTGGGTCAGGTTCTAAAGCACGAGTGGCCAGCCAGATGGAAAATCTTCATTCCTGATCGGGTTTCAGCAGCTAAAACTAGTAAGACACTATGCGAGAATTGCATGTCCATACTCGAGCTTCTTAGTGAAGAATTTTTTGATTTCTCAAGAGGCGAGATGACTCAACCAAAAATCAAAGAACTAAAACAATCATTATACAACGAGTTTCAACTTATCAATGAGTTGTGCTTATATGTACCATCAGCATCTCAAGGAACAGAGCTAATATGTGCTACATTAGCAACTCTCCATGCTTTCTTATCATGGATTCCTCTGGGCTATATACTTAACTCACTGCTGTTGGAGACACTCTTGAAATTCTTTCCTGTCACATCATATAGGAATCTTACGCTCCAGTGTTTAACAGAGGGTGCAGCTCTTAAATTTGGTGATTTCTATGACAACCAGTATATCAAGGTGCATACAATATTCATGATTCAGTTACAGACCATTCTCCTACCTGGAACAAATATCCCAGACGCTTATCCTATGGATCGGGGTTGGATGGGGCCAAATTATTCAATTTGCTCAAGTCTTTGCTCTGGAGAAGAACGGGGAATGGTATGGGATCCGGGGATCAAAATTATTCTGTATCCTAACCTTATGAGGCAGACCATTCAGTTTGTACTAACAAACTCATGTTCTCTGTTCAAGATCAGCACTAGTATCAGTCCAATTGTCAATTTTTATGTTTGGGTATGGGATCCAGGGATCAGGTTATGAGTACATTGACCTTGGGACAAGGTCAATTTAAAGGGGTGGGTATTGATACGAACCCAGGAGTGTCAGTCACTCTTCCTGCAGAGTATTAGTCGTATCAGTGAATTGCTCACTGGTGGCAGTTGTTGGAGTTAGTTGCTTTTGCCTCGTCAGCTGTCAGCTCAGCCGCACAAGAACCAATCAGTGCCTTCCAGTGACAATCCTGGCCACGTCAGCATATAGAGTATCATTGTTAGCTGCACCTATAAATAAGAGATGAGAGAATAGAAAAGCATTAGAGAATTGTATTGTTGTTCTTTACATTTTAGTTGCTTCATTTCTTTTTACTACTGTACTCGTTTCTTTCCCCATCTTTTATAATTCAGATGTTCTTTCTCAATTCTCTTTTCTAATTCTCAATTTCTTCTTCCATTTGACCTAGACATGTCAAATTACTTCACCTATGCTCTAATTTCAAATCAAGGTTATTTTGGAACCTACCAGTTTCAGAAAGAATGTCTAGATCGGTGGATTGAATCTGGATCGAATCTATTCTCAGAGTTCTTGTCCGAATCTTCAGAATGCCTCCTTGATCAACCTTCTTCAGGTATCATGTACTCTCTCTGTTATTTTGCATGTCTACTGTCGTATTTGATTGTGTATTTGTTGGTCAAGATTCGTAGGGATGATTTTGGCGTGTCCGGTGTTCATGTTCCAGTGTTTGTGTCCAGGCTGTGTCGAATTGCGTAGGATTATTCATGTGCACAGTTGTAGTTGTGTCCAATACGAATCGTATCCAAGAAGTGTACGTATCTAGGTCGGTTTAGCAGCAACCGATGGTGTTTGGTGAAATGACCAAGTCAGTAGCTGGGCCCAGATCCGATTGCCTATTTCGTATGATCGATTAAAGTTGTATTTGATTTTCTAAAGAGAAAAAAATAATGTTTTTCTAAATTTTTTTCCATTTGACAACTCTATGTTCTTTGATTCTTAATTTGGAAAATGTTGATTTGGAGGTGTTTTCTGTTTTCTGGAGGCCTCGGTTGATTCAGTCTGGTTCATGCAAGACTTTGAGTATGTGTGATTGTTGGGTTTATCAATTTAATTTTATAGTTTTGTATGGAATCCCTCTATACTACTTCTTATAGATTTTATGATTCAATTATGTAGTTCCTGCTCTTGTCCTTGTTTTGAGAAATGAAAGCAACACTGGCTCCTTCTTTTGAATTATGTTGCAGCAAGTATGATGGCCATAAATTCAAATTCAGTCTTTTTGAATAAACTCCTGTAGTGTTCTTATTTGAGTTTTGTGGTGTGTTTGACTCTTGGGTGCTGCTAGCCTTAGAAGCACCTCTTGGTTAGACCTCTGTGTGTGGTTTGAGCCAGGGACTAGTGTTCAGATTGATCAATTGTATAAGAGAAGGGTGACTTATGTTTGGCAGGATCCATGATGGACGTCTCTTAGATTTCGTCTTCTTGGACTCTTTTATCACAGTTAGTTGGTGATGGGAATAGGATGGGTTGGTGTACACTAGAAAAGGTTGTATAGAGACTAGCAATGCAGGTGCATGATGGTCCTGATAAGTACAGAGCATTCTTGCCACCTCTACTTGACCCTATGAGGAAGGGACTACTTGCATCCATTCTAAATGGAGTTGGTTATAGAAAAACTTATATGGTAATATTAAGTGTTAGTAGTTTCCACCTGTTCTATATAGAGTTATCCCATTAATTTTGTTTATTGGAACTATCTATGATAATAATAAGTATTTTAAGTGTTTCTTTCTGAAAGGTAAGTTGATATAGCCATACCAGGTTGCTAGATTCATAAATTAACTGTTAAGCTAGTGAAATAATTAATTGATTACAGAAGTATTACTATTTAGCAATAAATTAGCTAATGGTTAATGTTTAGGACTTGACCAACTTGTACCTATTATCGGGAGGACATCCAGCTCTATTTTCTACCCTTGATCACCCGGAGCAAGGCAAGTACATTCTATGGTTCATGTTCATTTATATTATTCCTGTACTTTTCTTGTGACACGATATCATGTATTCTTGTATTTTCTGTCTTGTTTTACTTGTACTTGGGGTAGGAAAATACACTAGCTATGTGACCAAACCCAGAGATCAATAAATCATGTAGATAGCTTAGTCCTCGCATCGTGCACGTGGGCCCTAAGTCGTACCCTGTTCACGTGCTTCCTGTACTTACGCCCAACTGGTCACATAGGCTAGTTGTATTTCAAATATTGTGCACTTATCATGTCTTGTACTTCAGGTTCATGGTTTATATTCTTGTACTTTCCTGTACTACTTGTACTTTACATTCATGTACATTCCTGTTCTTTCCTGTGCTTTACATGCTCTCTTGTGCTTTTCATATCATGATGTTCATTACCTAGAACTGTACTTTGCTCCGCTCCTGACTAGATATGTTGCAGGTGAAATGGAGACTTTGTGTGACACGTTCTATGGGCATGAGCCTGCTGTCGTGGTAAAGCCAGCTGGAGTTGCTCTGGACTAGGGGCCGAGAAGACCTAGTTACCTTACCTTTGGCAGTGTATATTTCTTTGTATCTGGGACTCATATTTTACTTTACCTTGTTGGATAAATGTAATAAAATTCTTAGACATGTACTTGAATTCTGGGATCGATTATAGATATTGTGATTTGTACTTATTCATAATGCCTTGTAGTTTCCCTAGCTTGGTACAGCTTACTTCGTCGTGTCCAACGACGAAGGCCGGGCGTGTCCGACTCGTGTCCGATTTTTTGGGAGCGGGTCGTAACAGCTATGTTGGTCGACATCTGCGATGCTAATTTAGCGAATCATATTTAATCTCTGTTTCCCAAAATAAGGACAAAATAGTGATGTTTTAAAGGAGTTTAGCGACGTAGTTGTTGACATGAGAGACTTTGCCATGTCAGAAGATTAGCAAAGTATAATGACATTTAGTGACATATTGATATGTGTTGGATACATGTTAGCGGCGTATTTCTAGCATCGCTAATTAAAAATATATATATATATATATATATACCATCTCTGAAACGCTTTATGTATAATAATGATGGTCTGATACATAAACATAGATTACTTACAAGTCTATGCCTCTAGAGGATGAACCATCACTCACCACTCCCGATATACTCATTTTTTGCGTATTATTCCCGTATCATGTATCAGAGTTTTCCTGTATTATGTTTTGATACAGTATCTTGCACGTGTTGTTCATGCCTATATCCCGGTATTAGTGATTGAGTATCTTGATGAGTATCCTGTTAAATGATTCTTGTAGATATTCTCGTATCTGACCATAACATGGAGTGATATCTTGTTCGGAGTAGTACGCCACCACTTATCTTTGTTTGGTTGTAGGTGTGATTCACTACTTTGATGAAGGAATACTGGTCTATGTTATGATACATGTTTTATTTATGTATCATAGTCATTCTAGCCTGGGTTGATAAACAGATTAATTGACTTATGCAACTGTAATTTTGGTTATTTTTTTTCATAACAACATAATTACACATGAGACTACCCTATACCAGTAGAATACACATTGGCATTGTGATAAACTCGTATTAGGACCTGTACATAGAATAGAATACCTAAAAATTCTTAAATTGATATTTGAGTACTAGACTGGATTATCTAAAGATATTTTGCGAAATACATATGATATTCTGACTGACTACAAATTGCCTAGTCAACCCGCTGACTAGACCCCTCTCTTTTAACCAATGGTCACATGGTTTTGTTTGTGTGGCTAGGATTGAATAGGAGAAGTCCTGGATTGATGAAATGTCTAGACCAAGGCCAAGCATCACTCCCTCCATATAAAATACCCGTTCTTTTTTTTTTTTTTTACTCTCTTCACCATTTTTCTCCATATCTTCTTCCTCAAGCTTGGACCCTCAACCCTTGGATCTAGGTTTTGGAACCTAGTATATAATTTCTAAATCTTCCTTGGAGGAGTAATAAAAGACTATACTTGTATAACATAATCTAAGGCATGTACATCTTGCTAGAGTGAAGAAATATGCATTTTCTTTGGTTTTATTTTTCTACATATATATATATGGTTATATATCTTCCATTTATCTCATGTAACTATGATCTAATTTTCTATTGCAATTACATTGCGGTTTTGTAAATTTTGGCTTGGATTATGGTCCTAGAATAGATCTAGGTTTTATATGGGATATTTGGGATTTTGATGGAAGAACTCAGTTTCATAGTATTTTTCATGATAAACTAGTTAAGAATGACATATAACGTATCTTTGGTATTAGATCTTATTTGAGTAGCTTTGAGTAAGATTGGGGTGAAATTGAAACCCAAAAATATAATTTTTGGAGGTTTATTGTGTCAGTACAGCAGTATCGGTATACAACAGAATACCGACGGTCTCTACAACATTTCGAATTTGGCTCACAATAACCTGCTAGAAAAACTCAAAACTTCCATGGTGTTCTGCAAAATTTTAACGGAATTCCGAATCCAAAGTTATGTTTTGCTTATTTTAAGAGCTCGAAGATTTTCGAGCATTCTCCTATGATGTTTAGGGATCCAGTATCATATCTTAGTGCTAGTACTTAAGGATTTCTAGGTTTTTATAGGGCATTCAAGATATTGAACTTAAGGACTTGTGTTGTACCAAATTTATTGGGTGATGATCAATGCTCGATGAAATCGATGACAGAGTTATTGGCTCTATTAGGATTACTCGATAGGCTATTACATTAGAGATACTAAATATAGACCTAACCTAATCTTAATGCTATGATATGAGCAAAGGATTTCTCTTACTGACTGATTTATACTGTATCCTCACTTGACTACTTACATCCTTGCTGATACTTTCTGACTTTTGCATCGAGTGTGCTTGTAATCCCCCATATTTTTAAACTTATTATTCTCGATTTAATAATAATTTAAGAGATTTTATTTTATGTTATAATATTTGAATGATACACGAAGATAGCCTTAGTCGCGATTAAGTTTTGTTATGCACAACGACTAGGAACCATAACATAGCTAGTATAGTTGTGTGCCATGACTAGCCTATTAGTCATGATAGTGATCGCGAAGCCATAATCCTATCACTTGTATGGAAACACGACAAGTTACGACTTAGTCCACAGAAAGGGATTAAGTGAATACATTTTTATAATTATTCTAAACAATATGTATACAAGCTTGTGGATTTTTATATTTTTATATAGATTTATATGAGTTTAAGGTTTTGTAATATATATACTTTTATATATATATATATATATATATATATATATATATATATATATATATTTATATATATATATATATATATATATATTTATATATGAGGTGTTGCACTCACACCTCGGACCAGTTTTGGGCTGCCCTGGGATGACCTGATCTCCGTGTGTAGTGTGCTGGCTCTTTGGTCATGTTCGTCCGAGGGTCAGGGGCGCTATCTCCTTCGGCGCTAGCTTTGCCGCCTAATCTTCTGATGCTCGATCCAGCTTCCGTTTTGTGGGCAACACTTCGCGTTTTCTTTTTTTTATTTTAGGTCTTTCTTCGCGCGTGGCGCGCTTACTTGTATAGACTTCGGCATTTTGCGCCTGTCAATCAATAAAGCTTTTGTTCCAAAATATATATATATATATATATATATATATATATATATATATATATATATATATATATATATATATATATATATATATATATATATCGTAAAAAAAAAATATATATATATATATATATATATAATTTTGGCAAAACACTCCTCTTTTTTTCCATAAAGCTGAAAAGCTGAAAATGTACAAGTATACTAGAAGGCGCAAAATGCTGAAGCCTATACACGTATACTAACAAAAGAAGGGGAGAAGAGGAACCCAAAACGGCTAGACCCAGGATAGGAGGGAATTCCAGAATGCCGTCTGGCCGTGTTGGCAGAGGGATCTCCTCTTACTACGCTGCCTGATGGTCTTCCTAATAAGCTGGTCTGCATTGTACTAATGGCCTTCATATCTCGCTTTGTTGCGATTCTTCCAGATAACCCACGTAGCAGCTGCTGCCACGATCTGGTGGCCATGGGACGCAGAACCCCATGCCTTTACGAGGTCGTCGTAGCACCCGCCCCCTTGAACTATCCTGCAGCGTTGGAAGAGAATACTCCAGTCCTTGACCGATAGGTCCCCCTGACAAAAGATGTGGTCCACCATTTTCGAATTACGATCCGTGCAGCATGTGCACGCAGACGCAAGGCTGAAGCCGATAGTGTTGAGAGTGTCATCAGTGGGTAGGATCTTGTGCACGGCTCTCCAAATGATGATAGACCACTTCTTGGGGATGTATGCCTACCAGAAGGGAGCAAAGCTAGGAAAAGGCACCGCTATACCTTGGATCACTCTTCTGGCCAGCATCTACCGACCACTGGATCTCGTCTGCTCCGTTCCGGATCGTCAATCCGCAATGACAGATTTGCTCTACGGCCTCGGGGCCGACCCATTCCCGAATTTTGATCAAACTCCAGTTATTAACATTGGGGTCCCACATGTCCTTGATTTTGTGGTACATGTGGGCTTCTGAGAGATTTGGAAGCAACGTGTCTCCTACCTATCGTTCCAGGAATGCTGAAGAATCACCGTCGCCCACCTAGAGACGCATCACAGGTTCGACTAGAGAACGCCCGATTAGCATGCGATGCCACTCCGCGGAGGATCTACTGTTAGATATGGCCATCGACGGGTGGATGTGCTTGAAGTATCTAGCCTTCATGAACATGGTCCATAAGTTCTGAATCGTGCGGAGCTTCCACAACAGTTTCATAGAGAAAGCTTTAACGATGTGGGAAAGTTTGGTGAATCCCAGGCCTCCTTCCTCGGTAGGACGCGCCATGGTATCCCAACTGGCCCAATGGTGCTTGTCGTTGTTATCACTGTGCCCCCAAAAGAAGTTGCTAAAGATGCTCTCGATCGAATGAAGCACTTTCTTGGGGGAAAGTAAGCCGTAAGGGTGTAGATGGGTATAGATGTGAGGACGTGTTTGATAAGGATCATCTTGCCACCTGGGGATAGAGTAGCGTTATGCCATCCTTCAAGTTTTTTCCTGATACGGTGGATCAAGTCCTCGAAAATACCAGCTTTGGATTTCCCGTACACGAGGGGGAAGCCAAGGTAGTGGAACGGGGGATGCTTGATGGGGAAGGAGGTGGTGTTGGAGAGGGTGGCCGCATGCTCACTCTTGATATTATGGTGGGCGTAGATGACACTTTTATCCTGGTTGACCTTCTAGCCCGGACACCTGACGTATCTCTGGAGAGTATTGTGGACAACCTCTAGCGACCCAACGTCCTCGGAGATGAAAATAAGGATATTATTGTTAAATGCCAGGTGGGTGATAATCGGGCACCCACTGGCGGTATGATAGTGGTGGAAGTTGGTAGTGCATGCCATCTTATTAAGGTTCTTGCTCAAGGCATCCGCAATAATGATGAAGATGGTGGATGATAGAGGATCTTCTTGCCTAACCCGTAACTCGATTTGAAGAAGCCGTCGGCCTGACCGTTGATCACCGCTGAAAACCACGAGTTGCTAATCGATCTCCACACGATGTTGGTCCAGGTTTCAAAGAATCCGAAGGCTCTGAAGACCCAGATCATGAATTGCCAATCCAGCCTGTCATAAGCTTTCTCTATGTCTAATTTGATAGCTATATTAACCCCTCTTGTTGGGAACTTCATACAGGTGATTAACGCTTGAGCCAACATGATATTATCCTGGATATTTCTGCCGCTAACAAAATCGCTCTGCTCCTCTGAGATGATCTTGGGAAGGAGACATGACATGCGGGAGGCAACGATCTTGGATATGATTTTGTTGGTGAAAGTGCAAAGACTGATGGGACGGAAATCTTGAAATATTTCCGGGTTCTCTTTTTTCGGGATGGGGATTAGGTTGGTGCTCGAGATGGCTCTGTGGTACGTGGCTCCTTGAAAGAAGGAGGAGACCGTGTCGTGGATATCCGTCTTGATGATGTCCCAGCATGTGCAGAAAAATACCCCAGAAAACCCGTCTGGACCGGGAGCACTATGCTCGTCAAGGGCCCAGACGGCGTCTTTTACCACATGCTCGGACGGAGGAAGTTCAAGCTGGATGTTTTTGCTGTCGCTGATAAGGCGGGGGATCTCATCCAGGAAGGTGGCGTCTCTAACAACTGTCTTCTTAGAGAACAGTTGGGAAAAGAATTCTGTCGCCGCCGCTTGGATACTCATTTGGTCTTTGATAATGTTCTCGGTCGCATCAACAATTTAGTGAAGAAAGAGTTTCTGTCTGTGACCATTGACACAAGTGTGGAAGTAGCTCGAGTTTTTGTCTCCCTCACTTTTCCATTTAAGCCTCGCTTTCTGCTTCCAAAAATCTTTCTCAACTTTCAGTCAGAATTTGAGTATAGCTTTGGTGAGGTTAAGGGCAGTCCTAGCTGCTGGGGATCTGTCGGTCACAAACCTGATTTTTGCTCGATTGATGTCATCCTCAGCCTCACGAATGGCCTAAAAAATATCTCTGTAGGCCTGCTTGCTCCAGACCGCTAGGTCTTTCCTCGTGGCTTTGAGTTTATTGGCCACATGAGTGAGGGGTTCGGCATGGTCCGCGTTGTTCCAAGCTTCCGTGGCGATGCCTAAGAACTGGGGATGATCGCTCCAGAAATCCAGGAAACAAAAACTCTTTTTGTACATGCCCGAGTTGCTAGTAATTCTAACTAGCAAGGAGGCGTGGTCGGATTCAGTGGCATTGAGGTGGGTAAGCTTCGAGGTGGTCCCTATTCTGTGCCAATGGGCGTTCGTTAGGGCCCTGTCAAGGCAGAAATATTGACGGTGGTCGTCTTCCTGCATGTTGCACCAGGTAAAGGCATTGTCAGTGAACGGAAGGGGGGAGAGTTGGGAGTTAAAAATAAAGTTGTTAAAATCTTGCATGGCTGAAAGGGGGGAGGGCGGCCGCCGGTCTTCTCTTCTTTGCAGGTGATAGTGTTAAAGTCCCCAATACAAAGCCACAAGAGGTTGTTGTGGTGGAGATGGATGTCCAGGAGATCGTTCCAAAGATGTTTGCGCTCCGCGATGTCACAGCTGCCATAAATTACGAACATGATGGCGTGCTTGGGGAACAGTGGGTGTTCCATCGAGCAAGATAGGGCCTGCTTGGAGTCATGAATGACTCCGATTTTGACGTCCTTTGAGCAGAGGATCCGAATGTCGTATATGCCAGCTATGGCCGTAAGAAAGCTTAATTGCAGCTGAATAGATTTGAGCTTCTTATAGGAGATTTTGGGTTCAAGGATGATCAAAATGTCAATCTTGTGAGTTTTGTTAAGGTTGGCGATTCTCCTCTTGGTGGGTTTGCTCGCCATACCACAGACATTCCAGGAGAGAATTTTCAGTATTAATGGAGCCGGAGGGGGGTTGGTTAGCCCGCTTGGTTGCGGACCTGGTTCGGGTCGCCGAGGATTCTCCGGCTCCTTTCTGTTCTGATTTCCTGATTGTGGTGGTAGCCTTTCCCGCCTTGGAGGTGGATGTGCCGGAGATGAAATCCTCGGGGGGGGGAGGATTGGTGAGAATGTCTACGAGGGGTTCGAGCAGGTCTCCTGCTGAATCCGACACGGGTTCCTCAGGGGGAATGATGATGGAGTCGTCCGTGTTGCCAAACTGGTCTCCTTCCAATTGGAGGAAGAATCCTGCGGCGAGGACCTGTAGTCCTCTATGAGCTTGTTCTGGCCCTAGAATAGCAAGGGCTTCTATGACATCGACTACGTGGAAAGGATGAACCCCGTGGGGGCAGGCTGTGGTATATAGAAATTCTTGGAGGACCTCCTCTGCGGCTACTGGATAGGAGTCGCTGGCGGCCTCTGAGTTCGGTTTGGGGCCCACTAAAGAGTCTCCAATAGAAGCGATCTCGAGGGAGGGTTCGGTCGCTTTTGCGTTGAGGACGTTAAACTGGTTGGAAGGGGTCAGAGTTGGAGTGTGGTGGGGGATCACCGTTCTATCCGAGGAGGTGCCTGTTTTTCCATCACTGGAGTGAAATCTGGTGTGAGAGTTCGGTAGTAGAAGCAGGGGGGACCGGGTGGGCGATTGAAGCTTACCCTCTCTAGTGAGGGGTTCTGGCCTTGCAGGTTTCCTTTTGAGCTCTGGATGCAAGCGGTAACAATGCTTCAAGAGATGACCGTGCAGATGGAAGTAGGAGCAGAAGATAATGTGATTATCGTAGGCAATTTACCGGGTGTGGGACTGGTTGCCAAGTTCGATGAGGATGTGGTTGGGGTGCTCGGAAGAGAGATCAAGTTCTACACAGATCTTCACATAGTGAGCTTTGGTCAGGTTGCTGGTTTCTGCAGCAGTGGCCACATAAGTCCCAAAGGAGTTGTCTATACGCTTAAAGGCCGCTGGGACAAAGCAAATGAAGGAAAGGTTGGGTAGGGTCACCCAGGCGGCAACCGTCGCTGAGTCTTCCTTGGTGCTAAAGCTCATAGACCATTTGATAATCTTCATCTGGTGGAAGCCCACCCTGCTGGTGCCTTTGGACCATACGGTCCTGTGGTTAAGATCGTTGGAGAGGTAGAGCAGGATATGCCTAGGGTCAAGGGGTACCACCCTGTATTCTACATTGAGCCTCTAACTCGCTATAACCTTATGAACCCTGGAGAGTTTGGGGAAGCCTGAAGAGAATTTGAGAATGAAGGAGTGGGAGAAGGAGGAGGCCAGGGAGGAAAGCTCATGTTCAGAGAATAGAACGGTGGGCACAGGAGATGGAGACGAGTATTCTACTTCGGAGAGGTGGACGTCAGTGAACAAGAGTCCCTGCCTGGCCGTCCTGTTCGAACGAAGCTTGTCGGCGTACGAAGGTGACGAATGGCTCGCCGAAGGAGGGGGTCCCTGGGCTACGCAAGGGGGGCCGCGCAGCGGAGGAGAAGGTGGATGGGGAGACGGCCGGCTTGGGATCCTGTTCCCAACTGGGGTAGAGATCCATGAGATCGACGGGGATAGAGCAACCAGAAGGCATTGGGGGGGTTGATGGTGGTAGAAACTACAGAGGTGGCACCAAGGAGCTCGATACGGCCGCTGAGACCGCCCCCGACAGCGGAGGAGGGGGGCAGCCGGGGGCTGGGCGCCGAGAGGGCAGCTGCCGAATGCACCCCCAGACGAAGAGGGCCCATATGCGCCCACTACGACGGAGCTGAATGCGCCCGCAGGAGCCGAAGGGGGGCCACCAAGAGCGACCGCGGGGGCCAAATGCGCCCACAAGGGTCAGATCGAAAGTGAGAGCAACGCCGCATGCGCCCGCTGGTAGAGGATGGGGTTGGTATGTGTATGTGCCCGCAAGGGGGGCTCTATATGCGCCCACAAGAGGGCGGTCATATGCGCCCGCGACCCTGCCAGGAGAGGAAGCGGGTATTTCAAAATTTGAATTTGAATATGAGAAGACTGGCACGGGGCTAACGCCTCCCCCTGGGGGGGCATATGAAGGATACCCCTCGCCGCCCTAGAGCAGGCCAGAGCCCGACTGCACTCCGACGGAGACGGATGGGGGGGAACTAGGGGCAGAAAGGGAGGAGGAGGGGCGACTGATGGAGCGCATGGGAGACGAGGGGAGGAGGAGGGGGGACTGGCGGACCGAGGGTAAGGTCGGGGGGGCGGGAGGCGGGGAGCAGAAGGCGAAGGAGGGGGAGGCTGCCCGATGACGGCGATTAGGTCATCCGGATGGTCGCACCCGGGGGAGGGTCGCCATGCGGAGAGGGAGGGTATGGGAGAAGAGGGAGGGGGCAGCCGGCCGCTGGCCTAGGCTGGGCCGGAGGGGGAGCCTGGAGAGCTCTGGGAAGATGGAGCAGAAGAAACCATGGATTATATATATATATATATATTTGGTGTCCATTTTTTGAGGCCGCCAGCTTGGGACCGCGGCCGTCCCGCGATTACCCAGCCATCTCATGCCCACGGGAGGGGGGGCTCGAACTTGGGACCTCCCCCAAGTGAGCCCCCCTCCCTAACCACTTATATATATATATATATATATATATATATATATATATATATATATATATATATATATATATATATATATATATATATATATATATATAGGCAAAAACCTCCCCATTTTATTCTATAAAACTGAAGAGCCGAAGCTATACAAGTATACCAGAAGGCGCAAAATGCCGAAGCCTATACACGTATACTAATAAAAGAAGGGGAGGAAAGGAGCCCAACACGGCTAAATCGGGGATAAGGGGGCCATCTGACCGTGGTTGCAGAGGGATCTTCTTTTACTACACTGCCTGATGGTCTCCTTAATTAGTTGGTCTGCGAAGTACTAACGGCCTTCGTATCTCACCTTGTTGCGGTTCTTTCATATGACCCACGTTGCAGCTGTTGCCACGATCTGGTAGCCATGGGACGCCGCACCCCAAGCCTCAACACGCTCTTCGTAGCCCCCGTCCCCAAGGGTCATCCTGCTGCATTGGGAGAGAAAACTCCATACCAGCACCGGAAGTTCTCCCTAGCAGAAGATGTGGTCCACCGTCTCCAATTGACGGTCGGTGCAGCATGTGCATGCGGATGCAAGGTTGTAGCCGATCGTGGTGAGGGTGTCGTCAGTGGGAAGGATCTTACGCCTAGCTCTCCAAATGATGAAGGACCACTTCTTGGGGATGCATGTCTGCCAGAACGGAGCAATGCTAGGGCAAGTGTCGTCGGGCCGCGGACCATGCTCCTGGCCGATCTGACTGAGAAGCATCCTGAAGCGTCCCCTTGCCACCGGAACTCATCAGCGTTGGCCCCGATCGTCAACCCGCAATATATATATATATACATATATATATATATATATATTATTTTATTTTATTTTTTTTTTTATTTTTTTATTTTTTTTATTTTTTTTATTTTTTTGTAAGGAGAATTTATTAATGTATAAGGCACAAAATGCCGATGCCTATACAAGTAAGAGCGCCACACGCCAGAAGGAAAAGACCAGAAAAGAAAAGATAGGACAACATAGGTAAGAACCTAAACAAAATACCACGCCAGAGGCGACTAGCCCCAGGCTACACAGAAGCTGTCCTCGGAGTGGGAGCATCTCCTCCGGACTCTACTGATCTGGCGTAGAGCCTCGGTAATCAGTTGTTGAGGTTGGAGTTGACGACCTTCGTACCTGAATTTGTTCCAGTTCTTCTACAGGACCCAAATTTGGCGGCTGCTACGATCTGCCGACCGTGGAAGGTTCCCAAGTTGGCCAGAAAATCGTTGAAGCCCCCGGGGGGATGATTCTGTCTGCACCTAGAGTTGAGACTAGTCCACATCGGCATAGATAGATCGCCAGAAAGGAGGACGTGCTCCACTGACTCCTCTTTAGGAGTTGTGCAGCAGTGATATTTTGATGCCAGGCTGTAGCCGAAAGAGGCAATGGAGTCATCTGTGGGGAGTTTCCTTCTCAGAGCTCTCCAGACCAGATCAACCATTTGATGGGAATGTAAGGTTGCCAGAAGGGGGCAATGAGAGGGCCCGGAGTGCCAGTCCCTTTAGCTTTGAGTCTGGTAGACGCTAGGAAGAAAGTGCCATTTGGAGTTGGGGTCCACTGCAATGAGTCTGGCTCGTTGGAAATCTGCAATTGAGCGGCGGCAAGTTTGTCTGTCGCTGCCTGGCCTAGCCTTTCTCTCACTCTGGTCCAATTCCAACCGTGATCGGTATCCCATAGTTCACAAATCTTCCCGGTGTGGGGATGGAGAGTGGCGTGAAGCTCATCACCTAACCAGCGCTCGAAGTTCATCGAGGCGTGGCCGTTACCCAGCTGTAGACGGATGAGAGGTTCGGCAAGCGTTTTACCGCGAGACATTCGACGCCAGGTGGCCGAGGATCTGCTGTTCACTAAAGCGGTCGTTGGGTGAGAGAATCTGAAATATCTGGCCTTCATGAACCTGGTCCAGAGAGAGTTGCCCGTGTTCATCTTCCACCAGAACTTTATGGAACAAGCGTCTATTAGGTGCTCCAATCTGCTAATTCCCAACCCACCCTCCTCGATAGGTTTAGCCATGGTGATCCAACTGGCCTACTGGTGCTTGTCTTCCCCATGGCTGCTCCCCCAAAAGAATCTGGTGAATAGGGATTCTATCGATGAGATGACTTTCTTGGGGGGACCGCTAACGACTAGGGTGTATATGGGAATAGAGGAGAGCACATGCCGAATCAGAATCAGCTTACCGCCGGGAGAGAGAGTGGCATTGTGCCAGCCCTCAATCTTCTTTCTGATAGAGCTCACAATGTACTCAAAAATACTGGCGTTCAACTTGCCATAAACTAACGGGCAGCCTAAGTAAAAGAATGGAGGGTACGCTGTGGTATATGAAGTCAGGTTGGATAGCCTATTGGAGTGGATCCTGTCAACTTTGTGGTGGGTGTAGATGACACTCTTGTTTTTGTTGACACATTGACCGGAGCATTTGGCGTATCCCTCGAGCATTTTGTGGACAACTTCCACCAAACCGATGTCGCCAGAAGAGAAGATGAGGACATCATCAGCATATGCAAGGTGAGTGATAATTGGGCATCCGATGGTGGTGTGAAAATGGTTGAATTGATTGTTGTTGATCATGTTGTTTAGGTTTACGCTGAGCGCTTCTGCAGCGATGATGAATATGGTGGCTGAGAGGGGGTCTCCCTGTCACACGCCACGACTGGAAGGAAAGAAACCTTTCACTTAACCGATGATGATAGTGGAGAACCTGGAATTGCTGATGGATCTGTATACAATATCAATCTACGGTTTTGAGAAGCCGAAGGCTCTGAAGACCCAGATCATGAACTGCCAGTCCAGGCGGTCGTATGCTTTTTCCATATCCAGTTTGATAGCCACGTTGCCTCCTCTGGCAGGGAATTTCATACAGGTGACCATTTCTTGTACAAAAAGTATGTTGTCCATGATGTTCCTTCCCTTGACGAATCTGCTCTGCTTTTCGGAGATGATCTTGGGTAGGAGGTTAGACATGCGATTAGCGATAATTTTCGAGATGATCTTGTTGGTGAAGTTGCATAAGCTTATGGGCCTGAAGTCTCTGAAGGTTTCTGGATTATCTTTTTTTGGAATGAGAATGAGATTCGCCCTGGAAATAGATGTCGGGTATCTCGCACCTTGAAAGAAAGCAATGGTGGCTTCAAGCATATCAGAAGTGATTATGTCCCAACAGGTTCTAAAAAATGTCCCAGAGAACCCGTTGGGCCTGGGGGCGCTGTGTTCATCTAGTGTCCAGACCGCCACCTTAACATCTTCAGCAGATGGGGTGACCATGAGCATGTCATTAACCAGATCGGTGATGATAGTGGGGACCTTGGAGAGGAAATCGTCATCCTTGACGATTGCCTCTTTGGTGAAGAGGGTCGAGAAGTACCGTGCCGCCGCCTCCTGTATCTTCTTCTGGTCATGGAGTTGAGTGCCTTTGTCGTCTATGATACGGTGGAGATTGAGCTGTTGTCTACGACCCTTGACACATGCGTGGAAGAAACCTGAGTTGCGATCCCCTTCTAGATCCCAAGCAAGCCTGGATTTTTTGTTTCCAGAATTCAGTCTCGACCTTCAAACAAGACTTGAGGATGGCTTTTGCAAGGTTAAGCGAGGCCCGAGTTTCCGAGGTTTGATCCACAATATACCGGGTTTTTGCTCTAGTGATATCGTCCTCAGCGGTGCTGATCGCCTGAAAGATGTTGCCAAAAGCGACTTTGCTCAAGGAGGAAAGGGCCTTACTGGTGGCGGAAAGTTTGGCCGCCATTCTAACCAGGGGATCGGGGTCTTCAGAGGAGTTCCAGGAAGCGGTCACAACTGGGATGAACTGAGGGTGGTGTCTCCAGAAGTTCAAAAAGCGGAATAGTTTTTTGATGTGCTGGGAAGTACTGTTGATCTCGATGTGGAGGGGTGAGTGATCTGATTCCGTGGATTTCAGGTGAGATAGGTTGGATATGATTCTCATATCAGCCCAGGGACCGTTGATCAGGGCTCGAGCCAGACGAGAGTATTTTCGATGATGTCCTTCCTGCATGTTGCACTAAGTGAATGTGTTGCCGATAAAGGGGAGGTAGGTTAGTTGCACATTGAAGATGAAGTTGTTGAATTCTTCCACGGCCAGGAGGGGGGGCGGGCGGCCCCCGGACTTCTCAGAACTGCAAGAGATTGTGTTGAAGTCTCCGAGACAGATCTACGAGAGGTTGTTGGGGGGAAGGTGAGCGGCTAGTAGATGATCCAAGAGAAGTCTACCCTCCGGAATGTCGCGGCTGCCGTGAACAGCCGAGAGAAGGGCTCGGGATCACAGCTTTGTGTGATCTACCCAGCACGAAAGGGTCTGCCTGGAGTCCTGAACCAGGCCGAACCTGATGCCGACAGAGGAGAAGATCCAGATGCCTTGGCATCCGGCGATGGCAGTCGCGAATCCGAGATTGAGCCGAATCCCTTTGAGTCTTTTCTGAAAGATTTTGGGTTCGATGACTACTAGTATGTCGATATGGTAGGTTTTAGTGAGGCTGATGAGTCTATTCAGCGTCGGTTTATTTGTGATACCTCTCACGTTCCATGAAAGGATGTTAAGCATTAAGTGTGGAAAGGGGGTCTGGTTTGTGGAGCTTCGTAGCTGACCTCGTGGTCCTTGCCAGATTATGTCCTTATTTGTTCTTGCCCTTCTTCTTGTGGGGTTTGTTGTTGTTATTGGCACTGTCTTCTGGGGTGTCTGAGGCAGTCCTTATGGGGACAACAGGTCTGCTCTTGTGTTCTTTCGTCCTCGTATTGTCAGCGGCATTTTCGGATCCGTCGGAGTCCGCCAGGGAGCTCATCGGATTGTCTGGATCCAAGTATCCTGCTTCCTCAGCTTGTCGCATTCTGTCTGTGGTCTCTTGATCCATAAGGCGTTGGGTGGCTTTGGCGATTTCTGGAGAGGTTGGAAGGATGTCTCTTGTTTTTGGCTCTGTGAGACTCGTAGCATTGGACCCCTCCTCTGTAACACCCAGTTTTTCAATTGAGGGTATTTTGGTTATTTTCAAAATTTTAGAATTTATTTTGGGATTATTATATTTAATTATAATTAATGTGATTTTAGATAATTTTTGGTGAATTGTTTGGTGCTAGTTTTAGACTGTGACCCATGTGGACTAGGAGACTGTCCTATTGGCTAACCTAGGTCAAGACACTTTGGTTAGGTTAAGAAACCCTAGTGTGACTTTAGTTAATTATTTCAAGTTCATTAGAATTGGTTTGGGGCTAATCGGATTTAGTTTGGTTTGAAAATGGCTTGTGGAGTCACAAGTCAAATCATGACTAAACTAGTTAGGACTCAACCCACAAGCTAAAACCCTAACCCTAGGGCCTTTGGCCAGCCACATAACAGCCCCTCCCCCTATTTATATCCTCCCAAAAATTTAGGGCTAGCCTCTTTTCATTAGGGTTCATCAAGTTTTGGAAAAAGGGGTAAGTCCATCTTTACAAATTCATATTAAATCCAAATTGAATCCTTTTTCCCTCTAGTAAATTCCTATAGGTTCTAAATAGTGTTTTCTTGCTGTTGGGATTGAGATTTGACAGGGAGCACACAATTTGAGGAGCCTTGGTGCTTGGAAGGATCTTCTCCCTTGGTTGTTTTTGGAGCTTGGTAAACCAATAGGTATAATCCTCATTTCTGATCTAAAATCTATTAAAAATCATTTCTAAGGTCCCCTAGCCCTCACCCAACTGTTAGGGAAGCCAACCCTAGGATTCGAGCTTGTTTCGTGTCCGCATCGGACACGTATCAGAGCCTTGCATCAGGTGCTCGACGAAATGTCCCAAAGGACTGCTCGATTGAGATTTTCAAATGTTTTTGAATAGAAACTTAGATCTAAGTGTCGTCTAGGCATTACCAGTGTCCTATGCTGATTTGTGAGTCATGTCGTGTCGTGGGGACACGGGAACACGCGTGTGTGGGCTGTGTGCGCGCGGCACTGTAGCTCCCCTGCTACTCGGGGGCTACTGCGCGCCGTACACGTGTCGTGGACACACGAGACCTTGCCTATAGCAAGGGGCAATGACTGACACGAGGCTCGCAAAGTTTCACGAGTCCTCGTGTCGTGTCGGACACAATATTTGACGTGCACGGGGAAGGCTGTGTGCGTGCATGTGCAGTGTGTGTTTGTTCATGTTTAAATGTATTTAAATGATCTGTAAATGTAGTTTAATGGTTATTTAGATCTTAAATATCATGTTTAGATTCCTGTTATACACTGTGACACATTCGTTTGGGTTTGATTGATGTTTGGGTTTGTTCCTTTGAATGAACAGTGAGAACACTGATACTACACTGACACTGTTTGGTTCCAGTTTTAAATTCCTATTTCTGTTAATATTTTCTCACTTTAATTGAACCTACACATCATATAAATTGTTGGCTTAGCCTTGTGTATTGAAATTTGGCTTGGGAATGTGAGAATAGGATTTGAGCTTTGAGTATGGATTGAAATGGGGAAGGATTGGTGTTCTGAAAATTGAACCTGTGATTCATTGTCCATTCTATTATCAATATGGTGATTGTTGAACTGTTTTAGAGTTTGCTAAACCTGGGAACTGATTATGTGTTCCCTGTGTAAACCTGGGTCTGGCTTTTGTAGCTGCTGCCACTGTTTAGTAAACCTGGGAATATTTTCCTTTTTGAATTAATGTATTGATCACTAATTTCTTCCTGTTTTTAACTTTAAACTGAATGTTAAGATTGTAACTGTCATTCCTATTAAACTAAGTTGATTTGTATGACTCACTGTTAACCACCTCATGAATGCTAGTTCCAGTTTTTCCCTTTTCTCTTGAACTGTTGAAAAATTGTGATTTAGTTAGTTAGTTAGCCAATTGGAGGGTTGTGTTCTGTTCAAACCTGGGATTGGTTTTGTAGTCATTACCACTGATTAGCCCTTGATAATCTTCAAACCTGAGCATGTGAACCCTGTGTTTATGATCACTGTCTTAGACAAAAATCTGGAAATATAGTATGTGGCCTGAGTTAGTTCCTTGAACTATTGATAATTGGTTTCCTGTACTTCATACAAACCTGAATGATGTTTAGTGTAGCTAAATTCTTCCTGCAAATTGCTTCACTGTAAAACTGGAAGTGGACTACACTGCCACTGTTAGAAAACCTGAGTGTAAACTAGCTATTAGTTCACTGTTTTGCCTTCACTCTAATAACTGAATGCAGATTTCCTTGTTAACTCATTTGCCAACTAGTTCTGTTTTGAACCTGGAATTGGTCCTGTGTTCCAGTGCTACACACACACACTCACCCTTGTATACATCACTGTCATGCTCTCTACCTAGCTGCACACACATTGTATTCACTCACACACACATTTGTATTGGCACACACCATTGTATTGACACACACACACTTCTATATTCTTCAATGTTCCCTGTTTTTCCAGTTTCTTGTCTCACACACACATGTCCTCTCTAGCTTGACACACACCCTCTTGTTATGGTACACATACACTTGAGGTTGTTCCCTCTCTTCCCATATGTATATGTATTCACATTTTGAGTTTGTTATATATATATTTTCTTTATATATGATTGTGTATACATTTTAGATACATGATATAGTGTATGGTATATATATGTGTAATGTGGTGTGGGGTTGGGATATGGGTCATAGACTATGGAATATCATAGGGCTATAGGCTATATACTCTAATATAGATTTTTATCATGATACATGTGAGTATAGGTATGGTTATCATGATATTGCCTAGAATAGCCTAGAAACCTAGAGTAGACTAGTTATAACCTAGAATAGTCTTGCTAGACCTAGATTTGACTAATTGACCTAGTTGACTTCTAGGGTTGACCAGAGTTGACCAAGAGTTGACTTTGGTCTAGATTGACCTAGTTCATGTAGAATGCATTAATTTGCATCATATTATCTTGTAGACTCATAGTGACTTGTACTGTTCTATAGGAGACAGACACCCCTCCTCGGACAGTCTATATTCTCTCAGATTCACCGGTTACAGGCGAGTACATTCTCTGATCATTTCATATCCTGCATTAGGAGTATATTTCCTGCTTTATATTACTATACATGATGCTGACACGTTGGAAACACAGATTAGTACTATATGGATCTTGTTCTGCGATGTTATCCCCTTAGCGGATACATCGGGTATTCGTGTTCGTGTACTTTATCGTGAACATCGTGTACTCCTTGTATTTGCAACTTTCGTGTACGAAACGTGTGAAATCGTGTATAATCATGTATTCACATGACCTTCGTGTACAATAACATAACTTAGCCAGATCCTTGTGTATTGATTGGGGCGGGGGAGTAGAAGTGGTTATGTATTCAATCTAGTAGATTACTCGTGTACAACCTCTGTAGATTACTCGTGTATAACATCGTGCCGTTTACATAACCATCTTGTGCTCTGAATCACTAGACACTGCTAGTTTCTCTATATACTGTAGCTATTCATTTACAGTCTTTCCTGTTCATCATATTCTTCAGTTTCTTGTATTTTACTCTATAAGCATGATTATATATCCTGACCTGCTATGATTTGTTGAGATGTACTGTGCTCGCTCCTGTCCTGACTGGACCTGTTGAAATATTACAGAGGACGAGGCTGAGGCGTTCTGCCCTACATACTACGGTGCCACACTAGATGAGTGCCTGGACTTGGACCAGCAGCAGGAGCCACTAGCTGTAGATGACACTCCTTTAGATTAGGACTGTCTTTCTATTTCTGGATTACTGTATTAGACTTGGGATATTCTGAGATGTATTTATTTTAGACACTTAGAACTCTGGTTGTATCTCTGTGATTCTCTGTTCTGGATATTATTATCTTTCATTATCTATCTATCTTACCTGTTCTACCTTAGCTGTGGTTGAGTTTTATATTGTGTTATGTCACCCCCATTCGGGGAGTATAACTGCTATACCTTCAATTGTTAGATGTTGTGACCTAGGACAGCGTTCTACCGCCGACACTGCGGCGTAGGCTGGACGTACCCACGTCTCGTGCCCTTACTCTAGGGTGCGGGTCGTGACATCCTCTGGGCGTAGGCCCTTTGTGTTAGGAGTCTCGATGCTGGCTAGGGATGGACTGTTGGAAGGAGTTATGGACTTTGTCGTATCTGTTGTATCTCTACGCTTAAGGATGATGACCACCATGGGGGGTTCTCTGGTGTCTCTCCTTCGTTGGTGATGTCTTCCATGCTCAGAGCTTCAAATCTGTTAGTGGTCGATATCGGGTTGTATTTTGGTGAGGTGGGACTACCATGTGAGGGAGGGGGGTGACCGCTCGAGTTAAATCTGTGCTATCTTTAATTCTTAGGTGTGAGTTTGAGGATGGTTTTGATTGAGGCAAGTCCTTCTGCTGTTTCTGTGGGAGTCTCAACTTCGGGTGTGCTTTGTAACAGAATTTGGTGAGGTACCCTCTGATGTGACAATGATTGCAAAACAGGACATTGTTATCATAGATGAGTGGCTGGGTATGGGTTTGCTGCCCTAATTCAAAGTTAATGAATTTAGGAAGTTCTTTGGATGTGTCGAGTTCCATGGAAACTTTTGCGTAGTTGGCTCTGGTGAGATTCCTGGTTTTCTCTGCCATCGCCAAGAAGGTGCCAAACGAGTTGACAATCCTTTTGAGCGCCGCGAGAATGAAGCAGATCAGGGGGGTTGGGGAGAGTGACCCAAGCTGCCACTGTGGGTGAGTCTTCTCTGGGGTTGAAGGTCTGCGACCATCTGACTACTGTCATAGTTTTAGAGTCCACCTTGCTGGTGTCATAGATGAGGGCAAGTTTTTGGTCTTCTTCCACAGAAAGAAGCAGCAAAATGCTTTTGGGATCCAAGGGTGCCACTCTGTATGCTGATGTGAACTTCCATTTGGCGATATGTTCTTGGACTTTGGCTAGTTTAGGGCAGCCCGAGGAGAATTGGAGAACGAAGGTGAAGGAGAAACTCTGATGCGGAAAGGACAGGTCCGAGTCGAAGAAATGGATCGATAAGGACTGACCCTCTAAGGGTGGGGGTATTCAATCTCGGGGAGCGTCACATCGAGGATGATCGGACGCTGCTGGCCTGCCCGGTTAGGTCTCACCATATCGGCGAAAGATACCGGAGGGGTAGAAACGGAGGGGGGGCCCGTACGAGGAGAGGGAAAGGGTGGGGGGCCACCGACGGAGGGAGAGCACCTGGGGGTACCGAAATCTACTGCTTCGAGCGTTCCGGGAAACCCTGCAAGCGAAGCAGTTGGCCAGGGGGCTGGAGGGGAGGACCATTCTGGAGATACCCAACTATGGAGGAGGGATCGCTGCCCGGAGGACACTGAACCTGTCCGTCGGTTGCCGGATAAGGAGGGCGACCAGGCGCAAGGTGGGGGTCAGAGACTCCGTTCTCAGGTCCAAGAGCTGTAGGAATCAGCTGATCCGCAGGCGCATGGGGAGGACCTCCCGGGCGCATAGGAGAGAGCGTTCAGTGGCAGAGGGGGCAGGACTGGCGCATAAGAGGCCCCGTAGAACATGTGCATAGTAGGGGAACAAGTTCCCGAAGGGAGCTCCTCCGGCCTGGCAGGAGAGCCTCCGGCGCCGGGCGCATGAACGGATAAGGCGTTCGGGCGCACAACAGTCCCCACAAGCGCCTTCTCAGACGTGGGCGCATGAACTATCCCGCTGCCTGGGTGCATAGGGGGATCCCGCAGCCTGGCATGTGCCTGGAGTGGGCAGGTGGCCACGAAGGGCTCCGCAGGCACATGGCCCGCTAATTGGGCGCATGTCCTGGAAAGGGGAAGCGGGGGGCGCATGCCGAAGCAGCCATCTGAGACGAGGGCGGGAAAGGGGGTTTTGAAATTCGAAAGTCCTCTTCGGATGAGCGGGAAAAACCATGGCTGGCAGACCGCAAGGGTGAAGGGGCTGCCGCGGCTGCGACAGGGGGTGGCGCTGACGAGGAGGAAGGAGCAGGAACCTCTACTGGCCTATCTTCGGTGGTGGCCACCACCACCGCGTCGATGCTGCGCTGGAGAAGAAGGATCTAATCCACAGGCCAGCTACTGATCGGGAGAGGGAGAAGAGCTCCAAGGATGGAGGGGGCCGGGCCCTGACCGACAACCTGTTGGATGGGGGCCCCGACGCTGCGTTCGCCGAGGGCGGCTGTCACCCTCATTTTCCGTATTTTGTATTATGCTCGTATTTGGATTTTGGCACGTATTTTATTATTCTCGACTTGCGGATTTTTGAATTCTTGTAGTTGGGTTTTTAAACCATGGCTTGGTTTTATTTTGGAGATTTGGTTTGGTTTGGTTTGTCATGATGGAACACCATAGCCTACACACCACCTCCATTACACCACAACACCCTCATTATAACCCACCTACTTTCTCTCTCCTCCATAATTTCTCCATTAATTTCTTCTTCTTCTTCTTCTTCTTCCTCCACCAACACCCATAGGCAAGTGCATCTTGCCATTAAATAAGCACCTCTTTTTATTTGTTCATTAGCTAGATTAGGACATGGAGAACAACATTAGAACTTGGAATTTTGTGATTTGGAGTCTCCATTGTTCTAGATCTAGGTTTTAATTATTTTCGGATTTACATGGTTTTGATCTATTTTAGTTGGATTTTTATGGGTTTTTGATGCTTCCATGTGGAAGAGAATTCAATTTTACTCAAGTTAGAACTTTGAAAATCTAAATTTGGTTTTGATTTGACAAGGTTATGAAGAATTGAAATTTTTGGGTTGGGTGTTCTTCCTCTCGGACAGAGGTAGGAGAAGAACATAGCCTTTCCCTCTTGTTGGCCACGCGGCTCCCGCGTACGGCCTCTGCGTAGAGCTCCTGCGTAGTATTGCTTGCGTAGAACCCTTGCTTAGGGTCTTCTGCGTATTGCACCCTGCGTATTGCACCCTGCGTATTGCACTTTGCGTAGCCCTGCGTATGCTGGTCTGCGTAGAGCTCCTGCGTAGTGTGCATTGCGTATTGCTGCGTACTGCTCCCCTTGCGTACGGCCTCTGCGTAGAGCTCCTGCGTAGTGTGCATTGCGTATTGCACCCTGCGTATTGCACTTTGCGTAGCCCCTGCGTATGCTGGCCTGCGTACTGTGTATTGCGTAGTGGCTTGCGTACTGTGTATTGCGTAGTGGCTTGCGTACTGTGTATTGCGTAGTGGCTTGCGTACTGTGCATTGCGTATTGCTTGCGTACTGCTCCCCTTGCGTAATGTAACCCTTGCGCAATGTAACCCTTGCGCAAGACAACTCTTGCGCAGCCTTGTATGCGCAGTCTATACCCCGCGTAGCCCAACCCTTGACCCCCTTGTGCTACCTACTTGTTTATGATGAACTTGTTATTTCTTGGTCTTGGCTCTTTTATAGTCCTATATATATTGGTATTGTATCAGGTATTTTACGCCCATTTTATATCCTTACGCCTTTTGTCATGAACTTGATTTTACTTGTATATTTGGAATGACTATTGTACATGGCCTGGTATGACAAGGAACTTACATAACATGATAGTGACCCGTAATGGTGCACTCCTGACATGACCAACCTGACTTGATAGTGGCCCGTCGTGGCGCACTCCTGACAAGTACCCTGACATGAATTATCTTGATAACTTGATAGTGGCCGTGGCGGCGCACTCTTAACTTGACTTGACTTGATAACTTAACTTGACCTGTCTTGACACCGTGGGTGCTCCTGCTTGCTTGCTTGTACAATCCACTTGTCTTGTCTTGCATCATGTCTAGGACGTGATTCCCTGGGTACCACGGCCAGGGACTCGCGCTAAATTGGACTAGGCTAATGATTAGATCAAACTAGAACATGGAGAATTCCCGGTCACAGGCAATCTCGTTATCTGGGCGCTTTAATGGACTTGTAGCTTGCCGACGAGTAGAGCGCATTTCCAGCACACTGTCATGTGTTGCACCCTCTAAGTCATCTAAGGGTACATTTGTCTCCCGGGCGATGTACCCACCTATAACTCTCAACCCGCGGAAGGATAACTGGATGGTCTGCAGGGCTTGGGACTGGGAGTTTCTCACTTGCATCTTGTTAGTAATTAGGCTTGTGATAACCCTAGTTAGTTAAAGTAGTAAGCCGTAGTACTTGCTTGGCCGATTGTGAATGAATGGTGTCCAGCTCTGTCTAAGTCTTCTCTAGCCCTTGTACCTGGAACTCTTGATCATGATTGTTTTACTTATCTCCAACGATAAATGGGTAGAGACAGTGAACTATTCAGGCGAAGGGGTACAATCCCGGTCCTTGTTTGGTTTAAGGATTGTAACCTGGCTCCCGGAATGGTTCCACGTCCTTAGTCGTTTATCGCTCTGTGTACTTTTATTACTTGTACTTTTATTCTTTATGTTCTGATATGCTGGCTTTTGTTCTTATTTGTGGCCTCCTTTGTGGCACTTGCTCTTTCTGGGGTTGACCCAGCTGGTTTTGTGTTGCCAGATTTCGGAGCAGCTCCCGAGGATCTACCAAGCTTCCAGCCCAATGGTGACAACTAGACGGAACCCGGGCCAAGAGTGGGTCTTCCCTTTTTGTTTCACCCACTTATATGTAAATTTATTCTTTTGAGGCGTTTGCCGACGAGCACCTGTTAGCTCGATGCACATTTACTTACTGTCTGCCTACGGGCTGTAAACATGATTAACAAATCCTAGGGTTGATCATGTACGACTGAACTCTTGCTAGTCCTATCATTTTGTACGACTAGCTTCATGATCATCCAATATGTAATATTTGGGACGCCTTATATATATATATTTGATGCTCTAACATCTTGTAACTCTGTTAATTGCTGGAGATTGAGACAATAGGCTTGACCTTAAGAGACTGCTGGCTTGTAGTAAACCCTCATATCTAGACAGCCGTGACCGTGTAGTTGAGATGTATTCTATTTCAATATACGTAGCTGGCTGTGTCCGCCCCCGCTCTCCATTATTCTGGTTCAGGGGCGTGACACGGTTTAAGTGGTGGCCCATGCAGGTCTTGTCAATCAAGAAATGTGAGGGTTTACCCATAGATGTCTCAATCAATATTCGCCCTTGATCTCCACTCGTATCTTCAAATCCCTGAGATTCTTGACCTGATCACATGCTTGTATCATTGATCTGTCCTGGTCCTTTCCTTATTGTTCCCTATGTCGTCTTCTTCAGCGGCATTACTCCCGGACCTGCCAACCAGCCAGAGGAAGCTCGACAAGCACCCCAGCGCCAGGAAGATCAAGTTCAGTACTCTGGAGTAGCCTCCCGAGTTATGCTTCCCGGAGGCTCAGAACCTCTAGTTCAGGAAGCTCCGCCCGTTCAACCAGCTAGACAGGATGAGGGACCTTTGGTAGGGCTTATCAGGGAACTGCTTGCATCCCAAGATCGTCGAGGCGACGCCTTGCACCAGGAAGTTCATGATGCACTAAACCGAGGAGGTCCCCAAGGAAATCAGGCGGCCAACAGTTTCAAGCGCTTGAACCCTCCCTTCTTTGACGGCAGTGAAGATGCGGTTGCCGCGGACGCTTGGCTTCAGGATACCGAGGTGGTTCTAGAAGCAGCTAGGACACCTGAGAATGATAAGGTGGCGGTGGTACGCCTACAGTTGTTAGACTTGGCTCGTGATTGGTGGGCAGCTCAGGCCATGGGATTGGCGGCACCAGTTACTTGGACGACGTTCAGAGAGAGATTCCAGACGAAGTACTTCGATGCGGTGGCACGGTACGACCTGCAGACCAGATTCACCAACTTGAAGCAAGGAGGCAGGACGGTCGATGGCTATGCGACCGAGTTTTCCAGGCTGAGTAGGTTCGCCCCCACCTTGGTGGCAACCGAGTTCGATAGGGCTCAGCGGTTCCAGCAGGGGCTGCATTTAGAGATATTATTAGCTGTGGAGCAGTTCGAGCACCAGACGTTCGATGCAGTATTGAAGGCAGCAAGGAGGCATGAGTATACCTCCCGGAGAATTGTGGACAGGACCGGAGGCAGGAAGCGGTCCCACAACCAGATGCACCAATCTTCAGCTCCAGCCCCGGCAGCTAGGGGTATAACCATTGGAACTCCGAGGCGGGCGGCCTCAGTGACGTCGGTTCAGCATTCAACCCCGACGTACCCGCAGCAGCAGAAGCAGAAGCAGTCTTCCGCGATGGGATGTTCTCATTGCGGGAAGCCGGGCCATGTAGTGGCAGAGTGTCGTAGGGCGCATGGATTGTGCCTGGCTTGTGGAGGAGCAGACCACCAGATAGGGACCTGCCCGAATAGGGGAGGTCCATCATCATCCAACCTTTCTAGTTCTTCGGTGAGGGGACCAGCCCCAGTTCCAGTCCAGCAGCAGCAGCAACAGCAGTACCCGAGGCCATTGGCGGCCCAGGCCCAGGCCTTTCAACAGCAGAACAAGCAGCAGTTCACCCAGGCTCCAGCACAGAACCGACAGAAGGGTTTCCAGCAGAGGGGACCCGCAGCTAGAGGTCAGGCTATGATGATGACCATGGAAGAAGAAGTTGCACCAGGTGAGGTAGTGGCAGGTACTATTCTCGTCAACACCCTTCCAGCATCTGTATTATTTGATTCTGGTGCATCGCATTCATTCATGTCTGCACGATTCGCGACACGGATAGGGTTGGAGCCCGAGTCATTATCAGTGAGGCTCAATATACTTACTGGTAATGGTCTTGTGGGAGTAGATCGAGTGTTTTCCTCGTGTCGGATCGTAGTTAGCGGTAGAGAGTTCCCCGCTAGATTCATAGAATTCCCTATGACAGACTATGATGTAGTCCTAGGCATGGATTGGTTGAGGAACCATTATGCTAGGATAGACTGCCATGTTGGCAGAGTTGTCTTTAGTATTCCCGGAGAGCCAGAGTTTTCATTTTCCAGAGGCACAGTAGAGCCTTCTCCTCCAGTATTGCGGATGGCAGTAGCAGCAGTGCAGTTGCCCCGGATAGTTGAAGAGTTTCCAGATGTCTTTCCAGAGGAACTTCCAGGGATGCCACCAGAGCGGGAGATCGAGTTCACCATCGACTTGATCCCCGGGACAGCACCAGTATCAGAGCGAGTCTACAGGATGGCACCTTCAGAGTTGGAGATTTTGTACAAGATGATTGAAGAACTTAGAACCAAGGGATTCATTCGTGCTAGTGGATCGCCTTGGGGAGCCCCGATGCTTCTTGTGAAAAAGAAGGATGGTACGTCCAGGCTATGTGTTGATTATCGTACCTTGAACTCAGTGACAATCAAGAACAGATACCCTCTTCCAAGGATAGATGATTTGTTTGATCAACTCAAAGGGGCTTCAGTTTTCTCGAAGATAGACTTGCGGTCAGGATACCACCAGATCAGAGTCAGAGAGCAGGACATCCCGAAGACGGCGTTCAGATCTAGGTACGGGCATTGGGAGTTTCTAGTTATGCCCTTTGGAGCGACCAATGCGCCGACAGTGTTCATGGACCTCATGAACCGTATTTTCATGCCTTACTTGGATCAGTTTGTGATAGTGTTCCTTGATGACATCCTGGTCTACAGCAAGAGTGAGGCGGAGCATGAGCAGCATCTCCGTGTGGTTCTTCAGATTCTCAGAGAGCACCAGTTGTACGCCAAGTTCAGTAAATGCGAGTTCTGGCTCGATCGCATTTCTTACTTGGGTCACATCATTACCAGAGGAGGAGTGGAAGTTGATCCCCAGAAGATTGTGGCTATCGAGGCATGGCCAGTACCCAGCTCAGTGGCAGAGGTTCGCAGCTTCCTTGGATTGGCCGGCTACTACCGGCGGTTCGTCTCTGATTTTGCGAGGATTTCAGCGCCGATGACCCAGTTGACCCGCAAGGATGTGCCGTTCGTTTGGGCAGCAGAATGTCAGGAATCGTTTGAGAAGTTGAAGCGAGGTTTGATAACGGCTCCCATTCTCACACTTCCAGATGGGACCGGAGGATTCACAGTTTATTGTGACGCTTCAGGCAGAGGATTGGGATGTGTTTTGATGCAGCATGGGAAGGTAATTGCTTATGCGTCACGTCAACTCCGTGATCATGAGAAGAATTACCCGACCCACGACTTGGAGCTAGCAGCAGTAGTGTTTGCACTTAAATTGTGGAGGCACTACTTGTACGGGGACAGAGTGGAGATATTTACTGATCATAAGAGCCTGAAGTATGTTTTCACCCAGAAGGATCTTAATATGCGGCAGAGAAGATGGCTCGAGCTACTTGTGGACTATGATGTGGACTTGCAGTATCACCCAGGGAAGGCCAACGTGGTAGCAGATGCATTGAGCAGGAGAGCCGGAGTCTACCTCCTAACAGCGCAACCAGAGCTATTGTCAGATCTTCAGAAGATGGGAATCGAAGTGATTCTTCCTTCCAATGTGGCCTTGATGGCCAGCCTACAGATTCAGTCCACCATAGTTGAGAGGATCCAGACAGCACAGTTAACAGATTCCAAGATTCAGCGGCTCAGAGCAGAGTGCGAGGCAGGGAGAAGGCCAGAGTTATGTATTCATGAAGATGGTACACTTCGACACGGCACGCGTCTTTGTGTACCCAGTGGAGATATCAGACAGGAAGTCATGACAGAGGCTCACAGTTCGCAGTATTCCATCCACCCAGGCGGCACAAAGATGTACAGAGATATTCGTCAGCACTTTTGGTGGAATGGTATGAAGAGGGAGATAGCCCGGTATGTCTCTCGATGTTTGGTTTGCCAACAAGTCAAGGCTGAACATCAGAGGCCAGCTGGACTTCTTCAACCTTTACCGATCCCAGAATGGAAATGGGAACACGTAACCATGGATTTCGTGACTGGGTTACCCAGGTCTCCGGCAGGCAGAAATGCTATTTGGGTCATTGTAGACAGGCTTACCAAGGTGGCACACTTTCTTCCATTTAGAGTTGGACAGTCAACGGCACAGCTAGCAGAGATGTATCTCAGGCAGATTGTCAGACTTCACGGAGTGCCAGTCAGCATAGTATCAGACAGGGATACGAGATTCACATCGCACTTCTGGCGCAGTCTTCATCAAAGTTTGGGGACTCGTCTCAAGTTCAGCTCAGCGTATCATCCGCAGACAGATGGGCAGTCAGAGCGTACTATACAAACTCTCGAAGATATGTTGCGGTCATGTACCCTTGACTTCGGTGGTTCATGGGAGGATCACCTGCACCTGGTAGAATTCTCGTACAACAATAGTTTCCAGGCCAGTATCCAGATGGCACCCTTCGAGGCTCTGTATGGCAGGAAGTGCAGATCTCCGTTAGCATGGGACGATGTCGGAGAGAGGCAGATGCTTGGTCCAGAACTGATTTCTCAGACGGTTGAAGTGGTCAGAAAAGTCAGAGATCACCTCCGAGTTGCTCAGGATCGTCAGCGCCATTGGGCCGATGCTCATCGGCGTCCCTTAGAATTTGCCGTCGGCGACCATGTATTCCTTAGGATCTCGCCTACCCGCGGCGTCATTCGTTTTGGCGTACGGGGAAAGCTTAGTCCTAGGTATATAGGGCCGTTCGATATTCTAGAGCGAGTAGGTGATGTGTCCTATCGTCTCGCTCTTCCGCCGTCGCTAAGTGAGGTACATAATGTATTCCATGTATCCCAATTAAGACGGTACATCCCGGACCCGAGCCATATCCTAGATCATTCGGAATTGGTTGTTGGTACCAACCTTTCGTATGAGGAGAGGCCCGTGTCTATATTGGACCGGAGGGAAAAAACGCTCAAGAACAAGACTATTAACTTAGTCCGTGTTGCTTGGGGTCCTCACTCTCTAGGTGAGTCAACATGGGAGCGTGAGGACGACATCCGATCGCGATATCCCTACCTGTTTGACTCGTGAGGTATAATGTCTTTCTTATACCTTACGCTTTCCCTTCCTTGCTTGCATTGTATGATTGTATGATTGAACTGCTTAGTGTAGCTTGTCTGTGCTTAGTATAACTTGTCGTGGCAATCTCTAGCTCCTTGATTTAATTCCGAGGACGGAATTCTTTGAAGGTGGGTAGAGTTGTCACCCTCATTTTCCGTATTTTGTATTATGCTCGTATTTGGATTTTGGCACGTATTTTATTATTCTCGACTTGCGGATTTTTGAATTCTTGTAGTTGGGTTTTTAAACCATGGCTTGGTTTTATTTTGGAGATTTGGTTTGGTTTGGTTTGTCATGATGGAACACCATAGCCTACACACCACCTCCATTACACCACAACACCCTCATTATAACCCACCTACTTTCTCTCTCCTCCATAATTTCTCCATTAATTTCTTCTTCTTCTTCTTCTTCTTCCTCCACCAACACCCATAGGCAAGTGCATCTTGCCATTAAATAAGCACCTCTTTTTATTTGTTCATTAGCTAGATTAGGACATGGAGAACAACATTAGAACTTGGAATTTTGTGATTTGGAGTCTCCATTGTTCTAGATCTAGGTTTTAATTATTTTCGGATTTACATGGTTTTGATCTATTTTAGTTGGATTTTTATGGGTTTTTGATGCTTCCATGTGGAAGAGAATTCAATTTTACTCAAGTTAGAACTTTGAAAATCTAAATTTGGTTTTGATTTGACAAGGTTATGAAGAATTGAAATTTTTGGGTTGGGTGTTCTTCCTCTCGGACAGAGGTAGGAGAAGAACATAGCCTTTCCCTCTTGTTGGCCACGCGGCTCCCGCGTACGGCCTCTGCGTAGAGCTCCTGCGTAGTATTGCTTGCGTAGAACCCTTGCTTAGGGTCTTCTGCGTATTGCACCCTGCGTATTGCACCCTGCGTATTGCACTTTGCGTAGCCCTGCGTATGCTGGTCTGCGTAGAGCTCCTGCGTAGTGTGCATTGCGTATTGCTGCGTACTGCTCCCCTTGCGTACGGCCTCTGCGTAGAGCTCCTGCGTAGTGTGCATTGCGTATTGCACCCTGCGTATTGCACTTTGCGTAGCCCCTGCGTATGCTGGCCTGCGTACTGTGTATTGCGTAGTGGCTTGCGTACTGTGTATTGCGTAGTGGCTTGCGTACTGTGTATTGCGTAGTGGCTTGCGTACTGTGCATTGCGTATTGCTTGCGTACTGCTCTCCTTGCGTAATGTAACCCTTGCGCAATGTAACCCTTGCGCAAGACAACTCTTGCGCAGCCTTGTATGCGCAGTCTATACCCCGCGTAGCCCAACCCTTGACCCCCTTGTGCTACCTACTTGTTTATGATGAACTTGTTATTTCTTGGTCTTGGCTCTTTTATAGTCCTATATATATTGGTATTGTATCAGGTATTTTACGCCCATTTTATATCCTTACGCCTTTTGTCATGAACTTGATTTTACTTGTATATTTGGAATGACTATTGTACATGGTCTGGTATGACAAGGAACTTACATAACATGATAGTGACCCGTAATGGTGCACTCCTGACATGACCAACCTGACTTGATAGTGGCCCGTCGTGGCGCACTCCTGACAAGTACCCTGACATGAATTATCTTGATAACTTGATAGTGGCCGTGGCGGCGCACTCTTAACTTGACTTGACTTGATAACTTAACTTGACCTGTCTTGACACCGTGGGTGCTCCTGCTTGCTTGCTTGTACAATCCACTTGTCTTGTCTTGCATCATGTCTAGGACGTGATTCCCTGGGTACCACGGCCAGGGACTCGCGCTAAATTGGACTAGGCTAATGATTAGATCAAACTAGAACATGGAGAATTCCCGGTCACAGGCAATCTCGTTATCTGGGCGCTTTAATGGACTTGTAGCTTGCCGACGAGTAGAGCGCATTTCCAGCACACTGTCATGTGTTGCACCCTCTAAGTCACCTAAGGGTACATTTGTCTCCCGGGCGATGTACCCACCTATAACTCTCAACCCGCGGAAGGATAACTGGATGGTCTGCAGGGCTTGGGACTGGGAGTTTCTCACTTGCATCTTGTTAGTAATTAGGCTTGTGATAACCCTAGTTAGTTAAAGTAGTAAGCCGTAGTACTTGCTTGGCCGATTGTGAATGAATGGTGTCCAGCTCTGTCTAAGTCTTCTCTAGCCCTTGTACCTGGAACTCTTGATCATGATTGTTTTACTTATCTCCAACGATAAATGGGTAGAGACAGTGAACTATTCAGGCGAAGGGGTACAATCCCGGTCCTTGTTTGGTTTAAGGATTGTAACCTGGCTCCCGGAATGGTTCCACGTCCTTAGTCGTTTATCGCTCTGTGTACTTTTATTACTTGTACTTTTATTCTTTATGTTCTGATATGCTGGCTTTTGTTCTTATTTGTGGCCTCCTTTGTGGCACTTGCTCTTTCTGGGGTTGACCCAGCTGGTTTTGTGTTGCCAGATTTCGGAGCAGCTCCCGAGGATCTACCAAGCTTCCAGCCCAATGGTGACAACTAGACGGAACCCGGGCCAAGAGTGGGTCTTCCCTTTTTGTTTCACCCACTTATATGTAAATTTATTCTTTTGAGGCGTTTGCCGACGAGCACCTGTTAGCTCGATGCACATTTACTTACTGTCTGCCTACGGGCTGTAAACATGATTAACAAATCCTAGGGTTGATCATGTACGACTGAACTCTTGCTAGTCCTATCATTTTGTACGACTAGCTTCATGATCATCCAATATGTAATATTTGGGACGCCTTATATATATATATTTGATGCTCTAACATCTTGTAACTCTGTTAATTGCTGGAGATTGAGACAATAGGCTTGACCTTAAGAGACTGCTGGCTTGTAGTAAACCCTCATATCTAGACAGCCGTGACCGTGTAGTTGAGATGTATTCTATTTCAATATACGTAGCTGGCTGTGTCCGCCCCCGCTCTCCATTATTCTGGTTCAGGGGCGTGACAGCGGCGGAGGAGCCGGCTGCGCTCGCGAGCGTAGGACGCGAGGATACGGCCGAGGGCGGCCTCCGTCGAAACCCTGAGATGGTGTCCGGCCGGGGGAGGGGAAAGACGAGCGGGGGACATGGAGAAGGAGGGGGAGGGGGGAGGGCGATCGGACGATCACCGACGACGGGGCGACCATGCCGGACCCGAGGCAGATGAACGGAGGAAAGGGATCGGAGGGCTCGCTGCTATCTGCATATTATATATATATATATATATATATATATATATATATATATATATATATAAACAAACAATATTTTATTAAAAAGCTAAAGGGGGCTCTCGAAGAGCATTACAGACAGGTGCAGGGCCAAAATATAAAAGGGCCCTGGAAAACAAGGTAAGAAACTCCTAAAAGGGGAATTCGAAATTTCAAAATTTCGAAACAACCAAAATTTTGCAATGCAACGCAATTTCGTTGTTTTCGAAGTTTCAAAAATTGAATTTTCAAAAGTTGTGGGTCTGTTGACCGCAGCAACGGGAGGCCCTAGGGGGGTGTGGGAACGCAGCCCGATGGGGTGGGCACTCTGCCCTAGAGGATGGATATATATGTATATATATGTATATACATATATATATATATATATATATATATATAAAAAAAAATATATATATATATATATATATATATATATATATATATATATATATGTAAATATATGGTTGTTTTTTTCCAAACAGCTGGAAACTGAACAGACGTAGACGCGGTCTCCATTGCGCGAGGACCGAGGGGGGAAGAGTGCGCTGCTCGAGGGCGCGCGGCTCGAGGGCACACTGTCCGAGCGGGAAGGGGGCTCTGTCCGAGGGAAGGGGGTAGGGACGCGAGGCTCGAGGATCCCCCTAGCGCGCAGCCTGGCACAGAGCTCCGTCGAAGAAAGCCGAGGGGAGGGCGGGGAGCGGGGGCTCCGACAATGGTACGAAGGCAGCCGCGGGTACACCAGCGCGTCACCTGGAGTCAGGATGGCTCCGGCGGGGAGTGGCTGAGAACTCCGGCGCCAGGGGCCACTTGAGGGAGCGTGGGCTCGGCCTCCGGCGAAGGGGGCTGAAAGGGAGACTAGGGCTACGGCGGGAGGACGGTCTCGGAGGAGGGGGTGAGGAGACCCGAGGAGGAGGAGAGGGAGGGTGGCAGGGCCATCGAGGAAAGGGAGGAGGGGGCACCGACCTCCGGGCGTTCGCCGGCCAATCGTTGGCCAATCGCCGGCTAGGGGGGTTGGTCCGCCGACGAGTGGCGAAAGGATCTCCGCAGCTTGTAGCGGGGAGCTGACGACGAGGGCAGCGCCGTCGCTGGCGTAGGAATACCAACCGTCGTCGGGGGGGCACCGATGACCACATCACGGAGGCTGAAGAGGAGGACGCGACCACCGAGGCCCACGATGGGGTGGCCGCCGACGCCGGAGAGAACGCCGTCTTGGCGAGAGTGGTGGATGTGGGAGCCGGTCCAGAGCCGCCGGGAGCCGGGGAGCGCACGAACGCCAGCCACGGAAGAGAGAAAAAGGCTGCCACCTCCATAGGGAGGGGTGCCGCCGGTGGAGAAGGAGCTGGCCACGAAAGAGGAGCGGCGAGAGGCGCCCGGATGGGAGGGGGCGCCGGCGTCGCAGCGGGGGAGACAAGCGGCAGATGCG
>JANAVB010007596.1:13152073-13156630 GCA_029216955.1 Iris pallida
CTTTTAGTGCCGGTGGTTTCCAGTTAGGAGTATTCGAGTTGTACAAAGCTTGGCGTATAAAAGCTTTTCTCAGAAAGGGGTTGTTGAAGTTTGTTCATGGGCTTCGGATAAAAATACGACGGTGTTGAAGTTGGCGTGTTCTTCGGAGTAAAGCACGCGGCGTAATCTCTATTCAAAATAGTAGATTATAGTGAGCAAAAGTTCTCACGAACTGGACTAGTCCTCTCAGAGGGAAACCAGTATAAATCTGCTATGTTTGCGTATTGCTTTCTTGCCTCCACTACTTATTGCTTTACTTCATTGCATTTAAAATTTTAGTTATATGATTGCTTCACCTGCTTAATTTTTAATTGGTAATTATTTTCCGCTGCACTCTATTCACCCCCCTCTAGAGGTGCCATCGATCCTAAAATTGGTATCAGAGTACAGTTTATCTCTAGTCGAATTAAAACTCCTTGAGGTATGGCATCCCTATATCCAAGAAATGGTGAAGGTCAATCAACAAATAGGCCACCCCTATTTGATGGCACAAACTACACGTATTGGAAGACACGTATGAGCTTTTACCTCAAGTTTCTTGATTTCGATTTATGGTCGATTGTCATAAATGGATACCACTACCTATTACTGTAGAAGGTGTTCTAGTTGAAAAACCATTCGATAGATATACCAACAATGAAAAGAAACAAGCTAGTCTTGATGCAAAAGCCATCAATGCTTTATTTTGTGCTGTAGATAGAACTGAGTTCAATAGAGTTTCTACTTGTGTCATGTCTAACGAGGTTTGAAAACTTCTTGAGGTTACTCATGAAAGTACTTCACAAGTGAAGGAGTCCAAAATCTCACGACAAACACAAGAGTTTGAGGCCTTCAAAATGAAGCCTAATGAGATATCACAAATATGTTTACTCGATTCCTAGACATTGTTAATCCTTTATCTTCCCTTGGAAAAGAATACAGCAATCATGAGAAGATTCGGAAGGTTGCGAGCTAACCAAGAACTGGAATCCTCATGGCCATTATTGAAGGAAATAATCTCACGACTATGACTCTTGAAACCCTTATGGGAAAGCTTATGACGCATGAGCTAGACCTTAAAGATTTCGAAAAGTCAGCTCCAAAAGAGAATCTGATAGCATTCAAACCCAACCACAAGACAGCCTCCGACGATAAAAGTGAGACAGACTGCCCAGACAACAAACATATGGCTCTCATGAAAAGAAACTTCAGAAGATTCCTCAGATATGAGAAGTCGAATAAGAAGAAAAAGATTCCAGAGACGATAAAGAACCTATTTACTTCAGCTGTAGAAGAACATATCATACCAAGAAAGACTATCCTGTCATAAGGAATGAAAGCAGGCATGATCAGACAAGCAAAAGAAGCTCTTCGACTAGAAACTATGCCAACACTAGCATCTGGTGTGAAAGCAAAGCTAGTTATTTTGAAGAAGAAGAGAAGCCTCGTAACACAGTGAACCTATATGCTTCATGGCTACTGATGCTAAGGTAATATCAAACCCTCTATATGAAGAATTTACTTTTGATGAATTGTCTGATGCTTTTATTAATCTATTAGAAGATCAGAGAAAAATGATAGATCTGTACAAAAGTGCTAAGAAAGAGCTAAAATTTGTACAATCTGAGTTTTCAAAGCAATCTAAAATGCTAGAAGATATTAGAGATTCTTCTAGTGACACCAATGAGATTACTTCTTTGAAGTTAAGCTTACATGAAACTCTTAAAAAGCTTAAGAAAGCAAATCAAGAGAATATAAAACTTAACGATCTCTATAAACTAGAGAAAAGAAAGTATGACATTGCTGCTCATAGAGTAAATGCACTCACGGCCAAATATAATGAAGCCTGTGACATCTCTAAAAAGTTATAGATCAAGTGAACACAAGTCACAAGGCTAAACACAAACACAACAGGACCAACACTGCTAGAACTATCAAAAGCCATGCATATATGTATACCTTTCCATACAGTAAGAAAGAACACACATCTTCAAAAAACATATATATGATCTTCGAACCACCCCTAGCACTAACACTTCTGCTACATGTCACTATTGTGGTATAAAAGGACATGTATCACACCAGTATAAAATTAGAAAGCTAGTAGATCTTAATCTGTATGTATGGGTTCCAAAAACTAACATATCAGGACCCTCAAGAAAGTGGGTACCAAAGGTTACATCTTCAACTTGTTGTAGGTGGACCTTCCTCCTCCCACTAGAAGCAAGTGGATACTCGATAGTGGTTGCTCTAGGCACATGACAGTGATAACACATTGTTTGCAACTCTATCGATGAAGAAAGAAGGCTATGTCTCCTTTGGAAACAACCTTAAAGGTCATATCATTGGAATTAGCGACATAGGTACTTCTCCCTCACCTATTATAAAAGATGTATGCTTAGTAACAGAATTAAAACACAACCTACTAAGTATTAGTCAACTGACTGATCATGATTATGGAATTAATTTTGTTAAAAATAAATATTATGTTTATGAAAAATCGTCTGAAATAACTTCCTTTGAGAGAATAAGAGAGGAAAATATATGTACTATATTTGTCAGAGAAGACTAACAATATAAGGAAGTGTTTGTTCATAACTCAAGACGAAAGCTGGATATGGCATATGCGTCTTGGACATGCGAATATGGATACTATTGTAAGATTGTACACCAAAAACTGGTAAGAGGCTTACTTGAAATAACTTTCATGAAAGATATAGTCTGTGCCAAATGTGAGAAGAACAAGGCATCTAGATCATCTTTCAAATCAATAAATGCTGTAAGAACCTCTAGACCACTACAATTACTTTATATGGACTTATTTGGACTAAGTAGAGTCGCCAGTCTTGGCGGTAAGCTATATGCTTACGTAATAGTTGATGACTATTCACGATATACTTGGGTTTACTTTCTTACAAATAAAAATATGGCCTTTTCTGAGTTTGTGTCTTTTTGTAAAAGGAACAAAATGAGAAAGGATTCATGATTACTTGGATACGAAGTGATCATGGAGGAGAATTCGATAACCATGAGTTTAAATCATTTTATGATTCAAATGGGCTATCACATGAATTCTTACCCCATAACTCCTCAACAAAATGTGTTGTGGAGAGGAAGAATAAAACTCTTGGCGATATGGCCAGAGTTATGCTTAACCAGTATAATCTTCCAAAGTAGGCAGAAGCTATCTATACAGCATGCCATGTTTTAAATAGAGTTATGATTAGACCCATCTCTAAAAAGACTCCTTATGAATTATGGTTTGACAGAACTCCTAACATCAGCTATTTCAAGGTCTTTCATGGCAGATGCTTTATTTTGAATACAAAGACAACTTGGGAAAATTTGACAAAAAAGCCGATGAGGGCATTTTTTGGATATGCTGCAAAAGGTAAGGGCTACAGAGTATCAATAAGAGGTCACTTATTGTTGAAGTCAATAAACGTCACATTCGATGAGCTGAACAGTCAACGCAATAATGATAGTGACAATGAAGAAGAGGAAACTCCTACCAACAGAACACAGAGAGATACACCATCCACGTCCTATCTGGAAAGTCTGCCGAAACGAATGCGGTTACGCCGGACCATCGAAAGAACTAGTAATAGGTGATATATGAAGAGGTGTAAGTACTCACTCAAGCACAAGAGAGATAGTAGCTAATGTTGTATTTATTCTATAATAGAACCCAAAAATGTTTTAGAAGCTTTTAATGATAAATTTTGGATTTCTGCAATGTAAGAGAAACTAAACCAATTTGAATGCAATCAGTTTGGGAACTCATTCCCAGACCTATTGATCATCCGATCATTGGTACCAAATGGGTGTTAAATAAATTAGATGAGAATGGTTCAGTCACACGCAACAAAGTACGTCAAGTAGCTCAAGGCTATAATCAAGAAGAAGGCATTAACTATGATGAGACGTATCCTCCAGTTGCGAGACTAGAGTCCATTCGAATGCTTTATGCTTTTGCAAGTTTTCATGATTGTAAACTCTTTCAAATGGATGTCAAAAGTGCATTCTAAATAGTTTTATAAGAAGAAGTTTTTATAAAAAAACTCCCGGCTTTGAATATTTTAAAAATCATGATTACGTATTCAAGCTACGTAAGGCTCTCTATGGTCTCAAACAAGCACCTAATGCATGGTATGAGCGCCTTAGTTCCTTCTTGCTTGAATACGGTTTTTCAAAGGGAAGGTTGATACTACTCTTTTTATAAAATCTTTGGATAAGAACATTTTATTAGTGCAAATATGTAGATGACATAATTTTCGGATCAACTAATAAGATGCTATGTAACGAGTTTGCTATGTGTATACAGAGTGAATTCAAAATGAGCATGATGGGAGAACTAACATTCTTCATCGGGCTACAAATCAAGTAGAGTTCACAAGGGATATTCGTCAATCAAGCCAAATATACAAAGATTTGCTAAAAAATTTGACATGGGTAATATAACACTACTTTTCTAAAAATGAGGATAATTTTGAACTTTTATAATTTAATCGTTTAATAATGATATTTAAATCATATTGT
>JANAVB010007596.1:13158943-13191443 GCA_029216955.1 Iris pallida
AAGCATCGAAAGCTGCGTAACGGCTTCGTGTCGTGTGGCTTTGACGAATTCAAATTGGTTGCGTGTGCGCGACGAATTTGATGCGTATCCGTCGAAATTCACCGTATCGTGCCTTTGCAAATTTCTCAGTTACTTTATGCATGCTCATTAGATCGAGACGAAACTTATGCCATCAAGACCGTATCATTTTTCTGGTCCTGTATGCCAGTTTGGTCCAATTCTGAGACATTGAATCGTACGTCGTTTTGCGGGCCCTACGTCCTACTCAACAGGCAATTTTGTGCACGGCCCGCCGAATCCAACTTTGGACATACGGTTGGGTTCGTATCGGAAAACCGATCCGTAGACATATAGTTTGACGACTTTAGAGAACCGTTGACTCTGGCACGCATTTCGTGCAAAGCGGTCCAACGACGACACTGTTTTGCCCAAAATTACCGTTTTGCCCCTGTGTCCAGAATTGGACTTAAGGACAGGCATCCTAGCTAATTTAACTATTCTGAGAATGTTGGTACTATTTATTCAGCAACTGGAGACTTCTGCATGTGTTGACTGATTGTGGCTCATTGAGTTGTATGGATTATATTGGTTTCACCAGCTAAGGACCTAACAAGTAAACTTTCTGATTGCTTTCCGATTCATAGAGTCTTTTCATTTCATGTCTATACATATATCTTGCTGCTTGTTGACACGCTCGTCACACGGAGTTTGTCGGGAGGGAAATATCTTAGTAGACATGTGGACTACCCAGAACTATCCCCGTCTTTTGTGAATGATAGCAGCTGCACACGACACTGCAGTGTGTCGTATTTACCCCCCTAGCCGTTCACATGTCGAACAGTATTTCACACCACCTAGATAAATGTCTTTTATTAGTTTTTCCTTGTTTTCTTCTCTACGTGCTATGTCATCAGTTATCTACCAGTTTTTACCTCTCATTTTTATTTTCATGTTTTGTTAATTCTATTGTTTTCGCATTGTCGTCGGTTTTGTGTACTTGTTCCAATCCTGACTGGATAACCAACATTTTCAGGTTAGCCGCGATCACTCTTAGCATTGGGAAGCTTGGGTTATGCTGAGGTCGACCTAGAAATAGAAAGCAATTGTCAATTTCGTTAATTATAAAATCTTATATTTTCTTTAATTATAAATGTTGTAAATTGTAATAAATGTAGAAATATGAATGAGCAGCAAATGTTATTTTCTTGAGCATTTATTTCTTGCGGGCATGACACGTTCTACCGTCGACTCTGCGGCGTAGGCTGGCTTGGACACGTCTCGTATCCGAAAAAATGAGTGCGGTCATGACAGTTTTTGTGGTGGCCCATGCAGGTCAGTTTTCGTAAAAGATGCGAACTCGTGATGGTACGTTAGTCGTACTATTGCGAGCCTGCGCCCAGGAAATGCTCATTCACAATTAGGATTAAATAATTTAAAAGAATAACTAGGACTAGGAGTCCTTGTTCAAATTGACCGTTGGGTAGTTAAGGTTATTAGATAGGCCATGCAATTTAGATACCTTGCTATACCCTAGGTACACTATTACTTTTGATATGACAATGTGATCCAATGTAGATATACTATTCGCTTGGTATGTTAGACTTGGCTAGAATTAAGGCATTGATTTTGATAAACTGTTTAATTTTCTTTTGCCTTTTAGATATAAATCTTCTATCATAAGTTAGAATTGTCAATTTTAAATTCCCTTTTGCTGTAAGGAGTTAGTTTTAATTTCTGATTCTGTTAATCGTGTACGAATCTCGAGTTAGATTTGATTCTCACAAAACTCGAACTATTGCCTCCTTTCCAAAAATCTCGTCTATTTATATTTTAACTATCTGACCATTGCTGCTATTATAGCCTAGTTTGGCAACTTACTCTTTTATCGAGCTTGATTCGAGACATAGTCTATTAGGGACGCCCGCTCATATTGTCTAATCAGAATCATTGTATTGGTCTGATCAACCATGATGCAATTGGTTCGCTTTTCTTCTAAATATCCTACGTGGATTGAGATGTAGATGCCTCTAGGATCTCATTCGCGACTGCTTTGATGATTTCTCTTAAATTATACATCCGCCTTTGAATCACGTAATTGTATTCAGTGACATCCCTTTTGAACTTTTTATCGTTTTTTCTTTCACTGACTGGAAAGACGAAAGCTCGTAATTGATAGATATAATAGCGTATCCACATGGCTAAGATAGTGTATACGCAAGTGTAGCTACCATCGGCCAGCTCGGTGACTAGAACCTTGCCTGAATTACTCGTCCTCCCTTCGACACTAAACCTACTATCTTGATCTTCTAGTCAGGAGGCCGAGAATGATTAGCATCTTTCCCTTGATCAAATGCCAACCTAGGAGACTACCTATTCTCAAGAGACCAATGTTTGATCCTCTAATTATTTGTTAAGCTTGCTTTAACTAGAACCCGGTGACAAATAGTATGAAAGGCTCGACACAAATAGAAATTCAAGACTCAGTTGTTAGAAATCTTTTCGTAATGATTGCCTTAGAGTTGGTTACCCGTCGATAACTCTTGTACACTATGGACGTGTATACCCCTCTATCTTATCGACCATGTGTCATTGTACACCCTTGTTTTCCCCTTTATTGAGGAATGATCCTCGACTTGACTTATATCTACCGTATCCCGATACGTCGTACCTTATTCTTTATTAACAAGAGTCGAGGTACAGTATCCAGACTTTGGGAACCTACTAACCTTATTATTTCTAAAACCCTGTCTTAGTTTCTAAGGTGGGTAGACTGTAAGCCTCCGAGAGTTTTAGGATATACCAGGATTACCGAGTGATTAGATAATTTCCATTAGGATGGTGACTAGTGCCTTTGGACTCCTACTTTTCATTTAGATCATTTAGTGTTCCCGGCCGTGCCATTAAATTCGGAGCATGAGACCAGCGGTTATCTTCCAACAAACTTCATATGTAAGATCTAGACGGTCCACCTTCATCTAGGTATATCATGTCCCGCTCAAACCCGTCCCCTTGTACTCCATTTTTATGTATGACTTTCAGGACAAAAGGATTAGCTATAACCCTTACCACAACACCGGTATACTTCCCGACTTCTACTAGAGCCTCAACCTTGACTCAATTCATTTGATCCAATATATGGTTGATCTACTCGAAGCCCATTACGCAATCCACTAGTGTGCCACCCACATTGAGGCCTCATGTGCTACTTAAACACAAAAGTCACTGAAGGCGCATTTTGAGCTTTAGGGACCTAGCTAACCAACCTGACTAGCATCTAGCTCAATCCCTTAGGTAGAAACTTATTCTAGGATACCCTAATCTAGTAGGAAGTTTTATCATTGATATCTTGTCTAGTCCATATAGATTGAAATCCAAGGTTCACCCAACCAACAAGTGATGTCCATAGGGAACCCATTAAGATCCAGTAAAACCCATCTAGGCATACCACCATTTTTGGAATACAAAATCGAACTATTTGAGTAGGTCCCTATACCTATTATGTAGTCTCCGTCTATTAGAATGTGAAGTCATTCGTAACCCTTATTCTATCTACCTGGAAGTTAGATACGATCTTATATTGCATTTATACCCCTTGCTCGTGTGTTTAAATAACCACGGAAGATCACAATCTTGATTTCTCAAATTCCGTTCTACTTTGAAACCTTGTTTAGAATGTCGAGAACGGAACTTCTGTGTTGCACGGATTGCAAGCCCTCTAAGAAATAAGGGTTCTTCGATTTAGCAGGTGACTGGACTAGAGTAGCCCAATCTAGCAAATAAGACAATAGGTTCATAACTCTCTTTCTACCTATATCATTGGATACTCTACCGCTCTTGAGACTTCACATTTGATTATTCCTCCTTATCTTCATGTCCTTCCTATTTCGGAACGATGAATGGTCATACTTAATAGAATTTATCAATATTTCTTAGCCACTACGTAAGTTTGTGGCTTGTTAAATTTTGGGTTGCTTGATGGATACGAGAGGATTATAGATGCCGTATGCTCTAGATATCGGTTGCTAGGATGTTAATAACTAGTTAGATGATCAATAGGTTTTAATGACCTGTGTTTCGAGGGAGTAGTGTGACCAAAGGTGGTAGAAGTCCTGTAGGTCATACAGTTACAAATGGCTAAGAGGAGAGATAAACTATTTTGAGAAATTAAAATTTAAGGAGTTTAAGGTTAATAGACCTTCTTTTTTAATTTTAAGAATAGTTACGAATTAGAATTTCGAGGACGAAATTATTTTTAAGGTGGGTAGATTTGTAGCTCCCCTTCCCGAAAATTTTGAAATAGTTTTTTTATTATTTTTTATTATTAATATCATTGTTATTATTATTATTATGTTGTTAAGGAAATTATATTAATATTTGTTATATTGTTTATGTCGAATAAATATATTAATATATATTAATATATATATATATATATATATATATAGAATATATATATATAATATATATTTATATATATATATATGCACACATACATATATATATATGTGTTCATATATATATATATATATATATATATATTATATATATATATATAATATATATAATATATATATATATATTATATATAATCGTGTATAATGTATATATATGTGTGCATATATATAATATATATCTATATATATATATATATATATATATATATATATATATATATATATATATATATAGATAGATATTGAATGACGTATAAGTAATTTCTAAATATATAAATGTATGTATATATATAAATATATATAGTATATGTATACATATAGGAAAATATAGGATATATATTTTGTGTAAATATTTGTATATGTGTTATATATATATTTAAGTATGTATGTAAATAAATGAACATAATATAGAGATATGTATTTAAATACTTAGTTATATATATGAAATAAGAAAAAAGGAAAGGGTGAATAACACAAAAACCCCCATAGTAAAGCCCAAGCCCAGCCCTACGAAAACACCCCAGCCCGAGCCATCATGGCCAGGCCCAAGTCAGGCCCAAACCGATTCCTATTACTCACACCATAGTAGAATAAACCCACCCCTCCAACTTATTATATAAACAGAACCTATATAAACCGAGCCAACCCGACAGCAGCATATATAGACAGCCGAGGGAGAGCGGAGAGAAATCTCGTGAAACCCTAACTTCCTCCACGCCCTCCACGCCACCACGTGCCACCCTCCCCGACGACCTGGCGGCTACCCCGCGCTCGCAGCGCCGTCGCGCTGGCCAGCGCCGCCGGCCAGGACCACGTGCGCAGCGCTGGAACATAGCAGCGACAGCAGCACACTGTCGAGGTACCGATTTCATTGTTCTAATTCTTCACGTATAATCGACAATTTTTTATTTCGTAAAATCGTATAGACAGCCTATATAACCGTCTAGGAGCCCTATCATTTGGTTCGGATTGAACTAATTCGGATTCGATGAGAAATCGAAACGAATTCAGGTTAAAAAAATCCAATTTCTTCGAAAACAGGACAGCCACTAAATTAACCAATGCATTGTTTTGGAAGGCCGATCCCGGTCGAACCAATGACCAATTTGGAAAACCACTTGGACAGCCTTATATACAACATATACGACAGTAAATCCACTTTTATAGAACTTGATTTCATTAAGTAGGGACAAAGTTATTTGATTCCAAAGTTTAGCAAAAACCCGTTTTCAAAATATTAGAAAACTAGAAAAATCCTTCCACACGACATGCGTCCCGCCATTTCGGGCGATGTGGTCGCGCACCGTAAGCATCGAAAGCTGCGTAACGGCTTCGTGGTCGTGTGGGCTTTGACGGAATTCAAATTGGTCGCGTGTGCGCGGCAATTTGATGCGTATCCGTCGAAATTCACCGTATCGTGCACTTTGCAAATTTCTTAATTACTTTGTGTATGCTCGTCAGATCGAGATAAAACTTGCGCCATCAGGACCGTATCATTTTTTTGGTCCTGTATGCCAAGTTTGGTCCAATTCTGAGACAGTTGAATCGTACGTCGTTTTGCGGGCCCCACGGTCCCACTCAACGGGCGATTTTGTGCACGGCCCGCCGAAATCCAACTTTGGACATACGGTTGGGTTCGTATCAAAAAACCGGATCTGTAGACATATAGTTTGACGACTTTAGAGACCGTTGACTCTGGTACGCATTTCGGTGCAAAGCGGGTCCAACGCCGGACACCGTTTTACCCGAAATTACCGTTTTGCCCCTGTGTCCAGAATTGGACTTAGGGACAGGCAATCCTAGCTAATTTGACTATTCTGAGAACGTTGGTACTATTTATTTTAGTATCTGGAGACTTCTGCATGTGTTGACTGATTGTGGCTCATTGTGGTATGGTATTATTGGTTTCACCAGCTAAGGACCTCAGGCAAGTGCACTTTCTGATTGCTTTTCGATTCATAGTAGTCTTTTTATTTCATGTATATACATATATCTTGCTGCTTGTTGACACGCTCGTCACACGGAGTAGTCGGGAGGGGAAATATCTTAGTAGACATGTAGACTACCCAGAACTATCTTCCGTGTCTTTCGTGAATGATAACAGCTACACACGACACGTGCAGTGTGCCGTATTTACCCCCTAGCCATTCACATGTCGAAACAGATATTTCACTCCACCTAGATAGATGTCTTTTATTAGTTTTTTCTTGTTTTCTTCTCTATCGTGCTATGTCATCAGTTATCTACCAGTTTTTACCTCTCATATGTTATTTTCATATTTTGTTAATTCTATTGTGTTTTCGTATTGTCGTCGATTTGTGTACTTGGTCCAATCCTGACTGGATAACCAACATTTTTCAGGTTTAGCCACGATCACTCTTAGCATTGGGAAGGCTTGGGTTATGTTGAGGTCGACCTAGAAATAGAAAGCAATTGTATCAATTTCGTTAATTATAAATCTTGTATTTTCTTTAATTATAAATGTTGTAAATATTGTAATAAATGTAGAAATATGAATGAGCAGCAAATATTATTTTTTTGAGCATTTATTTCTTGCGGGCTTGACAGCGTTCTACCGCCGACTCTGCGGCGTAGGCTGGCTTGGACACGTCTCGTATCCGGAAAAGCGGGTGCGGGTCGTGATAGCCAAACCCTAATTTCTTTAGTTTGGCCATCCATACAAGCCCCCCTCCTATAAGTATCACACTTAAGAGCCCTTGTCTCTTTTTAAATACCAAGAAAGAACCCTAATTTGTTCTTTCCTAAACTTCTCCCATTTAATCCAAATTAAGTCAAATCAATTGCATCATCATCCCCAATAGTAGAGGAGACTTGTGGAGGCTTGCTAGCAAGGTTTGAGGACATTTGAACCATAGCAAATCGAGGAAGACATCAACTCTAGGCTCTTTACATTGAGTTTGAACTCTCAATAGGTAAAACCCTACAAACACTAATGAATTCCTGATTACTTTACATAGATGCATCCCTTTAGGGTTCCCCTAGGTGTAGCCCAAGTTTTGTAGGAATTTGTGTCCATTTCATGTCCATATCGGACACGTATCGGTGTTTTTAAATAAGTGTTTGGTGAAATGCCACATAGAAAATTTTAGTAATTTTCAAAACTAATTACATAGGTTTGTAGCTAATTAGGCCTATTTTGTATATCAAGTCGACTGAGTTGATTTTGTTCACTTTTTGTGTCCAAATTGGACACGCACCTCATGCACGAGACACCGTACGAGGCTCATGTGGCTCCCCTGCTGCTCGAGGTCGACACAGAACATGACATGACACGAGAATGGATGAAACTTGGTAGACACGTAGGCCTAGTGTCTGATACGACACCCTAAAAATTTTAGTCCTCGATGTGTGTACGAAGAATCGTGTGCACACTGTTCTCGTACTGGCTGTGCTCCTCGTTTACGGACACAATGACACTTGGACCCAATTCAGGGTGGTGGACACGTGGCCTTACCCTGGGAGAATACTAGGACAGAGCACAGAGCCTCGTGTGTGTAACGCCCCAGTCCCAAATACTTGAGACTAGATACGTATCATGCCAGCTGTATACATACGAGTAAATATACGGCTCGTATGTATACATAAGCTGTAAAATGTAGAAGCCAAGACACTAAATCTCATCTACAAAGATAATAATATAAAAGCAACTTTTAGTTTGTCATGTACACAATAGTTGGGCGGAGACAAATCCACTACCAACTAAATTAAATATGGAAAAATATACAAGAAGAATTTAGCAAGCGAGAGCAATAGCGAGTCCAAGAGCAATCATCACGAAAGAAGGAAAACATGGCCTTAGCTAGAGCACCTGCAAGAAACCATGAAACACACACCTGGAGAGATCACCAGGTCCTCAGAGGGACGTAACAAGACACATAATATCATGCCAATAAACTGAATAATAAAGCTCAACAGAAAAATGCATGACTAAAGGTTCCTAACCATTCTATGTGGAATACACTTCAGAGGACAACGTTCTACGCAGGGGCTGTAACGGATTCACGCAAGCAAGTAATAGAGAGTGACCGTCAAGTAGCGCTCATCCGAGTCACTATCGGCCTTGGGCAGAAGGTAGTGCTCATAAGAGTCACCTTCGGCCCAAAATGTGTATAAAAAATAAATGTAGCCCCTACGCTAATAACTGTCCCCTCCCCCAATGATACTATACATGTGTCGACTCTACGACACTGTTTAATCCTTAATAACTGCCAAGTCTTCTTTACAATCTATTGACAGTTATATCCTAACGCACGGCCTGTGCGCACCAATGATCAGTCAGCACGCAAGTCTGCATCTATATGAGACTCACAACTCACACACAATCCGTGGCACATCGTGACAGTTTATGAGATGCACTAAACATACGGTGGTCCCTTAACTCTAAGCCAATACATAAAATATAATAATTTGTATATATATATAATTTTGAAAGAACAACGTAAAGAAAAATCATGCATGATATTGAGCAAGAAATTAAACAGTAAAGGCAAGGTTTCTTGCCTGGTGTGTCACCTGGTGTGGTGCGATGGTCGAGATGTCATGTTCTGTCCAGCCGAGGTCCATGCGAACATGGCCTAAATTTGTGGAAAATAGGAACGCGTGAGTAGTCGTGGTTAATGGTGATAATCATGGAGAAATTTTGGAGAAAGAATATAGAATTTTTAGAAAATAATTTTTTATAATTTAACGTAAATACTTGGAAATACTTTTTATACACAATTGAAAATATATTTTTATTAGTCAAATATTTTAAAGTAGTACTTTGCAAATCTAGAAAATTATTCGTAAGGTAAAACTAAATTGTAAAGATGAAATTTGTAGTTCAAAAATCTTTGAATAAAATAGTAGGCAATAATATATATTTATATATATATTTCTTTCCATAAATATTTTTATAATATAATCAAATTATTTTATGCAAATTCAAAATTTGAAAATAATATTGCTACTAATAATACCAATGGCAGAATATCCACACCCTATACACTCATAAACTAAAATATAAAAAATGATGTTGAATAATAACAATAAAATAACATAATCATAATAATATGTATAATAATAATAATAACAATCATAATAATAATAATAATAATAATAAAAAATAATAATATACACTAAAATATCCACTCTCTTTCCAACTTTATTACACACTGAGAGAGAGAGAGGAATTGAAAGAGGGGAAGAGAGGAACGGGCGGGCGAGCGCTCACCTGAGGGTCGTCGGTGGGCTGGACACCGGCGAGGCTCGAAGGGCTCGCACAAGGCAGCGGGAGCCGACGCTGCTGCAATCGGTGGTGCGGCTACGCGGTATCGCATGCCCTAGGTTAGGGAGGTCACCGGGCGGCTCCGGCCGGCGGTCGGCGCGGATGGGCGTCGTCGGGGCTGTAGCGGACGAAAGTGGGCACTGTGGCGCTCGAGGAAGGAGAGGCGGTGGAAGGTGGAGCGGGATCGGCGGTGGCTCGTGCAGACGGCGCGGCTGCGGTCGTGCGGCGGTGGGAGAGGGGGAAACGGAGAGGTGGTCGGCTACTCCTTGGGTGCGGCGCTGACCGCTGCGGAGGGGCGGAGTGGCGGAGGGAAATTCGACGGAAGGGGTTTCGGTAGCGCGTGGTGAGGCGGGATCTGGTCGTCGGCGTCCGGGTGGAGGCGCACGCGGTTCAGAGCGGACGGAGAGGGTTCCACCCACGGCGGAGCACGACGAGATGCGGTGGTCGAGACAGGGTGGCGTCGGTCTTCCGACGGTGGTGCGACGGTCGGGACAGGTCGCGGGGATGCGGACGAGGGTGGCGTCGGAGGGAGCGCCGTCGTCAGGGCGGAGGAGTTCCGGCTCGGCTCATGGGTGGTGAGGGTTTCTTTCCCTTCCTCCTGCTTTCGTAGATGGTGGTGGTAGGGTTACGGATTGTGCGGGCTGCGCTGCGGCCGGGGATGGTCGCGGCAGGGGCATGGTGTCGGTAAGTGTTGATGGTGGTGGCGATAACATGAAGGTGGTGCTGTACGGGCCGACCGAGAGATCGAGGACGGGGCACGGTGAAGGCGGGGCTGATGGTTGCAATGAGCGGTATTTGTGTCGTAGAATTTGCTGGGTTGTAGGCTGCCGTCGTGTCCGGATGTGTCCCGACACGAGGTGGTTGGAGTCTGTACACGTGTCTTGCGAGACACAGAACGGGTCGGTGTCCGGGGTTGTCGGACACGGAACGGGATTATGATGTATTTGTATTAGGAAAAATTTAGTGGATGGGATGCACGGACACGATACATAATGGGGAGGAAAATTTGGTTGTGGAGAGAATTATGGAGGAGTACCTGCCTATTTATAGGATGTGGGAATTCCATTATGATAAAGATTGGGATTGTTTAAATCCCTCTATTAGATAATAATATTAATTTAAATTCATTTAAACTCGTTTAAAACTATTTTTAAATTTAAAGCTATAAGTCAATAAAATCGTTTCCAATTTAAATCATCGCAATTTATTAAATGAAATCAAACAATGTTTAAAATATCTTTTTTTTCAAAATAATAAAATAATGATAATAATTTAATTTCAAAAATTACAATAAATATTTAAATATTTGAAATACTTTATTTTGTAATTGAATAGAATAATTAGGTTTTTGAAAACTAAAATATACACGAAATTAAATTTCATGTACCTCGCAAATAGAATATTTCATAAACCATATTTTTTTTAATTACTAATAAAATAATTAATAGCCCTTTTCTAATAAAATAAATTTTGGCAATCGTGACGCGACAAATAAATACTTATTTTCTATGCAAAGGAATCTTTTAAAAATAATTGTATATAAAACATATATCGTCTCGCAATTTTTCATGCTACGTACAAATACGAAAATTACGAACTCGTACGCGACTTACAATTTAGAAAATAAAAGTTGATTCCAAATTAATTTAGAAAAAAAATCCTAGTAGAAATTTAGGGGTTTTACCGTGTGTCTTGTATCGTGTGCACGAGGCTACGACACGCTGCACGATGAATACTTGTCTGTTTTCTGATAACTTCATATTTTCTAAATTGGACACTTCGTGTCCATTTGTGTGGACACGAACCCATCCCCCATGACACGTCTATATGTGAGAGACACTCTGCACACACTGTTTTGGTTTAAAACTGAGTTTGGGTTTCGAAATGATTTGAACTTTAGGTTCACTGATACTTGAAAATTGATTTTGGGTTTCACATGAATTGGGTTTGATTTCTAATTATCCATGAGTTTCTATATATATATATATTGATGTTAGATTATTCACAGTTTATTGATTTCTGTGGTTTGGGTTTTGAAGAATTAAAATCGAATTTGTTAGTGGATGAGTTGAATGTTAAAACTGAGTTGAACTAACCGAGTCTTAGGCAATTGTAAACTGAGTTTTGGGTTCAAATGAGAACTGGGAATTACTGATAACTGAACAGTTCATACATTAAACCAAAACTGAGATTTCCCCTTTGTATGAAAACCTGAGATCATTTAAGTTTAAACTGAAAACTGAAAATCTGAGATGCATGTTCACTAGGTTTGTTGTAAACTGAGTTTTATATATGTAAATATGTATGTGTGTGTGTGTGTGTCAATATTATAATTGGTTTTGTGTCTGTGTTGTAGTTGGACACTGACACAGTGTACACATACCCCTGTACACTCGAGCAGTCCATTCATAACCTACTTCATACTACTGTTGTGCACTTGCATTTGACTCCACTGATCAGTATCCCAGTGTCATATCTACCCACTTTGTGTTGATTGTCCTGTCCCTTGAATTAGACTATTGTCTAAATTTGAGTGCAGTTGCTCTTTGTTCAGACCTTAAGAGTCTATGTTCAGACCAACCCATTATCCTGGGGTTGCAGCTTAGGATTAGTGTCAAGTCATGTGTAACCTATTGACATTCCATTTGCTCTGACATAGGTTCTCACCCCTTGGTACAGTCCATATAAGTTCCCTACTTGTTAGTCCATAGGTGTGGAGACAATTGAGACCATAATCCAACCCTATACATATGCCCCCAAGTTCTTTTGTATAAATTCTTGATATCCACTACATATATATATATATAATATATATATATATATATAGATATATATAATATATATATATATATATATATATATATATATATAGATATATATATATATATATATATATATTTCTTTTTCTTTTGTATAAATTCTTGATATCCACTACATATATTAATATATATATATATAATATATATATATATATATATATATATATATATATATATATAAATGTGAGTGTATGTATATAGATATATGTATCTGTGTGAGTGTGGCAAGAGGTCCAGGTTTAGTATACAATAGCAGTAGCATAGGCAGGAATGAGATAGAGTATTGCTATAAATAATTATAGGCTAAGGGTAGATAATGGAATACTGATTTAGTAGAGGGTATGTTGGGATAGGCTAATACAGATGTGTGGACCATATATTGTATTGGAGAATTAATAGGATTAGAGTAGTATCCTATAAGGTATATTATATATATATGTGTATATATTTGGTAAGAGTTTGGGGACCATACTCTATAACTCTAATGTAAAGATATGTATGTATGTATGTATAGATATAGAAGGGTATGTTAGTAGGGTTGAGGGTATGGCAAATAGATACTAAATAGTCCATATGGACCAAAACCCTATATATTGACCAACTAGGACCAAGTTGACCCAGAATGACATAAAATTGACTAACCTAGACTTGTTGACCAAACCTTAGATAGTTTGACCACAGTTGACTATAGTTGACCTAGTTTAACTATATAGTTGATCAGAGTTGAACAAGTGTTGACTTTGGCCTAGATTGACCTAGAAATCATGTAGATGCATTGTACACTTTATTTATCATCCCTTGTATACATTTTGACTTGTCTTGCTCTAAATAGGAGTCAGATACCTCGATTCGGACAGTATATTCTCACATACATTCAGATCGCAGGCGAGTACATTCTCTGATCGTTTCATACTTGTCAGGATTTATATTCTTGCTCTAGATTACTTTACTTGATGCTGTCATGTTATCATCACAGATTGGCACAATATGATCTTTTCATGGGATGTTATCTCCCTTAGCGGGCGCATCGGATATTTTATGTCATGTGTTTCATGTACATCATGTATTCCTTGCTCTTGCATTATTCATGTACTCTCATGTTCTCTCATGTGCTTTCATATACGCTCTTGTACTTTCATGTGCTCTCATGTACATTCATGTTTCCTCATGTGTTTCGTGTGTAACCAAAATCATGTTCGTAACGTAACTTGACTGGATCCTTGTGTATTGATTGTGGGTAGGGGGAGTATAAATGGTCATGTGATTTAGTCATCATGTTCACTATGTTACTTTTCATGTGTTATCATGTACAACACAGCCTTCTTGGCTAGTGTCCCTCATGTTCATCCATGTTATCATGTTCAACCCAAGCCAATTACATGCCATCTCGTACTCTAAATCACTAGTCACTTACAGTTCTTACCTATCATGTATATATTTCCAGTTGTCAAATCTCTCCTTTTTATGTACATCTTCTTACAGCGTTTCATGCATCTTACTATATTGCTTGCTTTATATTTCCTGCCACGATATGAACTGCGTGAGATGTATTGTGCTCGTTCCTGTCCTGACTGGACTTGTTAAAAATATTATAGAGGATGAGGAGGCGTTCAGCCCTACCTACTACGGAGCAGGCTTAGATGACACTTACAACCTGGACCCCCAGGAGGTTCAGACAGCTGCTGAGGATCCTACCATTGCCTAGAGTAGATAGTTAGATTGTTATTTCTTTTCATGTCATTTGTTGTTTATGGTTTCAGAGTTGTATTATATTTGAGATGTTAAGACTAGTGGTTGTTAACTTGGATTTATTTATCTTCTGTTTGTACCTCAGTTTGAGGATTTCATATTTATCATATCGTGCTACTTCTATCTCTAGATTTGTTATTGAGTTATACTTTATTTATCCTCCGTTCGGAGAGTATATCATATTGTATTTAGTTTGTGATAGTGACCTAGGACAGTGTTCTACCACCGATACTGTGGCGTAGGCTGGACATACCCACTTCGTGCCCCTACACTGGGTGCGGATCGTCACATTTTTAGTGGTGGCTCATGCAGGTCGAGTTTGTAGTGGTATTCGAACTAGAGTATCACAACAGCCTGTAGTAGGAGTAAGATATTTTGAGGTACTCAATCACATTAGGAAAAGCTCTTAACCTGATTCTCGTTATCAAAATTTTGCTGCTTTAATGCTTTCTTTTGAAATAAACTGTCCTCCCTTGATTTATCGCTTCTACCTCAGTATTGATTCCTTTTTCGATCTGTCTCCAGGATGGTGATCAAGACACGATCGCATCGCTCTGGTCCAGCAGACGCATGTGAGAGGTCTGCCACCTCTCGCCCGATTGTAGATACTGGGAACGCAGCTACTTCTATCACTTCGTTTGTCGGAGTTTCTACAGCTTTTGGGGGTATGCCTCCACCTGTTCAGAGGTCTTCCCCCGTCATTCCGGATACATTTCAGCAGCCACCTCCTACGGGATCAGTTGATGCAGTACAGCTGTTTACCTTCTTCCAGCAGTTTATGGAGGCTCAGCAGCAGCGTCAGATAGCGCAGTTCAGTCGGGGCATCGATCTGGCCCTGACGACAGTTGAGAGGGCTACAGCTCAGCCTCCGGCAGGTCAGCATCAGCATCGACCGAAGGAGAAGGGCATACAGGATTTCCAAAAATACACCCGTAAAACTTTAGGGGAACAGAGGGCATCATGTATCAGACGAGTGGATCGAGCACATGGAGGAGATCTTCAGGCTAGCGGAGATTCCAGAGAGACTACAGATTGAGGCGGCAGCTAGTATGATGCAGGACTTGGCTCCCACGTGGTACCAGACAGATCCGAGGGTTGGTACAGCTGGGCAGACTTGGATAACTTTTAAGAAGCTATTCAAGGAGAAGTTCTTCTCCGACGCAGCACATGGTGCCCTCGAGATGCAGTTCGAGGCTTTGGTGCAGGACAGTCAGACTGTCGAGGAGTACGCCGGGGAGTTCTGCCATCTGGGCAGATTTGTTGAGGGGCTTTCTGAGGCGACGAAGGCCCGAGGTTCAGGAAGGGGCTAGTCAAGGAGGTGAAGTCCTACACCAAGAGTGCCCGTAGCACCACTTTTGAGGAGATCCTGGTGGGTGCCCTAGCAACGGAGGATGACCTTGAGCTGAGGCTCAAGAGGGGACGACATTCTCATGGTGTCAGCAGCGAAGGCCAGGCCAAGAGGCCTCACATACAGATTCAGCAGCAGTATCAACAGCCGAGGGTCCACTTTGCAGCAGTAGTTTCAGGGTCGTGCTCCTTTTCAGCAGGTGCAGCAGCACAGGCCCCTAGACAGCAACATGTTATCCTTTGTCCTTTCTATAAGAAACCAGGGCACGATTGGGGCAAATGTCGGATGAGGCTAGTCAAGTGCCAACTCTGCGGAGCATCAGATCATCAGTTGAGAGAGTGTCCCAAGTCTACAGGACGGACAGCTCAGGGAGCAGGAGCCAGGGCTCCAGTAGGCCAGCAGCAGGCTAGAGGAGGCCAGCAGGGGCGAGCTTGCGCCATGACAGTTGAGGATGCTTGGGCAGTAGGAGATCTTATTACAGGTTCAGTTCTTCTCGATTCTATTTCCGCATTTGTCTCCTTATAACTGTCTTGAAATTCGATTCCATCTGTTCCTTGTTGTTGATAAATTTTGATCTGTGTTTCATTATGATTTAATTTTCTTCTGAGATAAGTCGTATGGGCTAGGTCGCCTCAGTTATGGGATCTAGAGTCTTCTATAGTCATGTTAGCTGGCATAGTGATGACATATAGTCTGGTTTTGGACGTATTTCTCGGGTATAGGAATTTAAGGTTTTTGCGGCCAAGCATGTGGCAATGCAAAAATTTTAAAAACCATGATTCTAGAGATATGTACCTTAGTCGAGGACTCTATGATTATCGTAGCCTTGCTCACTAGCAAGACGAATATTCTGAGTATCATGATTTTGGACAGACGTATATGATTATCGAACTGTATGATTTTGAGACTGTGATTGTTGGGGTGTTGACTTAGAAGGAGTACTACCATCTTAATTTCGAGGACAAATTCTTCTAAGGAGGGTAGACTTGCAATACCCACTTTTCTAAAATTAGGGTAATTTTGAATTTTTATAATTTTAATTATTTAATAATGATATTTAAATTATATTATAATTTTTGGTGATTTTTAATCAATTTAAAACTATTTAAAATATTGAAATATGATTTTGATGGTTAACTAGTCTAATCCTAGAATTGCTAAGCTTAGAGACTAACCATGACCATGGGAGCCTAGTCATGTGATTAAAATGTCATATTACTACTTTTTAGCCTAAGGGAATTTTGGTCTTTTTGATAATTTGTGAAATTATAATTTGCATTAACTAAATATTGTGCTAATCTTTTAGTTAAGCCTTAACCTAGAATTTTAACCTAATCTAGATTAGTCTTGAGGTTAGAATCATGGTTAGAACATTTCTACTAAGTGCCAAGGTTAGTAATATCTAGATATTCCTAAGTAGGATATTTCTCTTTGAGATGTTTGTAAAAAGAAGCCTTATGACTAATTGAACCAATAGAGGACTTGAAATTGGGTGGAAGAACCTTAGCCACACATCTAGCTATTGCCAACCCTAATTCCCTTAGTTTGGCCAGCCATACAAGCCCCCCCCCCTCCTATAAGTATCACACTTAAGAGCCCTTGTCTATTTTTAAATACCTAGAAAGAACCCTAATTTGTTCTTCCCTAAACTTGTCCCATTTAATCCAAATTGAGTCAAATCAATTGCATCATCATCCCCAACAGTAGAGAACTTGTGGAGGCTTGCTAGTAAGGTTTGAGGACATTTGAACCCTAGCAAATCGAGGAAGACATCAACTCTAGGCTCTTTACATTAAGTTCGAACTCTCAATAGGTAAAACCCTGCAAACGCTAATGAATTCCTGATTTCTTTACATAGATGCATCCATTTAGGATTCCCCTAGGTGTAGCCCAGGTTTGGTAGGAATTCGTGTCCATTCGTGTCCGTATCGGACACGTATCAGTATTTTTAAATAAGTATTTGGTAAAATGCACATAGGAAATTATTTTAGTAATTTTCAAAACTAATTACATAGGTTTGTAGCTAATTTGGTCTATTTTGCATATCAAGTCGACTGAGTTGATTTCTGTTCACTTTTCGTGTCCAAATTGGAGACGCACCTCATACACGAGACACCACACGGGGCTCGTGCGGCTCCCCTGCCGCTCAGGTCGACACGGGACACGATACGACCGAGAATGGATAAAACTTGGTAGACACGTGGGCCTAGTGTTTGACACGACACCCAAAAATTTCATGAGTTCTCGATGTGTGTGCACGAAGAAATCGCGCGCGCGCTGTCACGCACTGTCTGTGTTCTCGCTAACAGTGAGCTCTGATACGCTCCTTGTAACACCCAGTTTTCCAAATGAGGATAATTTTGAACTTTTGTAATTATAATTATTATTTCTTGATATTTATATCACATTATGATTTTTGGTGATTTTTAATCAATTTAAAATTATTTTAAGTCATGACTTGTGATTTTGATGTGCTGCTAGTGAAACTCTAGAGACTGTCTGACCTAAAGCATAACCATAATTAGGATATTTATTTATCATTTTAGCCTAGGGGTAATTTGGTCATTTTGACTTATTGCAATTAATTGATTAATTATTGGACTGATGGTTATTAATTTTGACTTTTACTAGTTGCGACTTAAGAGACTACCTAGATATTGACTCTAGCTATGGTGACTAGAATAGCATGGTGGGATCCAAGTCTAACTTAATCAACCCAAGTTAAGTCATTTAGAATCAAGTTTCATATAAGAGAACAAATGATTAGGTTCATAGGCTTTTGACTTAAGGAGTGATTCCTTTACCATTAAAACTTGGCCCAAGCCCATTAGTCATAACCCTAACCCTAATTTTTCCTCCCTTTTATGACCAGCCACATAGGGATCCCAACCCTATATAATATCTTTGGTTCTTGCCTCTTTTGTATTGAAACAACTCTTGGAAAAGAAAAGATATTGCCATTCTTTCCCAATCCCTAACTTTTCATTTTAATTCCTTTTTGACTCTAGTTTCTTGCATTATAATCTAATACTCCTCTATTTCTGATTATGAAGAGAAATCTCATCTTTTGAACAATTTAGGATTTGAGCTAGCAAGGAGGATCATTCGATTTGGAGCTTTTTCTGTCATTTGACACTCTATAGGTAAACACTCTAAACTATGTTTTTATTCTGATTTCTTTGCATATTAACTAGATCTAGGTGACCCCTAGTTGTCCCTCAAGTTTGGTAGGAAACCGTGTCTGTTTGGTGTCCGTATAGGATGTGTCTATGTATATGTGCAAGTGTTTGTTGAAATGCCATTGTGGACTGTTTGTTCTTATTTAAAACAAATTTCAGATTGGGGTAGCCCTATATATGGGGATTAATATATATGTGACTGAGTACAATTTTGGAGGATTTTTGTGTCCAAAATGGATACGGATACGCAGCACGAGGCCACCGTGCGCTGTCCTGCTGCTCGGGGTCGACACAGGACACGATGCGGCACGAAACACCACAAAAATTTATAGAGACGTACGGGCAATACTGACACGACATACACAAAATTTAGGGGGATTTCATCGAGCGGATTGGGAGAAATCTGACTCGCACTGATTTTGCACATACGCACACACGTGCACAGACACGTTCTGATACGTGCTTGTAACTTGGACACGACAACACTGGGACATGGTGCAGGGGCATAGGCGTGTAGCCCTATGTGGCGAATACGTGTGCACGAGCTCGACACACTTCGAGCTCTGTGTCGAGTCCACGATGACTCGACACGCGTGTACTAGGACAAAGAATTACTGTTTTCTGATACTGTTTTGATTTGGGCTTGGACACCTCGTGTCCTAATTCTTGGACTTGTTGGTGTCCCATTGGACATGTAGGACATGTCCCTGTGACTGTACACGTGTTTTTATTTTTATTTCAATTTTGTTTGGTTTTCAAAAGGGATTTTGGATTCGAACCTAGGTTTTCTGATATATACACTGATATATTTGTTACTGTTTTCAAATGATTCAATTCGAATTCAAAATGAGTTAATACATTTGCCTGGGTCGAGTTTTGATATGTTTCCAGTTTGTTCTTCATTTTGTCTTGGGTTTTGATGTTGTGTTGGGTTCAAAATGGTTTTAATTCGAAAAAGAGAAGGGAGTTCAATCTATGTTCCAAAATGAGTTCATACATTACCTGAGTTTGATTTTAATTTCAATTTAGTTTCATATAGGTTTCCATATATTTTAGCTTTTCATTTGGTTTGTTATATCAGAATATATGTAGATATGTCTATTAGTATGTGGTATCAGTTAAAAATTGATCCATGTATCAGTAAGAGCTGGGGAAGGAGTTGCTATTTCAGTCATTGAGATGGGGGTAACTCAGTCCCAGAACTGAATGCTAGGATAAGGGTTGTAGCCTAGTTAGTGTATCAGTCCCTACTTCTCCAAATCCCAGTCCTTAGTTTAGATATTAGTTCAATCCATAAGATTCAGGGAGGAGAGATGTTATGGAGTGCCATTAAGTTCCTTTATTTACGTGTTCTATGTTTTGTTCATATGTTTACTGATATAGGTTCAAATCCAGATACTTTATTAGTAATCCTAAGTGACAGACCTATAGGATTCAATCCATACTGAACATTTAGAAATTCCATCCACTTGTTTTGTCCATTTGTCCTGTACAGTCGAGCAAAACTTGGATTCTGACTTTCCTTCATGATTGAATCTTGAATACAAATCAGTCTTCACTGTCTATATTTGATGTTCAGCCACTTGCTCCATTGTTCAGGTCCCTAACATTTAATGTTCAGTCCTTACCTCATTTTGATTCAGTTTTATGTTTTCTAATGCCTGTGTATATATTCTATGTCTTCCCTATTGTATCAATCATTGCATTAGCCAATTTAGTATAAATCCTATTACCTTAAGTGGCAGTCCCAGGTACCTATCCCTTGTTCAGAAATAAACATTCCTAAATTGTCCATTCCACTTTTATCTTGATATCAGTCCCATATACTTCTAGCCTAGTCCCATACCACTATGAAGTTTCAGTCCATATCCTACATGTTCAGACCACCTTGTTGTGTCAAGGTGCAGCCACTTGGCTTCAGTTAGATCCTTGGCACTCTTAGTTCTGTTGGTATACCATTGATTTCACTCACTTCTTTGTTCAGTCATGCAATATTTATCTGTCCAGATTTGAATATCATATAGATGTTGATCATCCTCAATGTTCATTTGGTATTTCAGAAACTTAGTATCAGTGACTTGTCCCCTTGTGTTACTACCTAAATGTCTAGTGACCAATGTGTGAGATTGTTGGTATATGGAGTAGAGGGTGTGTTAGGAAGTGGTCTTATGGGTAAGGCCATGAAAGCCTTGAGTTATATAGGTATATTAGTTAGCCACAGTTGTGTGAATATATATATATATATATATATATATATATATATATATATATATATATATATATAGACACTAGCTAGAGTATCAATGTCATCTATGTATTCACCTATAGGTCCTAGGATTGGGTTTCATGACTTAGAATTGACTAGTTGACTTAGATAGTTGACCAGGTTTGACCTAGAGTTAACTTTGACCTAGTTTGACCTAGAAATCATGTCGACTGCATTGTGTCTTTCATTTTTCTTGTATTTTACATATCATGACATGTACTGCTCTATTTAGGATATTGTGACTCCGGTGCAGACATCTGATATTATACTACTCTTTTCAGAGTATCAGACGAGTACATTTTTTGATAGTTATTTACTTTGCAATTACCTTACTTCAGTTCTAGTTAGTTATATGTGATTCTATGTTACAACACGTATGGATACTTCTGGATTCATGTATGTGACACACATACCATATTGTCTGACCTCTATTACTGGAATCATTCTGGAATCTTTGCTAGTATCATCATGTTTGGCTGGACTCATCTCGATTCTCGTGTCGAATTCTGGATTCACTTGTACTTGCTGGGAGGGGAAATACTTGAGTAAGACATGTAGACATACCCCAAATCTGGAATCACCCAAATGCTGGAATCAAACTGGAATGATAGCCATCTCACACCCGGCCAGGTGTGTGATGTGCCGGATTACCTATAGCCGTTTACATGTCGACCTCGGTATTTTAAAAATACACTGTTAGAGTATAGGCTGGACTCACCTTGGAATCATTGATCACTATGACTGGAATCGTCCCGTACTGGATTCATCTTGTATTAGATTCATCTTGTACTGGACTTACATTAGAGTTTACACTTGTCTACATTTACTGTCTAGACTTATACCATGTTACTCTAGTTCGTGTAGTTTCTATTTTACAGTCTTTATTGCCATGATTCTTCTCTTGTTTTAGTTACCATACTTTCCTTGAACTTTAACTGTCTTCTCTCTATACCATCACATGAATATAAATTGCCATGTTCATCAATATAACTGTCTATAACTGCTTTATAGTTCTCTGTCATTTACTTGGGTTTTCTAGATGAGATGTGCTCATTCCTGTCCTGACTGGACCTGTTGAAAATTTTACATATGATTGCCCTGAGGACACTTGCCCTACATACTATGGACCAGGAGATATTTTAGCTTCCTTTGGCCTCGACACTCAGAGTGATCGGGAGACTAGCTAGTTGACTTGGTTTAGTTTCTTGTTTTAGAACTTGAATTGTAATAAGTTGAGATATATTTTGTTTTGAGATTGTTTGAGATTATATTATTAGTAGTTGGTTTTATTGTTGTTATTTAGTCTTAGTTATAAACTTCTGTGTTATCATATCGTGCTTAGACTTTGATTGAGATTCATTATATCTATACTTGTCTTCCGTTCGGAGTTGAGATTTTGACAAGTACATTATATAATTGCGTGAGTTGTTATTTAGATAGTGACCTAGAACAGCGTTCTACTGCCGATACTGCGGCATAGTCTGGGCACTGTTACGTACTCGTACCCTCACAGTGGGTGCGGGTCGTGACACATTTTTAGTGGTGGCCCATGCAGGTCGAGAGTCGCATTTGTGCGATGTCGTGGTAGTGCAACGATTAGCTGTACTGCTGCGCGCCTGCGATAGAAACTAAGGAATAGGCTTTAGCAGAGAGGTTATTCAATCACAGTTAGGACTACTTGAGAAGATTTCTGGGATGACCCTTGAGAATCTCATTATAAACTATCTCAAAATTCGACTCCGACAGTTTCTGTCTACTTTCTTGTTCATCGTTGAATTTGATTCTTGGTATTCATTATTGACTTGATTTTCTACCAAGATAACATTACGGGCTAGGTTACCTCAGTCATGGAAGCTAGAGTCTTCTACAGCCATATTAGCTGGTTTGGCGATAAGATAGAGTCTGATTTTGGATGTATTTCTCGGATGTAGGAATTTAAAGTTTTCGTAGCCAAGCTAGCGGCAATACAAAAATTTTAAATACCATGATTCTAAAGGTATGTACATTAGTTACGGACTCTATGGATTATCGCAGCCATACTTACTGGTGTGACGGGGATTCTGGTAACATGGTTCTGGATAGACGGGTATGATTATCAGATTACAGAATAGATACCATATAGATGGTGGCCTAGTATAATTGAGTGGAATATCAGTGTGTATATTACTTGAGTGTCATAGATTAGATAGAGGGAGCTAGGCCACCTATAGTGCAGTACCGTATGCCGCACCATCAGAGGGATACACCCCAGAGGGGCAGGGCTTTTGCGCTGACAATCGAGTTGGTCGACGCTACGGGTGACGGGTTAGCAGGTCTGTCTTTCATATTCTTCTTTCCATCATGTTGTGTGATTCCATTAGTACCTGTCAGGATGTTTTGTTCTGTGATAGATAGTATAGTGACCCTGATCAAGACCGTGATATCACGACCAGTAGGACCACAATTTGCATGTTTTAGATGTAGTTTTCTTAACCTTGATTTGAACGGGGGTTTGGCCTAGTACGGGTACGACCATCTTAATTTCAAGAACGAAATTCTTCTAAGGGGGTAGACTTGTAACACCCAATTTTCCAAATGAGGGTAATTTTAAACTTTTGTAATTATAATTATTATTTATTGATATTTATATCATATTGTGATTTTTGGTGATTTTTAATTAATTTAAAATTGTTTTAAGTCATGACTTGTAATTTTGATGTGCTGCTAGTGAAACTCTAGAGACTGTCTGACCTAGAGCCTAACCATGTGATTGGAATATTTATTTATCATTTTTAGCCTAGGGATAATTTGGTCATTTTGACTTATTGGAATTAATTGATTAATCATTGGACTGATGGTTGTTAATTTTGACTTTTACTAGTTGACTTAAGAGACTAACCTAGATATTGACTCTAGCTATGGTGACTTGAATAGCATGGTGGGACCCTAGTCTAACTTAAGTCATCCCAAGTTAAGGCATTTAGAATCAAGTTTTATATAGGAGAACAAATGATTATGTTCATAGGCTTTTGACTTAAGGAGTGATTCCTTTACCATTAAAACTTGGCCCAAGCCCATTAGTCATAACCCTAACCCTAATTTTCCCCTTTTATGACCAGCCACATAGGGATCCCAACCTTATATAATATCTCTTCCTTTGGTTCTTGCCTCTTTTGTATTGAAACAACTCTTGGAAAAGGAAAGGTATTGCCATTCTTTCCCAATCCCTAACTTTTCCAATTTAATTCCTTTTTTACTCTAGTTTCTTGCATTATAATCTAATACTCCTCTATTTTCTGATTATGGAGAGAAATCTTAGCTTTTGAACAATTTGGGGATTTGAGCTAGCAAGGAGGATCATTCGATTTAGGGCTTTTCCTTGTCATTTGACACTCTATAGGTAAACACTCTAAACTATGTTTTTATTCTGATTTCTTTACATATTAGGCTATATCTAGGTGACCCCTAGCTGTCCCTCAAGTTTGGTAGGAAACCGTGTCCGTTTGGTGTCTGTATCGGACACGTATTTGTATGTATGTGCAAGTGTTTGTTGAAATGCCACTCTGGACTGTTTGTTCTTGTTTTACAAAACAAATTTCAGATCTAGGGTAGCCCTATATATGGGGATTAATTATATATGTGACTGAGTACAATTTTGGGGGATTTTTGTGTCCAAAATGGACACGGATACGCAGCACGAGGCCACCGTGCGCTGTCCTGCTGCTCGGGGTCGACACAGGACACGACACGGCCCGAGACACCACAAAAATTTATGGAGACGTGCGGGCAATCACTGACACGACACACACAAAATTTGGGGGATTTCATCGAGCGGATTGGAAGAAATCTGACTCGTACTGATTTTGCACACACGTACACACGCGCACAGACACGTTCTGATACGTGCTCGTAACTTGGACACGGTGACAATAGGACACAGTACAGGGGCATAGACGTATAGCCCTATGTGTGGTGAATACGTGTGCACGAGCTCGACACACTTCGAGCTCTGCATCGAGTCCACGATGACTCGACATGCGTGCACGAGGACTGGAAATTGCTATTTTCTGACACTGTTTCGATTTGGGTCTGGATACCTCGTGTCCTGATTCTTGGACTCGTTGGTGTCCTATTGGACACGTGGGACATGTCCCTGTGACTGTACACGTGTTTTACTATTTTTATTTCAATTTTGTTTGGTTTTCAAAAGGGGTTTTGGGTTCGAACCTAGGTTTTTTGATACATTGATATATTTGTTATTGTTTTCAAATGATTCAATTCGATTTCAAAATGAGTTAATACATTTGCCTGGGTCGAGTTTGATATGTTTCCAGTTTGTTCTTTATTTTGTCTTGGGTTTTGATGTTGTGTTGGGTTCAAAATGGTTTTGGTTCGAAGAAAGAGAAGGGAGTTCAATCTATGTTTCAAAATGAGTTCATACATTACCTGAGTTTGATTTTAATTTCAATTTGGTTTCATATAGGTTTCCATATATTTTAGCTTTTCATTTGGTTTGTTATATCTGAATATATGTAGATATGTCTATTAGTATGTGGTATCAGTTAAAAATTGATCCATGTATCAGTAAGAGCTGGGTGAGGAGTTGCTATTTCAGTCATTGAGATGGGGGTAACTCAGTCCCAGAACTGAATGCTAGGATAAGGGTTGTAGCCTAGTTAGTCTATCAGTCCCTACTTCTCTAAATCCCGGTCCTTAGTTTAGATATTAGTTCTTATCCCAGAACTGAATGCTAGGATAAGGGTTGTGATGCGTCAGGCCGGGGACTTGGTTGTGTTCTTATACAGTACGGTCGAGTGATAGCTTATGCGTCTCGGCAGCTTCGGGACCATGAAAAGATCTATCCGACGCACGATCTTGAGTTGGCCGCAGTTGTGTTTGCCCTCAAGCTCTGGAGGCATTATCTGTATGGTGATCGAGTGGAGATTTTTACTGACCATAAGAGCTTGAGATATGTGTTCACCCAGAGGGATCTGAACATGGGGCAGAGGCGGTGGCTTAAGTTACTGAAGGATTATGATGTTGATCTTCAATATCATCCCGGGAAGGCAAACGTCATTGCAGACGCTTTGAGCAGGAGACCCAGGGTCTATTTCTTGATGGAGCAGCGTCACCTTCTAGAGGATCTTCAGGAGATGGGCATTGAGGTAGTGCTAGCTGGTGAGGCAGCTATGATGGCAGGCTTGCAGGTTCAGTCCATTGTAGATAGGATCAGAGCAGCTCAGTCAGGGGATGTCAGGCTTCAGCAGCTCAGAGCAGAGTGTGTGGCAGGGCATAGAGCAGAGTTGTGCATCCATGAGGATGGGACACTCCGGTTTGGAAGTCGTCTTTGTGTGCCGAGTGGAGATATTCGACAGGAGATTATGTCAGAGGCCCACAGTTCTCAGTACTCTGTTCATCTTGGAGGGACAAAGATGTACCGAGATATTCGTCAGCATTTCTGGTGGAATGGTATGAAGAGGAAGATAGCTCGGTTTGTCTCTCGATGCTTAGTTTGCCAGCAGGTCAAGGCTGAGCACCAGAGACCGGCCGGACTTCTTCAGTCTTTACCGATTCCGGAGTGGAAGTGGGATCATATTACCATGGACTTCGTGACTGGTCTTCCTAGAACCCCGACTGGTAGAGATGCCATTTGGGTTATAGTGGATCGACTCACGAAGGTTGCCCACTTCCTACCTTTCAGGGTTGGTCAGTCTACAGAGCAGTTGGCCAACTTGTACATGAGGCAGATTGTCAGATTGCATGGGGTGCCAGTTAGCATAGTCTCAGATCGAGATTCCAGATTCACTTCTCATTTCTGGCAGAGTCTTCAGCAGAGTCTGGGTACCCGTTTGAGTTTCAGTTCAGCATACCATCCTCAGACAGATGGTCAGTCAGAGCGTACGATTCAGACCTTGGACGATATGCTTCGATCATGCATTCTTGACTTCAGTGTATCTTGGAAGGATCACTTGCATTTGGTGGAGTTCTCTTACAACAATAGCTTCCAGGCGAGCATTCAGATGGCTCCTTTCGAGGCTTTGTATGGTAGGAGATGTAGGTTACCCCTAGCTTGGGTTGACATTGGAGAGAGGCAGCTGCTTGGTCCAGAGATGATTGCTCAGTCAGTTGGAGTAGTCATGCAGGTCAAGAGAATCTCAGAGTAGCTCAGGATCGACAGCGTCATTGGGCAGATCAGCATCGACGCCATCTTGAGTTCTCTGTCGGCGACCACGTATTTCTTCGGATTTAGCCTACCCGTGGTGTCATCAGGTTTGGCGTACGGGAAAAGCTAAGCCCTAGATTTATTGGGCCGTTCGATGTTCTCGAGCGAGTAGGGGATGTATCTTATCGCCTTGCTCTTCCACCGTCGTTGTGCGAGGTACATGACGTGTTTCACGTATCTCAGCTACGTCGGTATGTTCCGGATCCGAGCCATATCCTAGATCATTCCGAGCTGGTCGTTGGTACCGACCTATCGTATGAGGAGAGGCCCATATCCATTTTGGACCGGAGGGAGAAGATTCTCAAGAACCGGACTATCCGATTAGTTCATGTTTCCTGGGATCATCACTCACCGGGCGAGTCGATTTGGGAGCGCGAGGATGATATCCGAGCTCGTTACCCGTATCTGTTTGACTCGTGAGGTATACTTATTTCGTATATCTATGTTCTAGCTTTTTGTGTGATTGTAGGAATACATGATGTTGTTGTTTGCGTATGTTTAAATTGCTTTTACATTTTTTGTACATTACTCTAGTTGGATTTCATGCTTTATGAGTTTCCCATCTTGATCCTGATAGCATGTTTTCTTGGATTTCTTGCTTGCTTTTGATTACCTTTAGGAAATTCCGAGGACGAAATTTTTCTAAGGAGGAGAGAGTTGTGAGACTCGTCTCACAGTATCGGTATTTATATACGGATACGTATTTTTGCAGCATATTTCATATTTTCTTGGTTTTCGGAATACTTTAAATTTTTCCCAAAACTATAGGTTTTCTTCTTGATCGGCATACCGTCGGTATATCGGAGTATACCGATGGCATACCGCCCGGACATGTTTTTTACACTTTAGATATTTTCGGTTTCTGATATTTTCATGAATAGTATTTCGGATATTTTCGTAAATAGTGTTTAGATATTTTCGTAAATAGTGCTTAGATATTTTTGTGAATAGTGTAGATGCACTCTATTATCTAATGGACAATTGGTTTTGTTTGAATGGCCATGATTGACCTAGATTTTCATACGGATCATGATCCAACGGCTAAGATTAATTCTCCCCTTATATATAAACCACTTCACTTTCTCTCTCCTCTCTCTTTTCATTCTCTTCACTCTTTTTTATTTCTTCTTCCTTTCTCTTCCCTTGGAGCTTGCCAAGAGCTTGGCCTCGAGGTCTAGAGTGTGGTTTCGTGCCCCTCTTGGTGGTGGAGTAGAAGATTAGGCTTGGAGCTTAACCTAGGCAAGTACATCTTGCCAAATTCTTGAACAATAGTAATCTATTGTCATTTTTGTTTTCCTTGGTATTAAATGCTTAGAATTCTTCTAAACTCATTTTTTTTAAATGTATTTTCCTGATGATTCTCGTATATGTGCATGTTTCCAAAAATTCAATTAAGCAAGATTTGATTTTCTGTTAAAACCCAATAGTGACTTAGTGGAAAACTTGGTATCAAAAGTGATACTAGAGTTATCATCATGGATCTTGGTCAAATATACATATATGGGGTCCTTACCTAGCTAGTATACTTGGATTTTGAGTTTGGTGGCAATCGGGACTCGTTTCGGTGTCCCGAGAACCTCTGTTTTGGAGTATTTTGAGATATTGGTCTATCAAATCTTTGAATTTTTGAAATCTAATAGTTCCATATTGTAGGAAATTCAATTCTATGCAATTCTGACTTTTGAAAATTCAAATTTCGATTTAAAACGAAGTTCTGATGGCCGAAACAAGTTTTGGCAAAAATCTGGATTTTGTTGCTGTTTGGAAAAACGGTATACCGCCGGTATGCCGTAGTATACCGCTGTTATGCCGCAGTATACCGCCGGTATGCCGGTTTTTTCTCCAGAAACCTTCTGTCTTTAGGCCGGTATACCGCCGGTATGCCGTTTTATGTCGTTTTGGTCTGTTTTTGCCCGTTTTTGTCCGCTTTTGATATTTTCTTTGACTGTAATGATTTCTTAACAAGATAAGATGATCTTGCTCAGTTAGATAATGATTGTACACCCTATATAGACTTGATACTAGCACATGGTCAACCATTTTATGAAATGTACTTAGCCTTGATTATTCTTCTCCACATACCATGATATGTCTTTTGATAGATTCTTTCTTACAAGCTATGATAATTGTTGCCATGCCTTCTTACTTACTTGACAGTGACCCATCGTGGTGCACTCTTGAACATGTCTTTTCTTGCTTACATGATAGTGGCCTGTCATGGCGCACTCTTGATTCTAGTACATGTCTAGCTCCTTGATAGTGGCTCATCGTAGCGCACTCTTGTCTTGATATTGTCATGTCTTGTTGTGGCCTGTTGTAGTGCACAATCTTGCTTGTCTTGTCCAGTCTTGCATGTCTCATGTTTAGGATGGATTTCGCGAAATGCCACACCTGGAATCCAACAAGAAAATGTTAAGAACTAAACAACTAGCTTGATTACCTAGATCATTGGAGACTTTCCCGGTTACCTGTTGCCCCTTTGATCTTGGCCCTATATATATATATATACTTGGAATTTGGAGCTATCTGTCATGATGACCACTCTTCCAGCACACCGTCGAGTGGGGCACCTCTTTAGGACACATGTATTTTACTGCAGTGTGTCTGCTATACTTCTTTTCTTTTTGCTTGGATCATTCAGGTAGTAGCAGGCGGGTAACTGGACTTAGATTTCTCAAACTTGCATGTGTTAGTAATTAGGAATGTGACAACCCTAGTTAGCTAAAGTTTCAAGCCGTACTCATTGCTTGGCCGTGATTGATGGATGGAGTCCATTCTTGTCTAGTCTAGTCTTGCTCCAGTTTATCTTATTGTAGTACTTAGCTTCCTGTCTTTCCTTACATGCTATTCTTCCTACTACATGCTCGGCTTTACCATATGTCCAGTTTATTTACTTGCTATCCTACTTGCATGTTCCAGTTTCCTTTCGTAAACACTGTGGTACCAATTTACTATTCTAGTCTCGTTTACTGCTTTATCTTAGAGATGTTATGAATTGCATGCTGGTTTTAGTTCATAAGTTTGGCTTCCTTTGTGGTACTTGCTATTAGGGTTCTGACCCCACTGGTTTTGCATTGACCAGATCTAGTTGAGGAGCCCGAGGATCTTCCGGACCTTCCTCTCGATGGTGACCACCCAGAGCACCAGGGGACTTGAGTGGGTGTTCTTTCTCTTACCCACTCTTTTCTGTACATATTCTTTTGAGGCGTTTAGCCATCGAGCACGTGTTTAGCTCGTGTTTTGGACTTGACATTTGGCCTACGAGCTTAGACATGATGTTATATTTCTAGACTGCAGCTAGAGCTGATCATGTATTACTTAGTCTTGCCAGTTCTTTATTTTGTATTACTAGCTTCATGATCATCTATATATTATAGTTTGGGACGCTTTACTGTATTATATGCTTGATGATCATATTCTTGTACTTTACTTCTTGTCTGAGACTGAGATATCTAGGATTATGTGACCTAGGATTGACTGTTGGTTTGTAGCAGTGACCCCATCTATACAGCTTATACGTTGTTTCGGAGTACTGGAGTACTTTGGTATACGTAGCTGGCCTAGTCCGTCCCTACTTGCCAGTATTCTGGTTCTGGGACGTGATAATACTTGCCTGGTAGTAGCACGTAGAACCAACATTATCCAGTCAATCGACGAGCCACAAAAGTCAAACTCTCACAACAGTCTCCGGGGTCTAAAACAGGTATTATCAACATTTTCAAAATAGTCAAATTAGCTAGATAGCCTACCCACAAGTCTAATTCTGGACACAGGGGCAAAACGGTAATTTCGGGTCAAAACGATGTCTACCGTTGGACCTACTTTGCACCGAAAAGCATGCCAGTATCTACAGTCTCTAAAGTCGTCAAACTATATGTCTACGAGTCCGGTTTGATGATACGAACCCGACTGTATGTCCAATGTTAGCTTTCGGCCGGTCGTGCACAAAATTGCCCGTTGGATCGGGTCGTGGGCCCGCCAAAATAGCGTTTCGGTCGACCTTCTCAGAATCGGACTAAACGTGGCATACAGGACCAGAAAAATGACACGATCCTGTTGCACAAGTTTTGTCTCGAGATGACGAATTTGCACGACGTAATTGACTGATTTGCAAAGGGGCCAATACGGGGTATCTCGATGGATACGCCTCGATTTCGTTGCGCACACACAGCAAAATCGAGTTCCGTCGAATCCTACACGTCCACAACATCCGTACGTGTCTTTCGATGCTTACGAGTTGAAACCAAGTCACCCGGTTTGTTGGGGTGCACGTCGTATCATTGAAAACTCTGATTTTAAAAATTGTTTTTGGCCAAGTTTTTCCTGATTTTCAAATTAATTTTAAACAGAAAATAATCAACTAAAAATAGGTTTTTAATCTCGGTTATGTTGTCTACATGGTTGTTCAAGCGGTTTTCCATATTTTGTGATATCCTGGTCGCGAATCGACCGCCAACTTGGGGTTTCGGGACAATTTGTAAATCCAAAAAATTGAGTTTTTTCTCGATTTTGGAACTTGTTTTTGTCGTACATGGTTGGAATTAATAAACTATTTGAAGGGAATCATAGGCGTATATGTTAGGGTCGTACCCGAAGAAATGGATCAAAAATTGATCGAGTGTGTGCGAAAAAAAAACTACTACAAAGTTCGGCGTCCAGACCACTATTGTTGTCGCTGTCACTGTTGCCGCTGCCCTTGCTGTCGACTTGTCGGCCGGCCGTTGCTTCACCGGCGTCGCCCCTGCGTCGGGTATGGCACGCACGTGTCATTGGGGCGTGCGTGTGTGGGTGGCAGCGTTTAGAGTTAGGGTTTGAGTTGTTTTGATGCTTCCCTTTCGATGAGTATACATATACTCACGGGTACCACCTGGGTCGGGTTGGAATAGGAGAATTGGGGGGGGGGGGGTTTCTATCGCGGGTTTGGGGTTACTGTGCGGTGATTTGTTTTCTCTTCCTTCTTTTCCTTTTTTTTCTTATTTCTATAATCTTTTTCTATTTCTTTTGTACTTCCTTTTCTTTCTAACTACATATATTTATATATGTTCCCTTATATATATGCACCTATATATCTTCACACACACACACACACACTTATATATATTTTATATATATATATATATATATATATATATATATATATATATATATATATATATATATATATATATGAGGAAAATGTACCTAAGGTCGACCTTA